>PVIA01000747.1:0-365422 GCA_004024845.1 Tonatia bakeri | reverse complement strand
TTGTTTCAGGCTTAAGTCAGGCAGGGAAAAGTAAGGGAGCCAAGAGACTAGGAGACTTCTTGTAGACAGAATGAGGACTCAGGCTATGTCAAGGCTGAGGGGGGAGGGCCCATCACCCCCTTTTTCTATAGCCCCCCAAGTCCTTCCCTGAGGGCCCCTTTGTGACCATGCCTGTCTTAGGTTGTCCCTCCCTTGAGGATCTTACCCCTCATTGGCTAACTGGTCACGTACCCAGAGCCGTGCAGGGTGAAGTAAAGCAGGCAGAGGTGGTGCCCCTGCCAGGGAGATAAGCTTTGTCTCCTTAGTGGCTTAGGGTCCCAAGGTCTCATTCAGCCTTAGCCATGGAAGGTTACAGCTTCTGAAATCAGGCAGAGCGGTTCCCGACAGCTAGTATTTATTGTATACTTTACCTCCATTCTAAGTGCTTTATAGTTATTCTCATTTAATTTGTACTAGCAATCTTATGAATGTAAGTAATATTCGAATTCTAAATTGGAAAGTAGATACTATTAGAATCCTGTTGAGTGGTAGAGCTGGGATTTGAGGCAGTATCTCTTCACAGCTCATGCTCTTAACTATCTGCTTCACTTCATCCAGATGTGATTATAATATCAAGAGTAATGATTTAGATTTTATGGTTTTTTTATAATATGAAATCCTTTTTTTAAAAAAAAAGATTTTATTTATTTATTTTTAGAGACTGGGGAAGGAAGGGAGAAAGAGAAGAAAAACATCAGTTTTTCTTGCCTTACCCCACCTGGGGACCTGGCCCACAACCCAGGCATGTGCCCTGACCAGGGAATTGAACCAGTGACCTTTCAGTACACAGGCCAGCACTCAATCCACTGAGCAATACCAGCCAGAGCAATAATATGAAATTCTTTATAAGTTCAAATATACTACCCTCTCAAGTTTCTGTTTCATAGCTTCTAGTGTTAAATACCATATTTTTACCATATATAATGTGTACTTTTTTGCCCAAATATTTGAGGAAAAAATAAAGGTGTACATTATACATGGGTAGTACTCAAAATACCTTGTATCTGTTCTTGTGTTTTGTAATTATTTGTTACATAAAATTTCTTACATCATAATATGTTCAAAAATAAATGCTAAAGTTTTTTCATAATACAAAAAACAAGTATCTAAATGTAAAGAAATAAAAAAATGAATTAAAAAAATAAAAATGAAGGATTTTTTTTCCCTGAAAGTTAGGGCCAAAAATGTGGGTGTGCATTATACATGGGAGCACATTCTACATGGCAAAATACAGTATATTCTTTCTCAAGAAAAAAGGCTTCCATTTTAGTTGTACACTATTTCACTATAGAATCTAACAACTATGACAACAGAGCCATTAGTTTAGTAGAAGAGGTGTGTTCTTGAAATTTATTAGAAAAGGATGGAGAGAGGTTATGCTGAATAGTATACTTTATCTTTTATCTACATTGGTAGCTGAAGAGACATTGTAATCATCATCTAATTTGGCTAATACATTGACTTTGGAATATATTTTAAATTCCTATATACATTTAGGTACTTCTGACATTCTAGAATTCATAATATATTTCCTGCCTATCAGGAAGGAGCTTACTTATTCTGTATCTTCCACTATTAAACCATGAATAGATAAAAAGAGATTCCTAAGTAGCTAGGAGAAAAGTTACAAAGTTTATGCATTAAATTTATGTACCTTAAGGTGAACTTGTTACCCTTATCCAATCTTACTGTAATCTGTTTTCCTGATAAATTTATAGCAAATAATGGTTGTATAATTCCATCCCCACAATTTAAAAATCAAAAATGCTCTGAAAACCAAAAGTTTTATTTATTGGCGAAACATGATGTGAACTGATGTAAGACTACTGATGTTCTTTATTTAGTTACCTTTTAGTGTGAACATATGTTTTGCTGCAGAAATATGAACATGTTTATTATGGGGTGCTGCCTCAGACTTCACTGTCACATCATGTAACCCTCTTTTGCATTGTAGTCCCTTTCTAAAATCCAAATACTCTGAATTCTGAAATGTATCTCAAAGATTTTAGATAAGGGGTCATATACCCGTACAATCAGGTACAGTGACTACAGTACAAATGAGGACTAGGATATAGAACTAAGAAGATTAATCCAGTAACTAAAGCATAGCAATGTGAGCTCTTGTAGTGTGGAGCAGTTTTTCTCAACTTGAATTAAATGGATCCCTTATGTAGAAAAAAATAGTAGATCCCATTTTGAGAATCACTGACTTTAGTTCCTCAAGTATTTTTATTATTATTATTATTATTATTATTGTATCCTTACCTGAGTACATGTTTAAAGGGAGAAGGAGGGAGAGAAACATCAATGTGAGAGTTGCCTTTCACAGGTGCCCTGACCAGGACCAAACTGGCAACCCAGGCATGTGTCCTGACCTTTTGATTTTATGGGATGATGCTCCAGCTAACTGAACCACACCACCTTTAAAGTAGTTTTAAATCTTTTCATTTTTCTCTTTGAAAATGGTAAAATAGGTCCTGGCTGGGTAGCTCAGTTAGTTAGAGCATTGTCTCAATATTCCAAGACTGCAGGTTTGATTCCCTGTCAGGGCCCATGTAAGAATCTACCAGTGAATCCATAAATAAGTGAAACAAGATATCAGTGATTCCTTCTCTCTTTCTCCCCACCTACTTCCCAACTCCCCTCTCTCTAAAGTCAGTAAATAAAAATTTAAAAAAGAAAATGGTCAAATGCATTTTTATACTGTTACTGAAATGAAAGCAAAAAACGAAAACTACAGAACTTGGGACCCCTGGAGTATGTCCTTGGGGCATCCTGATTTGGGAAACACTGATAAACTGGCTAATAGTCCTGTATACTTTTAGCAGCTCCTATAAGTATTATTCTTTATCAAGTCTTTGTTTATAATGATGGACCTGAATCATAGTTAAGAGGTTAAAATATCTTTACTGCATTTATGGAGCATGGTTTTTTAAAGGGATGAAAGCACCCTCTTTTTAAAAATCTGCACCGAGTTTTTGATAACCATCTTCAACCTCCAAGGAAATGTTCTTTACCTAATTCCAGTTGGAAGTCACTGTCATAATGAGCAACTCCTTACAGACATAAGTACTTTAAGTCAAATTCTTCAAGTGTGCTGAGGCCCAAGAACCTTAAGAACACATGCTCTAACATACAGGATAATGCATGTTAGAAATGTTGCCATCAGAAAGTAATATAAATATCTGTTTTCAGCAGCATGGTGAACTAAATACCTAGATGAGCCTTTTTGCTGAAAACAACCTAAAATACTGCATAAAAATGCATCAATGGTCTGGCACAAAAGCAAAGAATATTTAGCCCAACCACTAATTGAAACCCTAGTGAGGTAAGCTGAATGCTGAAACTGGCTATTGCTTTAAGGGTATTTACCAAATTAAGTGAACTCTGTTTTCCTTGTTATGTAGGGCTCAGGGATCATGAAGCAAAGCCCAGACCCAGCCAAAGTAGAACATCAAGCTTCTCCCAGTAATCTGGAGTTCTATAAAGCTATACGTTGTAGGTGTAAGAGTGATCCAGGAATTCTTGCGTTGGTGTCCCAATGGATAACAAAGAAGATGATCTTTCTAGATTATTTCTGCTAATGAGAAAAATAAAATCTCTGCTGAAAATGTATTACCACACACCAGCCCTCTTATTGGTTTACAGCCTGAATTCATACTAACCCTCAAGCTAAGAATTTAAAAGGTTCATGGATTGTTACTACTCCCAGAAGCCTGACAGAAGCAACATAGATCATCATCATCAAAGGATTCCAATTGGTAAAGTTCTAAAGAAAATGACTAACTTGTAATAAAAATGTGTAAATATCTAGGGAGAACAGGGTACAATATAGAAGAATCAGACCTGAGAATAGTTCACATCTTAGAATTATCAGATGTAAAATATAAAATAATGTGTTCAGTGAAAGCTTAAAAATGAAGACAAGAGCAAATACTATGTAAAAAAATCAGAAGTTCTAGAAAAGAAAATATATAGTAATTAAAATTTAAGGGATAGATAAAAGCAAGTAGACCCCACTGAAGGAAAATTAATATAATGAAAGATGAAAATGAAGGAATCCAGACTGCAGCATGAGGAGACAATAAATGGAAAATAAAAGGAAGTTAATAAAAGGGAAATTTTTAGAGAAAACACAGAACACTTTCAAAGGACTATGGTTTCAATAATAGTAATGGGAGTAGAAAACCATGAATGATGATAGTGAAAATAAATCTAACAACTATGACTCATGGTAGTTCAAGCTAGAGTTCTGTAGCTAGCAAAAATATCTTTTAAGAACAAGGGTTAAATAAACATGCTCAGAGAAATGAAATCTGGAAGTTTGCCAGCAGACCGCTTTTTAACTAGAAGGAAAGTGGTCACAGAAAATTTGAAATTCAAGAAGGAATGATAAAAAGATTGGTAAGTAGTTATAACTTAAAAATGTCATGCCCTGGCTGGTGTAGCTCAGTGGATTGAGCTCGGGCTGCGAACCAGGCATCGCAGGTTCGATTCCCAGTCAGGGCACATGCCTAGGTTGCAGGCCATGTCCCCCAGCAACCGCACACTGATGTTTCTCTCTCTCTCTCCCCCCCCTTCCCTCTCTAAAGATAAATAAATAAAATCTTTAAAAAAAAAATGTCATGACCCCCATGTCCCACTCTTCCTATTCACCCAGTCTTGCCCCAAGCAATTTTTTTGTTGTTGTTTTTCCTCCCCAAGAAGAAAGTCCTCAGAGGGAAACTTCGCCAATGTGGAAGAGGTGAAACAAAAAATGGCAGAAGCAATATAAGGCATCAAACTCAAGTAGTTCAAAAACTGTCTTGCGCAGTGGGAAAAAAGTATAAGTATATTGCATCAAATGACAGTACTTTGAAGGTTATTGAAGTTTAAACATGTAAGAATAAATACACAATTTTTTATAAATAAATTCCATTGTTTTTTTTTTTTTGGTCCCCCCCTCTTACTACAACTAAACATAATCTAGCGTAGTCTTTTCCTGCTTGAGTTTCTTTTAATTTTAAACTATAAAAATGATAAATACATTAAAGAAGTACTAGAAAATAGAAGAACAAAGAAAAATTACCAAGTTAACTAATATAAACCACTGTTCACTTTTTGTTTATTTCCTATTTACCAGTTTTTAATAAAGCTTTTTTGTTTACCTCACAGTCTTCACGACAGCCATTTTTAATGACTACTAAATATTACATTGAATAGATGTACTTTAGTTTACTTACCTTCTGTAATAAGATATGTAAGTTGTTTATAGTTGTCTATTATGTTTCATTAATCTTGGATGGACATCTGTGTGTTTGTGCTGTGTAAAAGAGAGGGAGCCCTGGCTGGGTGGTTCAGTTGGTTGGACCATCGTCCCCTACACCAAAAAGGTTGTGGGTTGGATCCTGGGTTGGGGAGTGTTCAGTAGGCAACCCACTGATGTTTCCCTCACATGGATGTTTCTCTCTGTCTCTCTCCCCCCCCCGCCCCACCTCTAAATCAATGAGCATATCCTCAGGTGAGAATTTTTTTTAATTGAATAAATAAAAAGAGAAGGAGAAAGAAAACAGAGAATCTTTTCCCTATGGAGGATTATTTCACTGAAGTGATTCATAAGTGGAATTATTGGGTCAAGAAATACGACATTTTTAATGATTCTGGGTGCATATTGCCAGGTAGCTACCCAAAATGATCTGAGGTCCTTGCCCCAAATTGGTATTGTATATATATTTAAACTATTGCTTATTTGTGCAAAAATAGACACTACTACTTTTATTACTAGTATTTGTGCTTAGTGCAAGACTAGGTACTGTGCTACATTATCATATTTATTGTAACATTTTTGTTTTGCATTTCTTTAATCATTAGTGAAGTTGAATATTTTCTAGTATGTTTTCTATTTTTACAGTTATTTGTGAGAAAGATCATTTGCCTATTTGTTTTGGTGGATTTAGTGTTCTAATGTTCCAAGTGGATGGTATTCTAAAGTATTCCAAAATGATAGTTTACAAACACTCTTCTCTCCTTGAAAATGACAGTTCAAACCTTAGTAAGAGCATGTTAGCCTTTCAGTGTCAGTACTTGATTTTTTAACTTTGCTTGGCTCTGTGCTTCGTGTAATTTTTGATGAATTTGATGATATAATAAGACTTTATTCTTGTAATTCAGAGGAGTAACATAGTTGTAACTATCTAAATTAGTTTCTGTCACCTTATTTTCTCATGTCTGTCAACAATATCTATTTGTTTTAAGTAATATTGCTAAAATATAAATTCCTTAAGAGATTGAGTGTACTTAAATGGACAAAGGACTTGACTATTGAACTCAGCCTGGTTTATAATTTTGGCTCTCCTTTTTTTAGCTTTAGAACTTTAGACAAATGGCTTAGTTCACTTCCATTTCCTTATTTATAAACAGTGTATTTCAGTTTTATGGTTGTTACCAGTGACAGTGTTTACTAGCATTAAGGATGTGTTTCAAAAATAAATAACTAGTAAAGATGGGTAGCACAGCACCTGGTACAGAGTAGACATGCATGTTGATTATTAGTTAATTTCAGTTTGAAATAACTATGATTTGATTGATTACTCACACCCAACATTTTGTTAAGATTCATTAGGATTACAAAAGTAAAAGATTCATGCCCTTTATGGAATTCACAGTCAGAAAGAAAGAAGAATGGTACATAGAGCTAAGTAGTATGGAGGAGTAAGTAGAGACAATGCATTTCAAAGCCAATAGCATAGTGTCTGTAATATAGTAAAGTCTTGGTAAATGTTAGCCAGTGCTATGTGGTACTCCCTAATTTCTATATGTAATTGAAAATAAAGCCTTGGCTGGTGTCGCTCAGTGGATTGAACAGTAGCCTGTGGACTGAAATTTGCTGGTCTGATTCCTGGCCAGGGCACATGCCTGGAATTTGGGCCAGGCCCCCAGTTGGGGGCATGTGAGAGGCAACCACACATTGATGTTTCCCTCTCTTTCTTACTCCTTTCCCCTCTCTCTAAATAAATAAATAAATAAAATCTCTAAAAAAAAAAAGAGGAAATAAATGAAGAGATAGGTGAAAAGACAAAAGTGGACCATAAGAAATTAGTTCCTTCTTTGGACACTAAATGCTAAGTTTTTTTTTTTAAAGGAAACAAGACTTTCTTCAACCAATTAATTCTCAACCTTTACATTTTTAAAGTTTTCTGTGAGTAGAGAGACTTTAGTGGTAAATGAACAATTTGGTCAGTTACATAGAACAGGATGTCATCTCTGAAATGTGTGTGCACATATGAGCATATGTGCATATGTTTATGTATGTGTGGTTTCATTATTGATTGAAATAGCAAATTTGTTATAGTTTGATCTTTTCCTTTTTATAGTGTCTTAGTGTAAGAAATTAAAGATATAGGTGTATGTGAGAGAGATAAGAGCTGGATGGAGAGAACAATGATAAAATTTAAAATGGATAGGATTGGGTAATTCATACTCATAGGTGATGTATATGTACTGTTACCAGGATAATGTAATGGTTAGAGTTTTGATTCTAAGTCACTCTGCCTGGTTTTAAATTCTACCATTTTCAGTTACTAGCCAGACAACCTCAGACAGGATGTTTAACATCTGTGAATCATTTTCTTCATCCAGAATAATTGGGCTAATAATAGTTCCTATTTTATAGGGTTTAATTGATGATTGAGATCATGTTTTGCACAATGGCTGCCCCCAAAATTATTATCAATAACTAATGCTATTGATAATTGAGTGCCCTGAGATTATATCTACTATTAGCTACCAGAATCTAAACGTCTGTTCTACATCTGAAATTTACTGATTTTCATAAATCTTGGGCTAACCTGCCAGCTGTATTCTAAGTAAAGTAAAACTTTGGAGGTACTGTATTTTGCCGTGTATAATGCACTCTTTTGTATAATGTGCACCCACGTTTTTGGCCCAAACTTTCAGGAAAAAGTCTTCCATTTTCAATTTTTTATTCATTTATATTTAGATACTTGGTTTTTGCATTATAAAGGATTTTTAGCATTTATTTTTGAACATATTGTAGTTCAAGAAATTTTATGTAACAAATAATTACAAAACACAAGAGCAGATACAAGGAATTTCAGGTACTACCTGTGTATAATGCAGATCCCTATTTTCCCTCAAAAATGTGACCAAAATGTGCACATTATACATGGCAAAATATGGTACTTCGCATATTTCAGTTATGGAATTATAAGTAGATTAACTAGAATAACGGAGAACATAGAAAGTTTTTCATGGAATTCAGAAATGAGGCACATTTATGAATCATTAAATGAATGAAATAATATATTAGTTCTGTCACTTTCAACATTAGTCAGTTGTTTTCCCATGTTAAGTGTTTTGAAGTGTGTTTAGAAAGCAAAAGAAAAGTCATTTGAGAAAATACAAATAAAAACAGATGGTATAGAAGTAGTTTTTTTCTGTTTGAAAATACAGTAACACTTCAGCCCTGGCTGGTGTGCTCAGTGGATTGAGTGCCAGCAATAGTGATACTTCACACTTTATTAAGAGAATGTCAACCTTTCAGTATCAGTATGTGACGAGATTATACACAATGCAGATGGAACATAATAGAATCTACAAAAGAAATGACTTACAGTAAATATAATTTTACTGATAATATAGTGATTAAGAAATGTTATAATATTAAAAATGGTTTCTCTTTATAGTAAATATTTTGGATTTTAGGAAAGGGTTTATTTAGGATTATTGTTTAAGCAATATTTTAAATTTGTTTTCTGTATTGAGCAATATATATGACTATTATAGTAAAAACATAGATCCTCTATAGGATTATAAAGCCTTATAATTCAGAGAAATAGTCTGTTTCTTTTTAATAATAACCATCCCTTATTAAGTAGTAACTGTGGGCTAGGGACTTTAATAAATACTCAAAATACATTATTTAATTTTGTCTGTATCACCCAGACATATGGTACTATAATGCTGCATTTTATTTACAGCCATTCAAATAATATAAGTTCTCTTAATCATATTGTAGCCTTTAGTGTCTTCATTATATAAATACAGTGCTTACATATTATGTGGGATAATTGTAAAATTTCTTCAATTTGGAGATATTTAAATATGTATTTTATTTTTCCATGAGCCTAAGAATCTTAAGTATTACACTGATTGATAATTGTTTCCTTCGTTGCAGAACTATAAGAGTAAATGGGTCCGGTAATTGGAATGACTCCAGAAAAGAGAGCTGAAACTCCAGGAGTTGAAAAGGTTGCAGGATTAAGTCAGATTTACAAAATGGGAAGCTTGCCTGAAGCTGTTGATGCTGCCAGGCCAAAGGCCACTGTAGTTGACAATGAATCAGCAGATGATGAACTCACAAACTTGAACTGGCTTCATGAAAGCACTAATCTTCTAACAAACTTCAGCTTTGGAAGTGAGGGTCTTCCAATTGTTAGTCCCTTGTATGACATAGAGGGAGATGATGTGCCATCATTAGGACCATCTTGCTACCAGAACCCGGAAAAAAAATCAGCAACTTCGAAGCCCCCATACTCTTTTAGTCTTCTCATTTATATGGCTATAGAACACTCTCCAAATAAATGTTTGCCTGTCAAAGAAATTTATAGCTGGATTCTGGACCGCTTTCCATATTTTGCTACTGCACCAACGGGCTGGAAGAATTCTGTTCGACATAATCTGTCCCTGAATAAATGTTTTCAGAAAGTGGAAAGAAGCCATGGCAAGGTCAGTGTTATGAACATTACTGTATTTGGGGAAGTGGGGAAAGTTAACATGGAGACCCTAAAATATGGGGAAATCAAAGGAAGACAAAAATAGCCAAGTCAGATTACTTCAGCTTGATGTTAATTACATCCACCATTTGTTTTCACTGTACTATAGGTACATAAATTAGTTTTTTTTAACGTTCCAATTTTCTATTATTAGTTTCTACAGTGTTTCTATCAGTGTATCAGTATATTCTTACTTATTCAGTCTGACAACCTTTGCCTTTTAATTGAAATGTAGACCATTTACATTAATGCAGTTGATATGGTTGGATTTGAATCTATTACTATGCTGTTTTTATCCATTTGCTCAGTTTGTTTTTTTTCCATTTTCCCACTCTTCCTGTCTTCTTTTGGATTGAGTATCTTTTAATGATTCAGTTTTATCACTACTTCGGCTTATTAGCTATTGCTTTATTTTTTTCCTTGCTATCGTAAAATTTTCAATGTAGCTCTTTATCACAGTCTACCTTTAAATAATGTTATACCATTTTCATTTATTATCTGGACTTTTACAGAAAAAATTGACTAATCCTGATGTCCTATCTGGATCAATTTTTTTTTCCCTGGAGAAGTTTATTGAACATTTGTTATAATTCACTTCCACTAGCAATGAAATGCTGTTTTAACCATTTTGTGGAAGGGTATAAAATTCTAGGTTGGCAATTTTTAAGTATAGTATTTTCCCCCCCTTATCTGTTGGGGTGTGTTTCAATGCCTCTAGTGGATGCAGATCGTACAGAACCATATATGTATGAATATACTATGGTTTTTCCTATACATACATACTTATGATAAAGTTTAATTTGTAAATTAGCACAGTTATAGGTGAGCAATAACTGATAATAAATTAGAACAACTGTAACAATATATTGTTTTATTTATTTATTCATTTTTAGAAAGAGGGGAAGGGAAGGAGAAAGAGAGGATGAGAAACATCAGTGTGTGGTTGCCTCTCACATACCCCCAACTGGGAACCTGGCCCACATCCCAGGCATGTGCCCTGACTGGGAATTGAACCAGCAACCCTTTGGTTGGCGGGCCAGCACTCAATCCACTGAGCCATACCAGCCAATGTAATTGTAATAATATATTGCAATAAAAGTTGATTATGGCCTCTGTTTTTCTCTCTCAAGACATCTCATTGTCCTGTAATTACCCTTATTCTTGTGATGATGTGAGATGATGAAATGCTTATGGGATGAGATGAAGTAAAATGAATGATGTAGGCATTGCGACTTTGTGTTAGGTTGCTATTGACCTTCTGACTGTACATCAGAAAAGGGTCATCTGCTTTAGGTGATCCTGGATCATCGAACCACGACAATATTGGTATTTGGATAGCACTAGCAGACAATGTCAGTGGTTGGGGAAATTTAATATTTTCAGACTGTGGTTGACTGTAAGTAACTGAAACTGTGGAAAGCAAACCCACAGATAAGGGGAACTACTGCACTTTAAAGATGCTGCTCTCTTGTCTTTGGCTTGCATAATTTCTAAAGAGAAGCCTCTTGCCATTCTTATCTTTGTTCCTCTGTTATGTTTTTTAACTGTCTTCAAGATTTTTTTCTTTACCACTATTTTTCAGTAGTTTGACTATGATGTGTCTGATGGTGTTATTTTTAATTTTTATCCTGCATTGGTTTTTCAGAGGTTCTTGGATCTGTGGTTTGTTTTCATTCATTAAATTAAAAAAAAAAATAGCTTATTATCTCTTCAAATATTTCTTTTGGCTAACTTTCTACTTCTGGAACTCCAAGTAAAAATATGTTAGACCATTTGCTGTTGTCTCACCTCTTAGTTCCTCTGGCCTTTTTCCTATTTTTTCTCCCTTTGTTTCAGTTTGGGTCATTTCTATTAATCTTTACACAGGTTCACTGTTTCCTCTGTTGTGTTCATTTTCATGATGAGCCTGATAAAGGATTCTTCATATTTATTTCTAGTATTTGCATTTGCCTTTTAAAAAAATACTCTCCACCTCTGCTAAAATTTCCCAGTAGATCCATAAACATATTAATCTTAGTTGTGGTATCTATCAGGTCATTTCAATATTTGGTCCATCTCTGGGTCTGGTTTGACTATTTTATCTCCTGTTTTTGTGTATGTTTCATAATTTTGGATTGAATGTCAGTGTAAGACAATGGTAGAGATTGAAGTAAGTAATATTTCCACCCAGAAGTAGGCATGCCTCTACTTCTGGCATGTTGATAGTGCAAACAGGTATTGGTCAATGTAGTTAATAATTGAACTATGATTGGGTTTTGTGGTTGTCATAGTTACCTGTAGTATACCACAGGCTTTTCATTCCTACACAGATGGACTGCCAATACTTTGGGTTTAGTGTGAAAACTGGTGTATCAGCTCTGGCTGTTGTAGCTCAGGGGATTGAGTGCAGGCCTGCAAACCAAAAGGTTACCAGTTCAGTTCCCAGTCAGGACACATGCCTGGGTTGTGGGACAGGTCCCCATTGGGAGTTGTGCAAGAGGCAACTAATTAATGTATCTCTCGCACATCATTGTATATCTTCCTTTCTTTCTCTCTCCCTTGCCCTCTCTCTAAAAATAAATAAATAAAATCTTTAAAAAAATAAGAACTGGTGTATCAGATGATTTTTTTTTTTTTCAGTGTTTCTGCTTTACTTTCATCTTTCAGCTTGTGCCACATTTGGAGGCAGGGGAGGAGTTTAGACATTTCCCTTCATGTTCTTGCCCTTCCCATAGCAATAGATTGTCATTGCTTATTACCTGGTGCAAGGGTTTTGTGTAGGGTGGGTTTCTTTCTTTTGTTCCAGTTTTAGTCTTAAGCAGGCCCTATATGCTTGTGCCTCCAGATAAGGGTCTTTTCATGCCTTGTCCAGGAGCAGACAGTCTGTCCCATCTACTAGGCATGGAGTCTAGAGCTGCATTCATCAACAGCCAATTATCTACATGGGTCTAGTGGCTGGCATATTGGACAGCATAGATACAGGATATTTCTATCATTGTAGGAAGTCCTACTGGAGAGCACTGTTCCAGAGCTCAGGCCTATTTCCTGCTTATTCCCATTGTGGCAGGTAAACTGGGTAATATCAGTGGGATGTCTTAGGTACAGGTGAATGACCATTTCCTTTCTCAGTGTAGCAGATTTGTGCTTTGTGTCATTGGAGAATCTCAGCATGAGCTGATTTTGTGCCCTTCTCCTAATGATACATGGCACACTGCCTAGTATCAGTGAAGAATCAGGATAGCTCAGTTTGGTACTTTTCTCCCAGCAACCGTCATTTGCATGGAACTGAGGTGGGTAGGGTATTTTATCTCTCAGTAGCAGACAGCTTTTACTTCATATTGGAGCTTTGTCCAGAGTGTAGGAAGGTTGTGTGCCTGTCCCACAGTGACACCTGATCTCACCTTATGCTCATTCAGGGCCTGTAGCATGGATGAGTTCTGTCTCATCCTGTGCATCTCTCTTCATCTTGGTAGATTCTATACATCTGTCTTCATCTCTTTTACATGAAGGGTGTCTAAAGAGACACAAGGGTGTCTCTTAGATCTCCTGCCCTGCCTACTATCTTCCTCTAGAGCACAGGATGGAGGCCCATGGAAAAATGCTGGCTAGTGGATATGGACTCTTTCTGTCTGGGAGTGCCAGGGATGCTAACTTATCTTGCTAGCTCACACTTGGCTTTTAAGAATTTGTTAAATTTTGAGTCTTTTTTTTCTTTTATGATTGTCACTTTTTCTATGCTCTGCCAAAGGTAAAACAATCTACATGTTCCATCTCTACTCACAGGGCCCTGTCACAGTTTAGAATTTAGTTATTTCAATTGTCTTGCAGCTTTTAGCTCTCATACAGGCCCATAAAAAATGATGATTTTGTAGATTATTTTGTTTTTTTTTCCCTGTTAGTCTAGGAGTGATGTTCTCTTATGGTTTATTATACCCAAAGTGGTAGGAGGAGTTTATCCTTATGTGAAATAAGAGTTAAAAGAGTAAGTAATTACATTTTTAGGTAACTGACGTATTTTCTAGGATAGTGCTGCTCAAACTTAAATGTACCAACTGATCACCTAAGGATCTTGTTAAAGTGCAGATTGTGATTCAGCAAATCTAGGAGGGGGAATGAGGCTCTTATTTCTAACAGGCTTTCAGGTGATCCTGATGCTGCTAGTCCATGGACACGCCATGAGTATCAAGACATTAGCACATATCATCATCTTATGCTAACTTAGAGGAGGTTGTATTAGTTATTTATTGCCATGTAACAAATTGCTGTGTATCACATAGCTAAGAAGTCATTGAGACAAGTAGCAGCCAAAAGATTTAGGATCAAAACATATAAGCAGTGGTGTGCTGGTTAATGTTTAATAATTGGATGAAGGCAAGGATGTAGCTTTTGCAGATTTCCATGGTACACATACTTCCATTGTGGCCAGTTTCAAGCTAAAAACATTAAGTGTGAAGTTGATGAGATGTTTACAGTCAGCGACATACCACTGTATATAAGGAACT
The DNA here is from genome assembly GCA_004024845.1 of Tonatia bakeri. NCBI lineage: Eukaryota > Metazoa > Chordata > Mammalia > Chiroptera > Phyllostomidae > Tonatia > Tonatia bakeri. The sequence goes on along the minus strand of PVIA01000747.1, from coordinate 351,129 downwards.
CATAATTCAATAAAGAAAACTTAATAGAAAAATGGACAAGAATATGAATAGGCAGTTCACAGAAGAAGAAATACAGATGGCTTATAAACATATGCAAAGATGTTCATCCCCCAAAATAATCAGGGACATACAAATTAAACAAAAGGCTACTTTTTACCTATTGGAATATAAAAATTTTAAATGTTTGATAGCATCAACTTAGAGGAGGACATAGGGAAATAAAAAAAATCAATAGTTTCACACCATTGATTACAAAAGAGTGTAAATTATGGTCAGTAAATGTGACCAAACTTGAAGGCAACTTGGCAGAAATTATTACAATTAGAAATATGCATATCCTGCATATCCTTAGTTCTAATGGATCAGATTCTGGTTTCTCCCCTACAGTAACATTCATACTTGCATAAAAGGTAATGTATATAAGAATATTCACTGTGGTATTATTTGTAATAAAAGTGGTAGAACAATATGTTCCATGTGCTATGATCAAAAGGAATTTGTTTTTGTTCATAATTTTGAACTGTGTGCATTATTTATGTCATTAACTGAAGTGTTTTTGAATGCTCTGAGAAACAAAGAAATTAAGGAAGTGAGAGCTAGCAAATGGGAGAGCATTAAGTCCAGAGTACAGGGAGAGTGTGATAAAGAAAAAGAAATCATGTTCAGAGATAGTAAAGAATATGAGAATAAATGTAGAAATTGTTATATATTGGGACAAAAAGTATCAAGCTATTATCACAAGTCAGAGGGTGTGAGGGGAGGAATTCACAGGTGATGGTTTTCACAAAAATCAGTAGACCACTTTGCTTAAATGTCTGGAATTTGGACGCAGAAAGTGATAGATTGAAGTAGGATTGGGAAACTTTGTGGATATTTTAGTTTATGAAATACTTCTTGAATCGATGCCTCAAGATGACAGTATTTCTCTTCTAATCTGCAGAAGGCAAGTAGGGTATACTTACTTCCATTAAATGTTGACAGTACTTTTCTGATGACTGGTTGTTATGTAGAGATGATAATCTCAAAAGAAGGCAAGATGGCAAAGTCCAGGTCAAACTACTAAGCGGTGATGATGTCCAATCAGTTTGTATACCTGCTATTTAGATTTCCTCCTGTCATTGATACCATAGTTACTACTCTCAAAAGACAGGTCTAAAAATCTTGGCTTGATATTTTTCTGCTTCAAAATTTTAAAATTACAAAAGTTAGACATGGTGGTTTTTGGTTTTGGTTTTATATTTTAAACATTAACACACAAACCTTATATCTATTTTTCTAACTTTTTATAAAGCCAAAGTGGGGTTTTAGAAGTTTCATCGCTTAATCTAAAAATACATTGGTAAAACTTAACTTCCTTTGGAAAAAAATTTAGCTGGGAAATATAAAGTTTGACATTTTACCAGGTTTAGTACAATTTTACTCTGTATATTTGCATGATGATGACTTGTTTCAATAGCTGGATTTCAGACAGAAAAAGTCATGCTCATTGCTATAAAAGTTCATGCTATAAGCAAGAGTCATGAATGCGGTTTTTAATTAGTTAATTCTTTTTAACTCAGTGGTTCTAAAAACCACTGAAAAGGTGGTCAAGAGGGGAACTCTACTAAAATGTGTGGGGCAAGTACATAAAAGCATTTCAAGAATAATGAACATTGCCTCTTCTCCCAGTCTATTATTTACAACTTCCATTAAGGTAAATATTTAAAAAATTCAGCTCATTTCTTCAAAACCTTCATTGGTTCTCTACCAAATAAATCCAGAAGCCTTAGAGTTCTAAAATACATAATAGTAAATGAGAGAATGCACATTTCCTGTTTTTATCACACAAAAAAATTCACTTTGTTTTATGCAAATTTAGTTTTAAAACAGTTCTTCTAAATCTCTTTATTATTGTGTTCTATCATAAGCACATTAATGAAGAGGCAAAGTTTAACCTGAGAGTTAGTTAAAAATAAGTCCCTTTTTGCTGTCGAATCAAAAACATAGATTAGCAAATGCATAGTTTTATCTCTTGTTACTGATAGTTATGAACAGACCCAGTGAAAGGAAGTGCTGCCATGGTAACATAAACCAGACTGTTATTTGGAGACCTTATTCAAGATACGTAACTGCCCTGAACTGCAAGTTTTCAGTACCAGATTTTCTAATTTGTTATTTCAAGGAAACAGCAATTCTACCACTACCAAAACAATTTGCAATTCTCTTACGATAGAATTTGAAAAGTAGACTTGAACTAAACAGTTTCTAGGAGTATAATCTCAGCAATACCAAGATAAAACATGGCTAGAATTATTATAATGATTATCTCAGTCAATATGTGAAAAATAATATATGCATGTCTTTTCTCTGTGAAACAGGAATGGTTTGGGAGCAAAGGATGTTGTGAATGCTAACATTTTGTAATTTTCTTTCCCTATCAAAACAATTATTTGGGCCAAGTGACTGAATATATAATTTAAGAAGTTTCATCATTTAATCTAAAAATATACTTGTAAAACTTCCTTTGGAAAAGAATTTCAAATACTTGTTTGGCACAGTTATGTGGTATCTTGCCACAGAAGGCTAGAAAAAAGTTTTACCTGATACATACTATATTACTTCCTATATCATAGTGCGATATGCCACCCTTGTTTTTCTTTCCCTATATATTTAAGTTGTGAGGATGTTAAATACTACTTTGTACTCAATTACTATACTTTTCTTCAGATGAGCTTTTTTCCCTTCTAACTTTAGTTTATTCCTTGTTCTTTACTACCTAACTTTTGTCTGTTATGCAGAATTAATTGATTTCGTTCTTACTGTTAATTTTTTAAAATTCTCTTATTTCTTAGAAGACATAGGAATATATAGAGTTTATAATATAAACTCTAATATACATATGCTAATTTCAGAATAACCCCTTAATATTCACTTATTTTGTATCTCTGTCACTTAAATATAAATTACTTTTTTGAATCTTATCACAACTCAAATGGCCTATTTTTTATTTTATAGATAAATTATGCGTGAGGACTGATTCTTAGAGATATGTGCTCAATAACACATAGCCAATCAATAAGCAGTGTTTAGGACCTCAGTTTTTAAACCTGCAGAAGTGTTCTTTCATTGTGCCATTCTGCCTCAATAATTAACACATGATATTGTAAGGTAAAAGAGCCTCAGTAATAGACCAATATTACCTTCAGGAAGATTTTGGGAAACGCAAGCACTCTGGAATTCATCACATCAACAACAGTCATAATAGTTTATATAATACAGGATTTTATACAAATAACAAAGAGCAGGGGAACAGAAAACATAAATTTTATTGTTTAAGTAATTGCTAATGTGCTTTTAGAGTATAATTCAAATTAAAGAAATGGTTTTTGAGATAGAAAAGGTGTATTATAAAAAAAATTAAATAGTTTGAATTTCACTAATTTCATGTGTTAGTTCTGAGGTTCTGAGGAAATTTTGTACATCCCATGGTTGGAGACGGGATAGGTTATACTTACACCGGTAATCGATTTTTGACATTTGTAGAGAAAGAAATGTCTAGTAGCCAACTTTTATTGAGTTCTTAGGTATTTGGCAATATACTAAGCAATTTACATGAATTAACTTATAACACAGTAATTCTTGAAGTAGGTATAATTTATATAGAGACATATTTTGAGCACATTAATACACAGAGAATATAGATATTTTTTCTGAAGGTTACACAGCTGTTAAGTGGTAGAGCCATTTTCTAAAGTAAGCAGTCTAGCTCCAAGGCTTCCACTCCTAACCACTATACAAATAGTGTTTAGCTCTGGCACAGTGGGATGAGATTGCCTTTGGACTCCCTCCTTGTGTGGCTGTGGAGTTCTGTGTGTAACCTGTGTGTGGATGTTATGCATTTGTAAAATATGCTTATAGTTGGGTTTCTCTTCAGGATATGCAGGTTGGGATGTTTGGCTAAGGAAATAGGAAAGATTTATCTTGAAGTTAAAATTAATAGGGCATACGACAGTTCCTAAAGTTCAGTCACTTCACTTGACTAGCTGAACTAGTGTGAATGACATACTGATGATTTTTAAATACTCTCTTGCTCTGGCCAGTGTGGCTCAGTTGGTTTGAATGTTGTCCCATAACTAAAGAGTTGTGGGTTCAATTATGGTCAGGGCACATACCTAGGTTGTGGGTTCAGTCCCTGGTCTGGGTGCATATGATCCCCCTTTGGGGTGCATACAGGAGGCAACCAATTGATGCTTCTCTTGCATTGATGTTTCTCTCCCTCTCTCTCTAAAAAGCAATGAAAAAAATGTCCTTGGGTAAGGATAAAAAATATTTTTTAAAATACTCTCCCAAATTTATTTATCAATTCCATTCTTTTCCTCATTTGTAGTTTATATATTTATCTATTTTCTTTTTATATGATTTTATATATTTACATTATAAAATATATAGTTTTATTTTTTCTTTTTTTCCCCCATAGATGTAACAAAAGCTTGTGTCAGATATTTCATTTCTTGTTTAAGAAGGAGCGTGTTTGGGGATATAAATTTGCCTTTAAGTAGAGCTATGGCCACATCTGCTTAGTTTTGATACAACAATGTTTCTCATACCCTTTAATTACTAGGTAATCTGTAATTGTAGTTTGGAATCCAAGAGTGCTTATAAATTTTCAAGTAGTCAGAGAACTTTGTTGTGGGATTGTTAACTGTTTTTTTTTTTTCTGTATCAGAGTCTAAAATTGTATCTTCCAAAAAAGATTTTATTTATATAGTTTTAGAGAGATGGGAATGGAGGAAGAAAGAAAGGGAGAGAAACATCAATGTGTGAGAGATATATCAACTGGTTGCCTCTCACATGCCCCCAACCGGGAACCTGGCCCACAACCTAAGCATGTTGCCTGATGAGGAATCCAACCTGTGACCCTTTAGTTTACAGCCTGGTGCTCAATTCACTGAGCCACACCAGCCAGGGCAAAAAAATTGTGATCTTTGAAAGGGAATTAATTTTTCTTCATGCCTAACCAGCGTTTGTAATTGGTAGCAGGAAATGTTTATTGGTACTTCCTTACTCTTCTTCCAAGAGTGTCAAGTTCACAGCAACGAGGGTATTAATATGGAGCTGTTAATATGGAACAAAGGTCACGTGTGTGACACAGACCAGCATCCACTGTCACACATGTATATGGGACCCTAAGCAATACTTTCTGGGAGCAACAGGCAGCGCGGCACCACTGTTAAATAAATATATGCGATCCCGTGCTCTATAAGAGATTTGATTTTGTGTCCTTAGAAAAGGCACTTCCTCAATTGTTGAATTTTTAAGTCTGGTTTTTTTTTTTTCATTTTTTATGCCTGGAAAAACCTCTTCTCTCCTGTTGTAGCCTCTAAGGCTTGGAGGAACTGAGGGATATGACAAGAAAATGAAAACACAGGATTAGGGGCAGACAGTCTGCATGGAATATATGCAGTAGTTTCTGGTACTCCAGCGCCTTTAGAATTTTATTAGAGCCTTGGACTTCTTGGAGAGACACAAGGTGCCTGTAGTTACCTGATTTTGTCATTGTTTTTTCCATTAATATTTAGAAAGCATATTCTATAAGAATTCACTGATCACATCAGTTTTTCTCATAGGTATTCCACAGAACACTAACTCTGTAAATGTTACCTGAGAGAAAGAGGTTCTGTGTCATATAACTTTGGAAACCACGTAAAGCAGGTTTAATTATATCAGGACTATGTAGATTCCTTAAGCTGATAATATGTAGTGTGGTGAAATGTGCAGCATTTTTAAACCTACTCAAAGGAATTATCTCATAGCCTGGTCTTTCCCCTGCATGTTGGATAATATTAGTGAGGTTCTTTAGGTATCTTGTTTATTGACCTTCCTGATAAGCTGTTCCTTCATGTTATGGGAACTGTGGATCAGACAGTTGTTTCTTTTAGGCACCTCCCATTTGTAATTCAGTAGGCACATTTATATTTTCTCTAGTTTCCAGTAATCATACAAATTACATGATCTTAGATTTTATTGATTATTTTAATGGTATCTGGGCTTGTGTACTCATTGCCATGTTATCCAGAAGTCACTCAAATGTTGAAACTTAACCTTGAGGGAAGGAATGATGCTTCTCCCTCTTTTATTTTTTACAAGAGTCTTTTCCCACTGACTTACTACTGTTTGAGACTTTCCATTCCATTCCATTTATTAAATTATTTGCTGTTAATGCCATTAAAAAATAAAATATTTTAAATTTTTTGATGCCTTACTCAATACCATATTCTCTAACAGTTTTGGGGAAATGATGCTGCATAAAGTATTTTTTCTTTTTAATTTCTCTATAACAATAATAATGGCATTCGTGACATCTTAACATGTGGAGGGCCACGTTGTGCATTTCTCCATGTTGTGCACGGCATAACTTGGGGATCTATCATTCTCGCCGATTATGATGTGAATGGCATGTTCTGGAGTTGTGCGGCCTAGTGACCCTCTGGGTCAGGCACTGTACAGGAATCTTTATGCATAATCTAACCCATGTAACAATTCCTTGTGGTGTAGGTACTGTTATTATCCTACATTACAAGCGAGTGAAGAATGGCCTAGAGAGATAGAAGTTAGTCAGCCACATAGCAGGTAAATGGCAGAGCAGGAGATAAGAACCCATGAGGTCTGCCTTCAGGGATTTTAATCACACAGTGTATTCCTAACAAGCTTACTTCAACCTTTGCATTATACTGAAAAGGTACTATAGAAGGTTTTTTCCCCTCATGTTTATAAAAACATTCAGACACTAATTATGTGTGTCCTAAGGTTCCAGGTTATTAATTCTTGTGTATTTCATTCCAGGTTAATGGGAAAGGTTCCTTATGGTGTGTTGATCCAGAGTATAAACCCAACCTTATGCAAGCATTGAAGAAGCAACCTTTTCCCTCAGCATTAACATCTCCACAAAGGTATAGATAGGGTCTTCCATGTAACTGTCAGTGGTGATTTATGAGATTTTCTTATGTGAGATGGAGAAACTCAACAAAGTTGTAGGGGTTTGGGGGGTTTTTATTGTATAAAGAATTATTTATGGATAAGACACTAGGCAATTTCACTTAGAGTCTAACTTGTGTTATTAGGAAACAGGATATTGGATACGTAAGAATATAAATTCTGGGAAATGTAGTTAATACTGAATATGTTATAACTAATGTCTAAAGAAACATGATTTTTGTTTGTTTTTGCTGGTAAATATAATTGTAATGTATTTCTTTGCCTTTTGTTTTCAAACTCAGTGACGCCTATTGGTCTTATAACTTTCCCATTTTAAGTCACATCTGAAAATGTACGACCTCCTTAAATCTGATATTGTTTTCTTATAAAGAAGCCTTCAGAATCTTTTTGAATTCTATTATGTACCATATTTTTTTGGACCATAAGACACCTAGGTTTTAGAGGAGGAAAATAGGAAAAAAAATTTTTGAAGCAAAAATGTGGTAAAATATTTAATAACATGAATAACATTATATTTCACCAATGTAAATATAAACAGAAAGAACTTAACAGCAGCATTAACAACCATTATTTGTCCCAAATGGGGGGGTACATCTTACAGTCCAAAAATATGGTATATTCTTTTTGAGTTTAAAGTGTCAGATTTTGTCAAGATATTTTTAAATGTTGTGTATAATGGTTAATTTGATTTTTGAAAAAAAAGTTTAAACCTTTTTAATGAAATAATAAATGGAAATTTTCAAACATACACAAAAGTAGGGAGAAAGTTATAATGAAGTCCCAGCTACAGCAATTACCACCATTTCATATATTGGTTAGTTTCTTAAAGTAGTATTAGATAACTTTAGAGGTAGCTGAAACACAGTAAAAAAATTAGTATGTCTAAATCACTGTAGCTTGTTTAACATATTATAGATAAAAGGATCATTATAACAAGAACTGAGTGGTTTATTCTTATGAAATCTGGAAAAGAAATTATCGGTTGTATCTTCATTGTTTAGGAATTGATATCTTTATTAGTTAATGTTGGTGTTTATGTTCCAGTTAAAAAACAATAATAATTTAGAAACTAGTGGTAAGTTCCATCATGGTCACTTATGTATTCTATTTAGCTATGCTATTTTTTTAAATTAAAGATTAAATGGGAGATTTGGCACTATTTTTTATATATCAAAACCACACTTTATTGTGCCTTTCATTTGTTGCATTTTCATGTTTATATTTGTTAACTTTATCAATATGTTTAAAGGTAGATAAAGATGATTTTATGATTTAAAATTAAGTAGATTAAACAATGACAGCATAAATGTTACAATCTTTGACCTTAAGACATTATCTTAATATTTTTAGAAACATTTTATCTTTTTCATTGTTTGGCAAAATGACAGTTTCATTTGACATGCCTTTGTGTAGCCCCTTTCATATCATAATTGGTAATTCAGAGGAAGAGAATAAGAGACAATGTATAAAAAACTATGAATAGAAAATAGATTTTTAATTTAGTTGGAAAACCAGAGTTTTTTAATGCTATCACAAGCTCAAAAAAACAGAAGTAGTTTGTCTCCAGAATGTTTTAATTTTTGAAATTAAAAAGAAATTGCTGGGCTCTTCATGAATATAGAAAGCTTAGTGTGATAGTGATGTTTACTAATAAAATTAGGGACTTACCTATTTTGCATCATTACTATACAGTACTCCTTAAACATTTGTTTTGGTAAACACTTTTATTTCTGTGGTAACAACTACAGTGATATTATGTCAAACATCAGCATTGCAACACCAAATAGTAGCTATTATGTATTGCCTATTGTTCCAAGCATTTTAAATGCATTATCCTTATTTAATTAGCAGAGCAATCTTATGTGGGAGGTTTAGTTATTCCTATTTTACAGATGAAGAAACTAAGATTATTTTGCCTAAGCACATCCAAAGAGCTGTGATTTAATCTTGGATCTTATGTTCTTTCTGCTTTGGCAGACTCTTCCTAAACTGAGTAGTATTAACAAAGAAAAAAAGGTAAAAATAGTTTTTGGGTTTGGGTTTTTTTTTTTTTTTGGTACACATTAGTTGTGTTTGTGACTAAGTTCTGTAAAAAGTGAGATTAAGGTTTTCGTAAGTACATTTTCTTCTCTGTTTTTTTCAGTGGCTCTTTATCATCTCACTACTTAAGCTCTGTACTCAAGCAGAACCAGGTGCAAACCCTCAAAGGTATGTGTAAGATCAGTATTTTAAATCATTAAAAACTCAGGTTAAAAATTAGGATTTAAAATTTTTTTCTAATTATAAAACAATTACATGTTTATTGAAAATTTGGAAAACAAACATACTTATAAATGAGAAATTAAAACTTCCCTTTATTCTACTGTAAACATTTTGATAGAATTGTTTTGGTTCTTTTTATGCTTTTTGTGTGAATAGGTCATTTTTGCATGCATACACAGACACGCCCACAAACGTACCTTTTCTCCAAATACCGGACTTATACTATATATACTGTTGTACATTCCATTTTTTTGTTTCCTTTTTTGTGTATTTTCCCTTCAAAATAGGAAAATATTTCTCAGTAATATTATCAGGAGAACATCACATATCTTTTCAAGTATATCTATGGCTAGAACAGAAGGTCGGCAATCAGTGGCTCATGGACCATACCTGATCTGTCACCTGTTTTTGTATGGCCTATAAATTAGGCATGGTTTTACTCTTGTAAATACACTTGTAAATAGTTGAAAAAAATAAAAATAATATTTGGAGGCTTGTAAAAATTTGCTGCAACAGCAGAGTTAAGTAGTTGCACCAGAGACCTCTGTAGTATATCCTTGGTTTTGCCTCTTGGCCCATGAAGCCTAAAATATTTACTTAATGACGGTTTACAGAAGAAGTTTGCCAACTCCTGGATTAAATGTAGTTCAGAAAATTCTTTTATAGGTTATTTAAGTGTAAAGAACTTTAGGAAGGCAGTAAGTTAACTTTTAGAATTTTGTAATCTTCTTTTTGAATGTATATCAAAATTTTGAATTAGTGTGTTATTTCCTCTACTCATAATCAATATTATAGACTAGTTTTGTATTAACATAAAGTTTTCTAGCATTGTTGCTTTGGAGCCTAGAGAAATTTTTATGATTTTTGTAAATTATTTTAAGTTGATTTTAGAGAGGAAGGGAGAAAGAGAAACATTTGATTTGTTGTTCCACTTACCTTATTTATGCATTCATTGGTTGATTCTTACATGGGCCCTGACCAGGGATCAAACCTGCAACTTTAGCATATCAGGACAACACTCTAACCAACTGAGCTATCCGGCCAGGGCAGACTATGACTTTTTAAAAAAATTTTTTTAAAGATTTTATTTATTTATTTTTAGAGAGGGAAGGGAGGGAAAAAGAGAGAGAGAGAGAGAAACATCAATGTGCAGTTGCTGGGGGAGGTGGCCTGCAACCCAGGCATGTGCCCTGACTGGGAATCGAACCTGTGATGCTTTGGTTCGCAGCCCGCGCTCAATCCACTGAGCTATGCCAGTCGGGGCTATGATTTTTAAAACTAGAAGTTCTCAGTCCTGACCAAGTAGCTCAGTTAGTTAGGGCATCGTCCTGATATGCCAAGGTTGTAGGTTCGATCCTTGGTCAAGGCACACACAAGAAGCAACCGATGAATGCATCAATAAGTGAATCAATAAATTGATGTTTCTGACTCTCTCTCTCCCCCATCCTCTCTCACTCTCTAAAAATCAATAAGCAAAAATTATTTAAAAAATAGAAATTCTCAGACCAAGAGTCTTTTCATGTATCAGAAACATATTGGCTCTTTGGAATTACAATAAGCTGAGCATAGGAACCAGTGTAATGATGGTCTATAAAAATAAGGGAGGGAGAGAATGTGAAAAATCTTAAGAGAACTTTGCAAAGAAAAGTGAATATGGAGTCCATTTCAGGTATGTTCTGGGTTAATGTAAGGGAAGTGTCCATTTTTCTATTACTTGATGGATAAATGTGGTTTCTCTTTACATTTATGTATTGTTGAAACTTCCTTTATTTTTTATTAACTCATTAATATATGACCCATAGTCTTTTAAGCTGCATTCATATATACACTTTAAGAACATTTTCTTTTTGAATTACAGAGCTTATTTAGAATTTTGTCTTGCTCTTGTTCCATTTCATCTAAATTCTGCTTCTTTTTGGAGAACAGATACTTTCACGAGTTTCTCCTGCTAGTTTCAATCACCATTTTTCTAACTAGAATTTAGGTACTTCTCTTTAATGATTTCTGTATATTATGCATGATCTCCCCAGTGCTACTAGCACCTTACTTCCCTTCATTTCTATACAATTAAGTCTTAAGTCTATTCCCATACTAATAATTAACTTGGTGGGGAAGGTGTTTGGTATTCTGGGGTAAAACAAATGCAGATCTGTCCTAGAATAGAATATAACGTTCTCATAGGTTTTAAGAGAAAAACATAAAATTTACAAAGGTATAAAAAAATGTATATTTAAATGAGGTTACCTTAGGGCATTTTCATAGACCTCTGAAGAAATTTGCTTTTTAACCTCTCTTGATATGACTTCTAGGGAAAAGTTTGAAAAGAGAACACTAAATGATTAAACAATTATTTATTCTACCAGTAATTGTTGAGTTCCTACATAGTGCCAGGCATTGTAGTGTAGTGGTTGGTTTTGCATGTACACAGGTGAAAGACCCAGGTTCTGGTTTCAGAAAATATTGAGTTTATTTGAAGAAGGTTGGCTAGAATTATGTAAAATACACTGGGGTAAAAGGAAGTGAATGCCAAATTATGCTTAGAGATAAGTTAGGAAAGGCATCTTAGGAGAAAGAGTGGTGATTGAGCTGGACTCAAAAGTTGGGAGCATTCTTAACCTTGGGTAGAGGTTTGGTTAACCTGTGCAGTTGCTGGGAGCTGCAGGTTGATAAGTATGGCTGAATCCTAGGAGTATAGAAGAAGACTGGTAGCCTTGGTCTGGTGGCTGTAGATGTTATCATTTAGTATGAACAAGACCAATGAAGAAGTTTAAGCAGGCATTAACCAAATCAGGGAGAACTTAGTTAACATGAGTTTGAACTTCTTCCAATGATTATAACATCAGTTAGCATGGAGTTGCTTACTATGGTGCTTTGCATGCATTATCTCATTTAATCCTCACAACAACTCTTTGAGGTACTGGTACTCTTTTCCAAATAAGGAAACTAAAGTTGGGAGAAATTAAGCAACTTTCTCAAGGTGACACAACTAGTAAATAGAATAGAAGGAACTTTGATATTAGAGCCTGCACTCCTACCTAATATGAGACATTGGGGGAGCTGCTTTAGAGCCTTTAAAGAATGAGGTGACATCAGTTTTGTAAAGATTACTCAGGTGTCATTGTTGGGCTTGATGTTAGAGTCTAATATTAGATTCATTTATCACTTCATGGAAACATCTTTCTTATCATTATATTAGAGTGACCTTTAGACACATATGAGAGTAACAGAAGTTAGGCTTAGGAACTTGAGAAACCAGTATCAGCCAAAACAGGTGCAGCAGTTTGTTTAAAGTATAGTTGTCTGTCTTGTTCACCTTAAAATGACTAATTTTATGTATTAGTATCTGTGTTACAATATTGTGTAACAGGGAGCAAGAAGCACAGGAATCTCATACTGAGATAGTAAAAGAAAACCTTTTTTGTCAATCTTTGGTTTGCTGTGCATTTGTGGTAAATTCATCTGTCTAAAAATATTTACGGATCACACTCGTGTGCTCAGCATTATTCTAGGCTACCAAGGATATGTCAGTGAAGGCCCTGGCTGAGTAGCTCAGTTGGTAGAGGCGTTATCCTGATACCAAGGTTGCAGGTTCAATCTCTGGTCAGGGCACACAAAAGAATCAACCAATAAATTTTTTAAAAAAGGACACATCAGTAAACAGCAAAGCAGGCAAAAATGGAACTCACATACTAGTTAGTAGATTTCAGTATTTATGCATAAGCACTATAATATACTATAAGCAGATATAAAATTTAGATAGTGATAATATTAGAGGCTAAGTGCAAATCTAAATTCAAATTTAAGGTTGCAAATGAGCGTAATTTGTATCTTCCTTGAAATGAAAGTAAACCCATGGTCCAGGCAGCTTAAAGTATTGGTAATTTATTGAAATTGCTCTCCTAAAGAATAATGGGAGACAGCTTCTCCATTTGGATGCTCTGTAAATGTGTATGTTAATTTTGATAGAGGCAGTAAATCCTCTTAGTTATTGCTGAGCTTATACCTATTTAAATTCTGCCTCTTTGGTTCTCATATCATGCCCTAGGCAAATGGACTGAGAATGAGATAACAGAAACTTCTAAGTAGTGTCAGAGAAAATACATACAAATGACTTTTTAAAAACAAAATTTGTGTTCTTCATGAACTGGATACGTTAGATAATATAGCTAATAGCATGTGTTTTAAAAACAGAGCCACCTTTAAAATAGTGTTAAGTACTTATTAATGAAAAAATAACATTACAAGGTGTTTTTTTATTGTGACAATAAACAAGTAAGTCTTCAGTTTATTTTTAATACCAAGAAAGATTGGTTACTATAAATAAAAATTAGTGTGAAGCCTGCACAGGAAGAGTTTATTGTTCAAAGAAGGTCAAGATTGTATCTTAGACAAATCATCGAAAATCAGGTATTTTTTTTTTAAGATTTTACGTATTTATTTTTAGAGAGGGAAGGGAGGGAGACAGACAGAGAGAGAGAAACATCAATGTGCGGTTGCTGGGGGCCATGGCCTGCAACCCAGACATGTGCCCTGACTGGGAATCGAACCCTCAATGCCTTAGTTCGCAGCCCTCACTCAATCCACTGAGCTATGCCAGCCAGGTGAAAATCAGGTATTTTTTTTAAAGATTTTATTTATTTATTTTTAGACAGAGAAGAAGGGAGGGTGAAAGAGAGGGAAAGAAACATCAATGTGTGGTTGCCTTTCTTGCATCCCCTACTGGGGACCCAGCCCATAACCCAGGCATGTGCCCTAGAGTGGGAACTGAACCAGCAACGCTTCAGTTCTCAGGCCGGCATTCAGTCCACTGAGCCACACCAACCAGGGCAATAATCAGGTATTCTTGATTACCAAGTGTTATAAGTCATTTCTCTAATGCATATTTTAACATTGAAGTTAAACTTATCAGTGTTAGAGTTAATTGACGAGCCATTGTGGGAAGCACACTTACAAATGTTCTAAATCAAGCAAAGCAGATGTAGATAAAATCCTTTTTGCAAAATCTTGGTTTCATAAAGTTAATTCTATGGGAGAGTCAAATTAATGAGGTTATAATACCTTCTATAAGAAATAAATGTATTTAAGAAACACATCTATCATTCTGTTGTTACAGAAATAGTACCTAATTTTGTTATCACTTTAAATATTTGAAAACTAAGAAAAGAAATGGTGTTCATGCAACTTACTTATATTGCCAGGATAAGCCTGTTACCCGTTTTCTTTAGTTTTAGGTCTAGTGTTCAGAAATATAACTCCTTGAATTGTAATGGAAGTTTGCTATAGGAAGTCAAATTAGAGATATACTGAATTTGAGTAAGATTTTATTTGTTTCATTTATAAGATTATAATTTTCTCTAATTATTTCCTTATTATAATGAATGTCAGTAATATTGGATTTGCTCCCTCACCACCACCTCCTTTATATAGATAACTAGAAATAGGAAAACCTTTTTTATTAAAGAAAAGTTATTTCATGGAGCAGCAAAATTTCTGTTAGTGCTTTTGCATACTGCCATGTAAGTTGTGCCCTACTGTACAAAGACAACTGGCTAAGGAATGAGCGGGGTCTGAAATCCAACCCACACTCCAGTCCTCAAGCTGTGTGCCTTGATACAGGAAAGCATCCACCTGGAGGGAGAGCTGCCTCTTTTCCAATTCACACAGAGATACAATATGGGCTCCCGGCTGTACTTTTTTGTCTTCAAAGATGTGTTAGAATACTGAACTCTATCAGGTTGTAGTCAGGTCTCATTTTAAAAGATAGGAATAAGAAACATCTTTGTTTTGCAAGCTTCTTGGCTATGACATGTGTGAATCATTGATTAGTTGTTTTTTTTTTACTTGCTTTTCTTTCTGAAGTGCTTTTCCTTCAGATATTTACATGGCTTCATTCTCTGACTTTCCTGAGGTCTTTGCTCAGCTATTACCTTCTCCTCTTCCCTAACCTCTGTATTAAAAATTGCAGCCACTTTTCTTAGTATCACCCTTCCCTCTCAGTAATTTTTCTTCCTAGTGCTTATCAATCTCTGGCATACTGTGTCTTAATTATTTCTTTGTGTTTTGAGATTAGGGTTTTTCCTGTTTTGTTTTCTGCTGTATTCCCACAGCCTAGAATGATGTCAGGCTCATAACAGGACACTCAGTTTATTGAATGAATAACAGAATAAATGATTTCCAGTATATTCTGTAATTTTCTGCAGAATTTCCTACTCCAATCATGGGTCCTTACTAACTGTTAAAGGATGAGGATGGAGTTCAAATTGAAGGCCTGGGTTCTGGAAGTAGTCTACGGAAGTTCAGATCCTACGTCTGTCATTCCTAGAGACTCCTGCATTGGTTTTCTTATCTTTAGGATGGAAATACTAATAGTACCCATATCATAAAGTTGTGAGGATTAGATGCGTTAATAATACTCAACACATGCCAAAACCATTGAAAGTACTCAGTGTTAGTAATTTGGTGATACTCAGCTTATGTAAGAAAAGGGAGGCAAAGATACAATACGCTTACTCTTTACACATTCATTAAGGACCTACTGTTGTTCCAGACATTAAGGAAGACAGCAGGTAAGATGCAGTTCCTACCCTAAAGAAGCTGACATCTAATTGGAAAGATGTTCATGTAGAGACTCTGTTTCATGAAGTCAAGGGAAAAGAACTCTAATATTATGTGCTCCCTCATAGCATCCATCTTATGATTTACTTAAGCTTGTTTATTAGAGTCAATAACAAACATTTCCTGCCTGTTCAGAATTTATAGTCACATTGGGGAAAAAACAAATCAATATCTTAATGACTTTATTATTTCAAATAACTTTATAATTAGGTATTACAAGTAAAATTAAAAACTAGGATAATAAAAATTTTCCAGCTTTGAGATAGGAATGGGAGTTTTCATATCTGAATCTTATTTTAGATGTATCCTTTATAACCTAAAAATTGTAATTATATTCTAACTTCACATTTTAGGTTATACCATTTCACTTAAAAAATTTTTTTTATTTATTGATTTTGGAGGGAAAGAGAAACATCTATTCGTTGTACCACTTACTTTCATGCATTCATTGGTTGATTCTTGTATGTATCCTGACCCAGGATCTGATGTGAAACCTTGGCATATCTGGAGAATGCTTTAACCAACAGAGCTACCTGGCCAGGGCTACCATTTCACTTTTATTTAACTACAATTATTCAGACTAATGGATCACTAAGGTAGAGAGGAACTTTCAGTATAAAAATAGACATGAAAGCAAAATGACCTTATCTGGAATAGAACATGTTGATTTTACCATCTTTTAAAGCACATTTTTCTTATGGGATATTCATAATTATGTTTGACCTCTTGAGTATTATATATCTATAGTACTTATAGTACTATGATTAAAGATGTTAGTACTAATAATTTTGTGCTAGCAATAATTATTCACTTAGCTTAGGTTCACATAATCTAGACTGACCAATTATGTATATTTTTATTTCTTGTAACTAGCATGTACAAGTAATAATGCAGGACTTTATAACTGCAGATATGCATAGGTAAGGGTATTTTTTAAATACTAAAGAGGTAGAAATGTTAAAAAGTAATAATACATTCTTAGGTAACTTAGTCTATCTAAAGGCAAATCTTTTTACAATGCAGATCAGGTTTTTATTTTCATTGTAAATAATTAAAGAAGAGAACTTTTATTATCTCTCATACCTCTCAATCCTCCTTTATATGATACTGTTCACAAAACTGTTCATAATTTTAAGTGAACAAAAGCAGGTTGCAAAATATGTGCCTCATTTTGTTTAATTTTTAAAATTTTTATTGAATTTATAGAGGTGATATTGGTTAATAAAATTATATAGGATTCAGGTTTGCAACTCTATAATATATCACCTATGTCTTATATTGTATGTTCACCTCCTGAAGTCAAATCTCCTTCCATCACCATTCTTTTGTTTTAAATAGGAGAATATGCACCAAAACCTTAACACTGGTTACGTTTGGGTGCATGCAAGTACTTATGATTAAAAACATTAACATTGTCACTCTTTTCCTTTTTCAGAATCTGATATTGATGCTGCCACTGCAATGATGCTTTTAAATACTTCCATAGAACAAGGAATTTTAGAATGTAAGTAATCATGCTTTTCTTTGTAAAATACATTTTTGAATGCCTTTTCAAATATAATTCAGAGTGCAAGATATTTAAATGTTATAGCAAAAATATTCTTTCCAGCTAAATTGTGTTTTTATCTGAATAACTTAGTTTCTCTTTTACTGTATTTCCATTAATTTAGTGAGCATTTGAGAGATTGAGAGGTTATTGCTAAGATATATCATGTTACATTGAACAAGCAATTAAGAAATAAATAGCATATTTAGAAATTAAGCTTGAAAATTTTAAAGGATTCTACAGGTAAGAAATAAGAAACCAGTTCAAAAAACTAGCAAAATATATGAATGGGTGGATCTCAGGAAGAAATATATACGGACAACGTGCATTTGAAAAATATATGTAACTTCTCTAGAAATCGAGGAAATGCAGTATGAAACAATATTGAGATACTTTTTTTGTCCATGACATTATGAAAAATTTAAATGATTTATAATATTAAGTGTTATGTATGGGAACTGGGTGTTGTCATAAACTGTAGGATAAAAATTGGTACAACCATGTTGGAGGGCAATTTGGAAATACCAACTGTAAGTTTAAATGTGTATATCCCTTTTATTCCACTTCTTGGTTTTTTTTTCTAGAAAAGTATTTTTATATGTGTGAGAAAAGTATCTAAAAGGATTTTCATTACAGTGTTATTTGTAGTAGTGAAAAATTGGGAACCTACAAATATCAACAAGGAAATGGTTAGCAAACCATTGTAGTGATAATTCAATGCAGTGATAACATACATATTCAGGCATTCTATGCGAGCAGTTCAAATAATCATATTTTCCTTCGGAAGGTCAAGACATATCATTAAGTGGTTTAAAAATGTTTCAGATTAATACCTACAGGATGATATGGTTTGTGTAAAAAAAAAGAACCTATAAAATATTACTAATCTATAGCACTTGCTATTCAGGAATTACATAGTTGTTATAAATGGCCTGTTTTTGCAATCAAGTGCATTTGATCTATTGGAAGTTTTATTTTGCACAGGTGAGAAGCCTCTTTCTCTTAAAACAGCAATGCAAAAGAAAAGGAGTTATGGCAATGCATTTAATCATCCCAGTGCTATGCGATTACAAGAAAGTAATTCTTTAGCCACCAGCATTGATCCAAAAGAAGATCACAATTACAGTGCAAATAGCATTGCAACACAGCGTTGTGCATCCAGGTCTAGTGTGTCTTCTCTGTCTTCTGTGGATGAGGTATACGAATTTATTCCAAAGAGTAGTCATGTGGGAAGTGATGGCAGTGAAGGATTTCACAGTGAAGAAGATACAGACGTTGATTATGAAGATGATCCTCTTGGAGACAGTGGCTATGCATCACAGGCTTGTGCAGATGTCTCTGCAAAGGGGCAGCTAGGCAAAAAGGTGCGAAAACAGTCATGTCAAGAAATTGATGAGGAGCTCAAAGAGGCAGCTGGGTCTCTGCTCCATCTTGCTGGAATTCGTACATGTCTGGGTTCCCTAATAAGTACTGCAAAGGCACAAAATCAAAAGCAGCGGAAAAAATAGAAATACCTATTAGTGTGAAATTATTTTAAAGTGTGGCAATACTCTTCTACTTAGTTCTTTACAAGGGAATCAAAGCCATATGGACTTATTTTTGTTTTAGAGTGGGGAAAGGATGCCAATTACTTGTTTATTTCAAAACATTTTTGTTTGTGTTTTAATTTTTATTAAATAATTGCTGTTAGGATCATGCCCAACCATAAATATGATGTGAAGTCCTAAAAGCATAATTTTTGTGATGTGTCTTCAAGATTTTGAAATTTTTATATAAGAAAACCCAGAACTTCTGTCTTAAACTTGTAGGAAAAATCTTTTATTCTATTAATATGTCAAAATGTATTAATTGTCAACTCCTTTTCCTCAATCTGTAATTAACTGCTGATCCAGTTAAAAATTTTGCTGATTTCTTTCTCATATACTCCTCTCTGACATATGCAATCCAGTAGGGTAAGATTTGAATTTTTTCTTTTGTTGTAATTTTTTTTTGTTGTCAAAACATCACGAAGTTGAATATAAATTGGAAAAGACCTTAGATGTCTAGAAAATTGTTTTTGGTTACACAGGCAGAGAGTACAGCAAAGATTTATAAGATTTAAAAAAAGCAATTTTGTGGTGTAATGTTTTCTAAGAGCACTCCAATTCCTATTACAATATTATCTTTGAAAATCTTTTATTTGCCAGATACTCCATAGAATTTACTGGAGCCTTCTATTCTTTCCCAGAGTGCTTTGCAACCAGTGTTTAAATATTAGCCACTAGCTATCATTTGTTCAATGAAAATTATCCAATGAGAGGATATAGCCATAAAGTTGTTATGAAGTTAACACCCATTTTAACACACTTTTGCAATAAGAGAATCTTTTCATTTACCAGTTAATCTTTTCATTTGCCAGTTAAATGTACTGCATTCTGAGAAACTTGCAGTAGGAATGGAGTATAATCTAATACAAATATTTTGAATAGTATTACTTATGTCATCGTAAATAAAGGGAGGAATGTCATCATTTAGGGAAAAAAACTTCTGTCCAAGCTTTTTATGAATTAAATTTGTATATACCCAATTAAATTACCATGGACTTAACAAGACTATAGAGACAAAGTACCTTCATGGATCTCAAAATATATATAAAATTAAATCTTAAAAAATACACCCTTTTTAGGAGGCGGTGTAATCTCTATTATGTGCCATTAATCCATGCTAAGATATCTTATATTACATTTCCAAGTGTGCATTGACTAAGGCGTTTTAAGTACTTGAAAAAAATCTGTTTGTATGAAACATTTTTTCATATCATTTTCATATTATTTAGAAGGTATAAGGGATACTCATAAAACTAAACTTATTCATTATATATTTTTTTATAATGGCAGAAGCAACTTTCCAACATCCTATTTCATAGGCAATGACCTTGTTTTCATTTTCTGATGATTTCATTTATACAGGGTCTGGCAGAAATAATGCCTGCTGGAGTGTGATTGGTAGGGTAATAATATGGGTGTAATAACTTACAGTTTTAATTTGAACATTTTACCTAAAATGTCATATGGTGTGCTTGAGTGTGATATTGTTATGTTACAGAATTTACATGCTTATAATTTTGTAATAAAAAAGGTGTTATTTGTGACAGACCCTATATATAAATACATATACACAGATACACACACAGGTTTATGATTCTGATTTGTTACTTTCAGCTATTTTTATGACTATAAAGCATTTTCTTGGATTTTTTTGAGACAAATATTTTAACTTCTAAGTTTTATTAGAGCAAAACTGTCAAATGAGAAGCATAATGAAAATGTCTTTTTTAATTGGCAAGACTTTTAAGTCAGGGAGAACAACAATAATATAATTTGTTCTGTTTCTATGTTAATTGTAATTGAACTTGGTTAGCTACATTAATAGAATCAGTGCTGTTGAAATTTGGTAATTTTTAAATCTGCTAATTGAAAATAGTCTGTAAGCATGCAGGATGAGATATTTGGTCTTTTCTTCATATACGTCACATCTACTACAGAAAGTGGCTAACCCAAGTTGGCATCTTTTAGATAGTAAATATAATACCAAAAATTGCTTTCCCACAGTATAAAATAGTACACAGAGTATAAAATCATTTTAGTAACAATATTTTAAAACTATTTACCATGGCCTTGTAAATAGACCTTAGTAACAGTGTTTCAATGATCTGGGTCCAATTTATTTTGTTCAACTGAAATTCTGCACCAAAAATGTTCTCTCTAGTTCCTTTCTATTAGATAATTATTCTTTGTAAGTGAAGGAAAATGATCTAATACAAGAATGGGGGGAGAGTTCCAAGTTTTAATAGGAATCTTCAAAATTACTTTGTCTTAATAACTCTTTAAACTGGATTTTCTTTTCCTCTTCATGTACTCTTTCCACAAATTTAAAAGTTGAAGTTTATCACTAGCAAGGGCAATAAACACTTTTGCACTAAAAGCTAACAGGAGGAAGTTACATGATATTTTACACTTAATTCTTGTACAGAATTTAGTGCCTAACTTTCCATTTGCTGATTTATCAACACAGTTATTTTCAGGGGGAAGAGCCTTTTTAATTATGGTCCCCCATTATTATTTCCATAGACATTATGATCTCATTTCTCAGGTGTATTGAGATAAAAACATGGCTAATAACCACTCAGTTAAGGAAAGTCATTTGAAGTCCTATGGACTGGAAATTGTATTTCCAATAATATATCATCAACAAATTTTACTGTAATAAAACAACAATCCTAGAGAACTTACATATTTTCCAACAGATTTTAAAACTGTGATTTAAGCTAACTTATAATTTGCCTTATATCAATATATTACAACCAATTTCAGTTTATAAATAGAAGATCCCTAGGAAGAGTTTTGCCTCACACAATCTTTATCTTTCACATCCCAAATAGAATCAGTGTTTCTTGACTACTATATATTTTTGGAATTTATTTGTGCAATATATTGCTAAATTAATATTTTATTTTCAAATTCAGATAAAACATTACTTGTATTCATGGAAAAGCTAATTATGGTGGATCACCTCCTTTTTTCCACCTTCAAGCTTTTTCTGTTCTCCTTATAGCCAGCATGACTTTTCTTAACTTAGGTTTCTGTGTAGATAGTAAAGTTAGAATATATATATATTTTTTTCTTTGCTACTTTCTGAGACATTAGGTAAAGGGTTCATACTAGACGGCCAGTTACACATGTGTTAGCACGAATTCAAAGCTAGAGAAAATGTTAAAGAGGGAATGTGTGTGTCTTGGTAGACCAGGAAGCCTTTCCCAGCAATTTAGGCAGCATACGTGAATACTTCACAAATCTGTAAAGACGATTGTCTTAAATACTACAGTAACTTAACAGCTTCTTTTGTGAAGACCATAGCATTTAAATAAGAAACCTTGAGGCTTTCTGGTTTACATATATTTTATACTTCTTGTTTGAAATGTGTAAGCTTTGATTAAACAAAATTTACTTCAGTTTGTTAATGATGTAGTCAAAATATTTATTGAAAAACAGAGTATTTTAATGTTATACCTGCCATTTTTTCTTAAAGCACATTTTTTTTGCATCTAACTGCCAGTGCCATTGTCAACACTTGTTTTTAAAGTGTTGTACAGTTGTTATTAAAGTAAGTGCTTAATTTTAAAGTATTATGTTGCCATCATAGTGTATAAAAATGTATAACTGCCAATTCATTGTAACTATTATTTATTTTTAATGAAAGTGTAAGAATGCTATTTGATTCAATAAATTTGAATTATACTGTTTCCTTATCCTCTTTTCTAATGCAGCATAAAAATTGCCCTGAGTTTGAGTTTTTTAACTACCTGTAGATGAGCAGTTCAAGTGAATCACTTCTCAGTTGCCAGTCTTTGCTGATATTAAAAACAACTTAACAAAGTTTAGTTTTTGTATGTAATCTCTGATTATTAAAATGTTTATAAAGTTTATTTTTACCAAAGAGATGCAATTCATTATGATAAGGTATTACAGAATAAACCTTGTTTTATAACATTTTTGTGTTTTCTCTGTTCTTTTGGGGTGGGCAGTGTAGATGTAGGTGACTCATAGTCCTATACACACACATGCTTTCCATTTTAGTGTTACAAAGTTAGAATTATATACAGATAAATAAAGTTTCAATTTCAAGATATTTTTAAAGTTTGCTTTTTGAAGTATTGTTTCTCCTGGTTTTTACATGTCATTATTAAGATTATTTTTAAATGCCAGTAACACAATATGTTTAAATATTGAGGTATCCATTGTAAAATGGAATAATCTACAACCAACATCTTGATTTTTTTATTTCACTCCCCCGTCATTTCCCTTTGAAGTTCTGCATAGGGTTGTCTATTTAAAATGAGTCAAGTGAGACTGGCATCTTCATTTTAAACTACTGTCAGTCTCTCCAAGACCTCCTTCCAAGGCATCCCTTTGAAATACAAAGTCATTTAAAAATCATTGCCACTTGGTGGGTGGTGAACACATAATACAATATACAGATGATGTATTACAGGATTGTGCACGTGAGTCTCCCATATAATCTCATTAACCAAAGTCACTCCAATAAAGTCAATAAAATTTTTTTTTAATTATAGCTATTTGGGGAGTCATATATTTGTTTCATACGAGAGCTTTATTCTCTATTGCAATCACCATTTTCTAGGGCATACTGATTCTGAAGGGGAAAGATACACTATTTTTAGAAAAAAAATTTATTAAAATATAGGCTAAAAACATTTACTTTTTCCTCAAGAATTTCAGGATATTCTACTTTGATAATTTTTAAAACTAGCAAAAAATGCAAAATCTTAGATGTAAAAGTGTTACATATTTTTTCGTAAAAGTTGAAAATCTAAGAATGAAAACAATTACTAAGCTTAAAAATAACAGCATTATGCTCCATGAATTTTTAAGTATAGGAATGTTTAGAAGCTGTGAACTGAAAATTTAAATAGCATTGTGCTACATAGAGAATATAACTTGTATTTAGGAATAGTTTATGTTCCAAAAGTTGTTTACAAACACATTGTTGAAAAGATAGCTTTGTCATTGAACTTCAAGGCAAATTATAAAGTGTATTTATCTCATAATGTAGTAAATAACCATTCCTTCTGAATTGAAAGTGATTCTTACACAAAACTTTTCCTCAGCCATGAGATTTTGGTTTAAGTATGTACTTAGAGATCATTCTTGTTGGGAAAATTTAATAAAATAGGAAACTAAGAGTTGATAGAAAAGAGTCTCTGTTGTAGAAAACATTAACTTAGGTGAGATTTAAGAACATCAAGCAAAATTAGTGTCTACTGGTTGAGAATCCTAAAGAGACTGCAACCAAATTAAAGAGCTCTGCAGTATAACTAAACTCATATAATAATCTTGTATTAGGACAGGAATTGAGAAAAAGTTCCACATTCTGTTTGAGCATCTTTTCACTCAAACATTGGGCTTTAAGTTTTGGACATGTGATATGCACCGAGAAGCAAAAATAGACAATTCCTCTCTTAAAAGTGTAAATACAATTATGATTTATGGTGATTGTCATGAAAGAAAAGATAGAAAGTTATGAAAACATTAACATTGAATCTAGGGTTTTAGGGAAGGCTGCCCTGAGGAATGATGTAAGCTGAGATCTTAAACAGGTTAGCTTGGGAATGAAGGTGTTGGCAGCAAAACGGCACCAGGTGTTGGACCTCGGTTCAGCAGCCTCAGTACTTGAGTTCTGGCTAAGAAAGAATTCAGAGCCAAGACTCAAACTAGAAGAGAAAGTTTAGAAAATTATAGGTAGAAGAAGTGAACCATAGAAGAAATGGACTCAGGAAATGAGTTTCCCCTCAGGAGCTTAGGGGAGAGGCAGAGATACACACCTTGGGAGACAAAAGGGAAGAAAGGTGTGGGTATGCTTGAGAAAAAGAAAGAGCACGTGCAGGGTCCCTGTCTTAAGGGCTTTTATCTGGAGGGCTTGGAGAGGATCTCAACTGAATATCAGCTTTCCAGGTGTGCCCCTTCAGGGTCGTAGTTTCCACTGATTGGTTGGTGCCAGGGCTGGGGGTCATTAGTCAGTGCAGCTGGTCCTGACATCAGCCATGACATCACTTGCCTGATTTTGCCATTTCTCTGAGCCTGCAGTTGAAACACAGCTTAGGCCTCAGATGTCATCTCCAGGGGTTAATGCTTAAGGGGGTGATCAAGCAAGGGCTTGTAGTTTTGCCCATTGTTAGGCACCTGGAGCTCTCCTCTCTCATGACCCTGACCCTCTGTACCTGCCCTATCATTCCTATTCTGCTCATACCTGTCTAATTACTTACTACAAAAATACGGCAAATTGTTTTGGGTGGGGAGTAACAGCATGCACTGAGATCCCTATGATAGGGGAGAACATGAGATTTTTCAATGAACGAAAAAGCTAGTGGGGCTCCAAAGCAAAGACCTGGAGCCAGATTTTGCAAAACTATGTGGATCATAGATTTGGGCTTTTTTTTTCTTTCAGTGCCTGGGCAAGACACTGAAGGTATACACAGTTTAAGAGATTACCCTGATACTTTGACTTGTAACCATAATAAAGTGACAGGACCAGACTTAAGCTCCTCTGTAAACTAGAAAACTAGACAAAACACTATATGAAGCAACATTTTTTACAAGATTAAAGAAAATGATATACCTCTAGACAGATTAATTAATGGGAAAAAAGAGAACAGGAATTGGCTAAATCAAAAATGAGATAAGACTTAAGGACAGATATTATGGATAATAAAAGGGTAATAAATGAATATTATTAAGAATGTTATGCCAATAAATTCAACAACAACTTAGATGAAGTGGACATCTTTCTCAAAAGACATAAATTACTAAACCTAAATCAAGAAGAAATCTGAATAATCTTAAACTTATTTTAATTGAATTAATAATGAGTAATTAAAAATCTTCCAACAAGATGCAACCCCAAAAGCACAACCCAAAAAAGAAAAAGAAATAATAAGTTACAGTTTAGTAAAATAAAAAAAAACGTATGCTCTGTGAAAGTTACTGTTAAGGGGTGAGAAAACAAGCCACAGTCTGGGAGCAAATATTTGCAAAACACATACAAAAAAAATCCTAGCATCAAAAACATACCAAAAAACTTCAAATATAACTAAGACAACACAAATTTTAAAATGGGCAAAAATATCTGAACAGACACCAAAAATAAACACAGCAAATAAGGATTATGCATAGATGCCCAATATTATATATTATTAGGGAAATGTCAATTTAAAGAACAGTGATATACCATTATATATCTATTAAAAAGCCAAAATCCAAAACACTGACAACATGAAATGCTAGCAAGAATGTTGAGCAATAGGAATTCTCATTCATTGCTGGTGGGAATGGAAAATGGTATAGCCTCTTTAGAAGACAGGTTGACAGTTTCTTACAAAACTAAACATACTCTTACCATATGATCCACCAGTTTTGTTCCCTGGTATTTTACCCAAATAAGTTGAATACTTAATCCCACACAGAATCCTGTGCACAGTTGTTATGGAAGCTTTATTCATAACTGCCAAAACTTGGAAGCAACCGACATGTCTTTCAGTATGTAAATGGATAAAAAGCTATTACATTCATACAGTGGAATATTATTCAGCCATAAAAAGAAATGTCTACCGACATTTCTCCATGGGATATATACAATGGACAACAAGTATGTGAAAAGATGCTGAATGCAAATGAAAACCACAGTGAGATACCTACCACCTCACATGAGGATGTGAAAAAACTGAAACCCTTGTACACTGATGGTAGAAATGTAAAACTGTGCAGCTGCTCTGGAAACTATCCTAAAGAAATCAAAAATGAAATTACCATAGGATCCAGCAACTATACTTCAGGGTAAAGATATTTGTAAATCCATGTTCATTGCAGTCTTATTCACAATAGCAGAAAAGGAAATAATTTGTGTCCATTGATAGATAAATGGATAAAAAAATGTGGTATTATACATAACAAAGAAATATAATTTAGTCTTAAAAAGGAAAAAAAATTGACATACTACAACACAGATGAACCTTGACGATATTATGTTAAGTGAAATGAGCCAGCCGTGAGAAGAAAAATACTGTGTGACTCCATTTATATGAGGCACCTAGCATAGTCTGATAGATACAGAAGGTGGACGGGAGACTGCCAGAGGCTGGCGGGGAGGGAGATGGGGAGTTGTTTAATGAACATGAAGCTTGAGTTTTGTAAGAAGAAAAAGAGTTCTGGAGATTGGTTGCACAGCAGTGAAGATGTACCTAACACAACTGCACTGTGCACTTAAAAACAGTTAAAACGGCAAATGTCTTGTTAATGTAGTTCAACATTTAGAAAGAAGGAGGGAAGGGGGAAGGGGGAGAGAGAGAGAGAGAGAGAGAAACTGTCTAGCCACACAAACACAGAAGAAACTTAAATGCATATTGCTAAGTGAAAGAAGCCCATGACATAGCTACATACTGCGATTCCAACTATATGACATTCTGGGAAAAGCAAAATTATGGAGACAGTCTGAAGATTAGTGGTGACCAGGAATTTCAGGGGAGGGAGGGAGGCATGAATTGATAGAGCACAGAGAATTTTTAAGGCACTGAACTACTTGGTATGGATACTTCCATGGACCCTGGAGTCCAAGTACCTGTTTAAATCCCTGCTTTCAATTATTCTGGATATATACCTTACAGTAGAATTGCTGCATGATATGGTAATTCTATGTTTAATTTGTTTTGAGGAGCCACCCCTACTGCTTTACCCTTTTATGTTCCCATCGGCAATACATAAATGTTCATTTCTCCATATCTTCCCCAACAATTTTCTTTCCTTTTTGTTTATAATAGTTATCCTACCGGGGCTGAAGTAGGGTGCCCCATAGTTTCCATGTCTTGCAAACAGAGGCACTGCCAGTCTCTTCTTCCAGACTAAATATATTTTCAAGGTGTCTGTATAGTGGACAGCCAGAGAAGACAGAGATAGTGTTTCCCTCCAGAGCAGAGGACAGGTTTGATATCTAGGACAATAATGATAATGGCTCCCTCTAGGGCAAAGGTCAGACATATTTGCTTGCAACCTGATCATATTATTGTTTATTGTACTGAACCTCATACTAGGTAAAGTCAGAATAAAGATAAAACTGAATCTTGATCAAACTACAACACTATCGATTTTAGAACAACAATTTACTGCTACCAAGCACACACTTCAAGAACAGCTTTTCTCTCTCTCCCTGTTCTCTCTCTCTCAGCTGTTCGGTATCTTCCCAGTCAAATGAGCGAGAACCAGGTCAGGAGCAGGGCTTTTCCTTCACATCTATTAAGATTTTATGTAAAGAACTCCCACCAGCTTTCTGCTTTCACTTGCACACCAGTCTGAGTTCTTAAAGGAAATTCTCTATGAAATCAGTTTTTCCTGAATGTGTTTGATGATAATTCTGAGAATGAGTGATTCCTTGAAACTTCATTATGTATAAATATTATCTTTCCTTTCTTACAGAGGAATTTTTCCCAGGAAATGTATGGTCAGCTTTAATTCACTTAAAGAATAATGCGGGTTATTCAAGAGAAAAATTACAATATCCAAATACTTGCAATCAGCTCTTGGGAGAGGCAGTGGTGCACTTACACATTTCAGCTGACGCACCATAGGTTCTTTTATCAGTGGAGGTAAAAGTAGGGCCATATATAATTTATTAGTACTCTCTCTCTAATTGCTTTCCAGTAGAATTGCAGAAAGGAATTCTCACTCCTCTTCTGTTTCCCAGGAGGGGTTGCCTTTGTTACAGCTCAACTATAAGCTTTATATGGAGTTGCAGCTTTCAAAATAGAGCATTAATTGGAAGCAATTATCCAATTATACCAGCTGTGACTATGCGGTATAATGAATATTTACCAAGAAAAGAACACATTTAACAGATGATTTAATATAGCAGCTTGGCGTAATGAATCTGCAACTGACACTCCGATCGCAAAGCTGGTTTTCACTGGCTACCGTATTGAAGGGTACACTGGATGCTCGAGTCAGGGTAAAAAGTAAAATAAAGACTCTCACACTTGGTTTTCAAAGCAGTGTCAACATATGTGATATAAATTTAAAAAGTAATCAAAAAGTTTATGCTTGTTTATTATCTAAAATGAGTGAGATTTCTCCAACTGCTTGATTTTAAAAGTAGATGTGCCTTTGACTTTAATCGAATGTTTAAAAAAATCTTTTGAAGCCTTATGTGTGTACCCTGAAGTTTTATTATAGGACTGTCCTTGAAACCGATGCTTTAGAGCCACTTTAGGTACTGCTCAGATAAGCACCGAGAAGAACCTGCCTTGTGTGAAATCCCACTCTGCAAGGAATGGTGTCATAATGAGCAGAGGGGTAGTCATTTACTGCCGGTAATCTATTCAGCTTCAGGAGTGCTGACCAAGTGCTCGAGGGGCAACAGGCTCTGGCTAGGCTAGCGCTGATTATATGGATGTGAAAATAATCCATACTCTGTCAAGGAATATTTTTTATGGGCAAAAATCCACTACTGACACTTGTAAAATTGGCTTTGCGAGAAATGTTTAATCTATTTGTTAGTTTTAAAGAAACAAAACAAAGGAACCAAAACACGTCGCTTCCAACTCTTGAGTCATCTTATTGGTGTCCTCTTGACAAAGAGATGCCCTTCCTCTATGTGCTATGATGTCACCTTTGTCCAATCATAACCTTTCTTATGAGAGTGGGGGATAACTCTCTGGAGACAAGGTGAGTGACAGCAGCAAGCAACACAGCAGTCACTAGGCAACAGGATCCAGCCTTTGGTGGAAGAGAGTTTTCAAACATTTAACCCTCACGCCGTCAGGGCTTCTCGTCACCGATATGGCAATAATCTCTGGACAAAAGAACTAATATGAACCATGTAGCTTTTTTTCCCCTAAAGCTATGTTTCTAGAGATAATATGTTTAGGGCTATCATTCTGTTTAGAGTTAAGGACATTACTTGGTTTGAAAAGATTGGAAAAGTTACTATGCTGTACACCTGAAACTAATACAAAATAATATTGAATGTAAACTTTAATTGAAAAAATTTAAAAAGAAAATATTGGCAAATTGAGGACATTTTAAAATCTCTTTTTCACACAGGTCACAGAACAAGCGACACGATGATCTCCTTTGTGTGTTTAGAACTGTTACTCAGTTGCTCCCCAGAAGCCAACCTGTCACGCAAGTGTGTAGTTTGTGGCTTGGACAGGCATGAGGCTGGGGGAGGGTTGGTGGTGAGTGGGGCTGAAACCAGCCAGTCCTCCACGGGCTGAGACACACCTTTCTACTAGCAGGCTTTAGAAAGGTATCCTTGTCTAATTTGTTGCCCTGATGAGATGTCATTTTTGTCATTTGCTGGAGGTGGTGCTTTTTCCCAGTTTGCACAAACTTGCTATATGAGCTCTGGGTGGGGGGACCCTGCAAATACAACTTATTTTTCCAACTACCTAGAAAGTTCTACAATATTATCCCTCCTCTTTTTCACTTGACCGCGCTAGAGGATTTAGCACAGGACTTGACAGACCCAGGTGAGACTGTTGGCATAATTTCCAAACCAGATTTATAGAATCGTCTCATTCAAATTGTTTAGGTTTGTTTCTATAAAAACAAAAAGTGTTTTAGAATTTCCCTCACAAAAAGATGACAGAGTAAGGGTAAAAATACTGCAAGGTCACAGAGTCCAATGGGTTCAATCACTATGTGAGCTTCTAAAATAAACAGTGTGTGTATTTTTTAGACAAGTCCAGTTGTCAAACTGAACTGTCTCCGAGTGGCCCTTTTTTGTGGCACTGGAGGCTATACATCCCTGGCCTTATCCAGGGCCTGACTTCCAAGCAGCGTTCAGAACTCAACAGAGGCCATTTCCTCTCTAACCCCAAAACTCTAACGAGGCACCCCGCTTGCATGGTCCCTCAGCACCTGGAGATGGTGCTGTCACACGGGAACATTTGGTCTGTTTCCTGGTCCACACACCTCTTGTTTGCATGTAACTTCTGTAAATTGGGTAGGTGTACACAATGCAATCTGATGCATTGTGCTTGTGTATCTGTAGAATGTTGAGATTACTTATGAAAAATGTCTAAATAAAACTTTTCATTCTTGTATAGCCAAAACCAAGTATGGGAAAAGTAATTGACAAACTAATTTCTGTGATGTCTGTAACTTAGCAGAGTCCTTTGGAGGAGGAGTGGAAGAGAATTTTTTCAAATTTCTACATGTAGAAATATAGATAAATGTGCTATGCATTTAAAGTTCGCTAGTTTAATGTATTTTAATATGGTCCCCAATGTTAAAAATAAGCACTAAAAGAAAAACAAAAACAAAACCCATTTGAGAGTTTTGTGTCTTAGGGATTGTTCAGTACTTAGCTCAATAAATATTTGTTGAGAGAATAAAAGGGTAAAATAAAAGAGTAGACACAAAATACATTTAAAGCTTCAAAGCTTTTGTTACCTGGGATATTTACGTAGAATTTGGTACTGGAGAGGTGGTAGCAACAGCCATGTGAACCAGTGAGCAGAAGGGGGTCGAAGCCCTGCGAGCAGCTGCAAGCAGCGACAGGTGCATAAAGCAGCATCTGTTGTTTGAACCATCCCCAAAGGGAGCCAGACAGCCGCACTGTCACGGCAAGGCAGGGTACCAGCTAAAGGGCATTACCAGCTGGATTGAATCGAGACTATCCCCCTGTTTCATTCATTTGAGTATGGTCAACTGACCTTTCTTAAAAGTGAAACTTACAAGGAAAGTAGGAAAATCAATGCTTAAAACAAAAACGCAGTGTACCAAAACTTAGGGGATGCAGCTAAAGCAGTGCTAAGAGGGAAATTTAAAGCTAAATGCCTATATTAGAAAAGCAGAAAAGCCTCAAATTAATCTAAACTTCCAACTTAACAAAAACTAGAAAAGGAAGAGAAAACTAAACCCAAAGGGAGCAGAAGAAAGGAAATAATAAAGATAAAAGTGGAAATAAATAAAATGACTATCAAAAGAGAAATGTAATGAAATAAAAAGTAGGTTCTTTGAAAAGACCAAGAAAATAGACAAACTTTTCCTTGATTGACCAAGAAAAGGAAAAGACACAAATGACTGGAATCAGGAATGAAATAGGGCTGTTTCTACCAACCTTACAGAATTGAAAGAATTTTGAAGAAACACTGCAACAACAGTATGCCAACAAATTAGATAACCTCAACGAAAAGGGCATATTTCTAGAAAGACAACTGAAACTGACTCGAGAAGAAGAAACAGAAAATAGATGTGTGTGCAAACATTTTTTCTTGAAGAATATTTTCCTTTTTAAAAAGACTGCATTTTTTAAAAGAAGTTTTAGATTCTCAGAAAATTGAGAGGAAGGGACAGAGATTTCTTATATACCCTGTGTCCTCACACATGCATAGGCCACCCCACTACCAACACCCCTCGCTACAGTGGTGCATTTGTTACAAACTAATGAACGCACGCTGAAACACCAACACACCATAATCACCCAAAGTCCATAGCTGACCTTAGGGTTCACTCTTGGTTTTGTAGATTCTGTGGGTTTGGACAAATTAATAATGACATCTATCCATCATTATAGTATCATACACAGTATTTTCATTCCCCTCCAGACTCTCTGTTCTTCACCTATTAATCCTTTCCCCCCACACCAATGCCTGGTGACCACTGAGCTTTCGACTCTCTCTACAGTTTGACTTTTTCCAGAATGCAGTATAGTTGGAATCATAAGGTATGTAGCTTTTTCAGGTTGGCTTCTTTCTCTTAGTATATGTAGTTAAGGTTTCTCCCTGTCTTTTCACGGCTCGCTTCTTTTCAGTGCTGAACAACAGCCCATTGTCTGCAAGTTCTGCAATTTACTTATTCATTCACCTACATCTCAATTGCTACCAAATTTTGGCAATTATGAATAAAACTGCTATAAACATCCACGTGCAGGTATCTGTATGGACATAAATTTTCAACTCATTCAGGTAACTACCAAGGAGCTCAATTGCTGAATCATATGGGAAGAGTATGTTTAGTTTTGTAAGACACCACCAAACTGTCTTGCAACATGGCTGTACCGTTTTGCATTCTCACTTAAATATTTGAGGATTCCTCTTGCTCCACATCCTCACTAGCATTTGGTGTTGTCACTGTTCCAGATTTTGGCCATTTTAATAGGTGTGTAGTTGTTTTAATTTGCATTTCCCTGATGATACATGATGTGGAGCACCTTCCCGTATGCTTATTTGTTGTCTGTGTATTATCTTCTTTGTTGGAGTGCCTGTTAAGGGCTTTGGACCATTTCTTTAATTGGATTGTTCTTATTCTTATTGCTGAGTTTTGAGAGGTCTTTGTGTATTTTGGATAACAACCCTTTATCAGATTGTCTTTTGCAAATATTTTCTCCCAGACTGCGCTTATCTTCTCATTCTCTTGACATTGTCTTTCCCAGAGCAGAAGGTTTTAATTTTAATGCAGCCCAGCTTATAAATTATTTCTTTCACGGATCGTGCCTTTGGTGTTGTATCTAAAAGTCATCACCATGCCCAAGGCCATCTAGATTTTCTCCTATGTAATCTTCTAAGAGTTTTACAGTTTTCCATTTTCCATTTAGGTCTGCAATCCATTTTGAGTTAATTTTTGTAAAGGGTGTAAGGTCTGGGTCTAGATTGTTTTCTTTTTTGGCATGTGGCAAAATATTTTCCTTTTAAGAATTCTTTCTTTTTTAATATATGTGCAATACAGGTAGAAATAAAGTGCAGATAAACAAAAAATAGGAAAATAACTCCATGGCCTGAAGATAGCTGATAACATTTTGAAGTGAAACTTTCAAATATGTGCACATGTGTATGATGTAATAGGATGTTAAAATGGGATTCTTTCTGCTTCCTTTTGGCTGATGCCCTAAAGGCTGATAACAATATAGGTGCCCAAGGGTCCTACATCCTAAACATCCAAACTGAGGTGCTATGTTTCCTATGCAACTTACGGAGGGTAGATTGAGAGATTATGAAACAGGTTCTGCCAGCATGAAGCAATCACCCCTCCAGCCTATAAAAGTGAGAGTTCAAGAGTAATGAGAAAAATTTCTTAGAGAGCCTATTGGTGGCCTGGGTCCTGCCCCAGCTCCCAGTGGACCAGGAGGGGTACATCTCTGCATCTCAAGCCAAGTGAGACGGCCTTCCCAAGACCCACTCAGAAAGCACGTGCCCCCTGGAGTTTGGAGACTGGTATCCCTTCAGCCAAGAGAAGCCCACACGCAAGAGATGGTGGCAGGACCTCAGCCTGCCTGCCTGCCAGTTAGGAGAAAGAGGGGCTTCGCTTCCACGTGGCAGGCAAAGGTGCGTGAGCTTCACCAGGGGCCATGTGGATGTGAGGAGGGAGTTGGTCTGGGTTGTATTTAAAGGGAACCACACAGGAGGACTCCTGAGTGGGAGGGCAAAGGGCCCAGGAGAGGGTTAGTGTGGGCTGGGGCCTTCCAGCTAGAGGAAAAATGGCATCCTCAGCAAATAACCTTGGGAGCCACCTGCGAAGATACCTGCTGGGCAAAGGAGCTGAAAACTTGCATCAGCCACTCCCACAGGACAGTCTTCCCCCAGTCCCATTCCAGGGTCCCAGCCTTGGAAGGAAGAGGAGGACCTAGGGGAGGGGGATGGCAACCATTAACCCTCCCAGGACTCTAAGCTGGAAGCAAGTTAGCCTGGAGGAAGAGATTCCCTTTGAATAGAAAGAAGCTCAGAATCAACTGGTCATTCTAACCTTCAAAGTAAGGCTGTTCAGCCAATTGAAAGGGACCAGGAAATCTTTGAGACCTGCCTGAGATTCCATTCAGTAACAGGAAAAGGACAAATCCAGAGAGTGTGTTTGCAGCAGATGTGGGAGAAAGGAAACACTTGCTTTGTTGTTGCAGAGTGTCATTTCTCATTCAACAAAATAGTCATGAATACCAACTATTTTTAAACAAGCACTGTATCATACCCAGGTTCTTAGATAAACAAAATGACTTAATGTATGTGAAGCTTCCAGCATGATATTTAGTATATAATGAATACTATATGTAATTGTTAGCTATTATTATCATTATTAATTTTGTAAACTGAGTTTTTCATTTTACAGTATATCCTAAATATATTTTTGTGTCAATCAATACAATTATGGCATATAACCAATTGTGAGATCCACAGTTTTATTCACTAATGTATCCTTCTATTCATAAGTTTCTGGTACATAGTAGGTAATCAATATACAATTGTTAAATGAATCATTTTCAGGTGGATGAAATGTGCTGCTATATGGAATGTACTATATTTATTCATCGATCTCCTGTTATTGGCCAGAATACATTGAAAACAACCTCATCTAGGTGCTTTCCAATCTTTCATGATTATAAACCAGGCCCTACCAAAGATCTTTATTTTTGATCTTTGTGTATATCCTTAATTATTTTCTTGGTATAAGTTCTTACAAGAGGAATTGCTAGGCCAAAGACCATGAATGTTTCATTGAAACTTTAAAAACTACTGTCAAATTTCCTTCTGGAGGGGTTTTTGAGGCTAAGGAAGAATTAGGAATTTCCAAGTACAGGGATTATTTTTATCATCTTTGCATATCTTTGGATATTTCCCAGTTCCAAGAGTTTTGGCATGGTTTCAACCCAAGAAGGATTTCTGCAAGGTTGAAAATAAAAACATATTTCAGAAACTGTTTTAGGGCATAGTTGACTGAAACAGAAGGAAAAAACAGAGCATTCAGCAACAGAAGCAGCAGTGAGATACTCCTCGGCCCAGCCTCTGCTTGTAGTAGAACAGATTCCTCCCCAAGCATCACAGAGAAGAGTTATGAGTCCAAATGCAACTGTTTATTGAGCACAGACAAAGTACGGCACTTCGCTGGCTGTCATGGACAAACAATGCCTGCATGTCCCTTTACACCACACTGACCACGTCAGAGTGGGGGGCCTGTCTCCACCCGCTCCCCCTGCCTCTCCTCCCCTCACCCGCTCTCCCATGCCCAGACTTTCCAGGGAAGAGCCTTTGTTGGCTTCATGTTGCATCCCTGGCACACAGCACGAGACATGCAATAGATGCAATATGTATTTGTGAAACTGAACAGAATTCCCCCAGGGAAATTCTAGAGGGTTCGACACAAACTCCAGAAAACATACACACATACACACATTTGAATGACTAATGTCAAATGTGAGAGGCTAAACCACTGTCGTCTTGATCTTTCACACTAGAAGAAGCTCAGGTAGATTTAGGATTTTGTGTCTGTTCTCAGATGGGTCTGCTGACCCAGATTTGTTCAGTACCAGGATCTAGTCAGAACAGATCATTGTGATGAGGCTTCACTCTGCTCCCTTGCATGAAATGGCAGACAAAAACCCAAAGCCCATATACACTAGAGGCACTGAGCCAAGCAACCCAAAAGACCGTGTACTTGTCTTAGGACCTATGTGTTGAATCTGCATTTGGACTTCAGCAGGTTCATTGGACATTGTCAGTAGGTGAAACTATATGGTAGAGATAGCTGGCTACCTACCCCATGTCCATTCACTCTGCTTCTTCACTAGGGAACCCACTGTTGTTAGAGACAGCAAAGCACCTAACTAAATTTACATTTGCAGGCTTGGTTTGAGGATGGGATAGCCAATGAGATATAAAAGGAGTTCTTAAAGGAGGCTCATTTGTTCCTCCTGACTTCCATCCTTTCTTCTTCTTACCTAAATCATAGACACAATAGCTGGAGTTCCAGCAGCCATTTTGTGGCCATGAGCTTAAGGATAGAAACCCATAGTAGGGATGTTACAGCAGAAAAGATAGGAGCCTGGAAAAACCAGCCCAAGACTGCCTGTTTCCAGATTTATTTTACTTGAGAGAAAAACAAACCCCTATCTTGTCTAAGCTATCTTGTCATTTGAGGACTCTTGGTAGAGGCCAAAGGTCACTGTTAATGGAATGACTTTCTGTGGGGTTAAGGGCACAATATTACCATCTGGGAATATTTTGGTAATTCTTTTGGGGGGATAGGAGGTTGTATTTTTTGTTGCCACAATAAATGGGAGCATTACTTGTATTTAGTAGACGAGAGCCTCGGATGTCCTATTCCAGATGTTCATGCAGATTTATTCAATAAAACAACAATAAAATGTTTATAATTACCTGTGTCTTGAACCTAACACATAAACAATTTTTCAGGATTACAACTGCCATGTAAAACAAAGAAATCTTGTACTTTGTGTTTTGGAACTTACTAAGATTTGTTCAGCATTCACAAAATTACATCACCAATGGTAGCACTAATTGTATGCAATATAACACACCTATAATGATCTATGTTTATAGTTGTCCCATTCATAGTGAATGTATGATAATTACAGCATTTGGCTCCTTCATTTTATTTTCTAAGGTGGTTGGACCCAAGCATTTTCATACTGAAATACACTTGTAATAATACTTTATTAATACATATATAATAATACTTTATAACAAATTACCTTCCTTTTATTTCTACTTTGACTCTTTACAGTCAAGGCATTATGCTGATGTTCTTTTTGAGAAGGTACATATGTGTAGGCTTACCCATATATTTCATCATGGTATCATAATATTTGCTCTAAAACGGGGGAAGAAGGGTGAGCATTTATCTTGACATTGCCCGTTGTCCTAACTGATGAGACTTACCCTCAGCCTTTATCTGCCTCTTTGCTGTGGTGCTGAGAGGCAGAAAGGCCTGGCAATAGAAAGCTGAGTGTCTGGGGTCTGCCTGTGAAAGCAAAACAGGCATGGTTTTTCCATCTATTTGTGGCAAGCCTGGCTTTGGGCATCAATGAAGAAGATGCCTCGTGCAATGTCACTTGACAGCTAATTATCTCAGAGATTTGAGTATTAGTCCATCCTCAACCACTGACAACTCTGTACATTGTTTTATCAGAGAACACAGAATTAGGACAGAATGGTCTGCGGATAGAGGGGGAGGCAGAGCAAGGCAGAGTTCTGGGACTCCAGGGACTCAGGAAGGAGAAGGGAGGTGAAGAAACCGCCGTGGCCATCTGGGAGTAGGGGAAGAGTGCCAGGGGAAACAGCACAGCCCAGGCTACCAAGGGGACCTGCAGCGTGGCCAGCCCACTGTTCGCCTTGGTCACCCCACTGGAGTGACTGAATTAACCACATCTCACACTCTTTAATTGGAGCAGATAATTGGCGAGCTGGCTCTGTGCACAGGAAATGTGTTCAGATGGATTTGGCAGAGTGGAACAGGAAGAATGAGGACCACCTGATTTCATCCTGTGCCAAGGAGGGCGACACAAAGAGGCAGTGTCCCTTGTGGAGGCCAGCCCAGCAAAGCGTGGGGATGGAGAGTCCTGTGCACACCCACAGGCGCATGGGATCCTCCTGGAAAGATAGCTGGAGCAGATGATGGTCTGGGGCTCTGGGACTGGGCTCAGTGGTCAAGCAGCTTTGTGACTTTGGGCTAGGAATTTAACCTCTTTATGTCTGTTTCCTCATCTGTAAAACAATTGAGGGGAGGAATGTTACAATGCTGTTAAAATCATGTCACTCCACTCCATCCAATCCACAGACATTTCTTGAATGCCTTCTCTGTGGGTAGAACCCTGCCAGGAGCTATGCCTGCCTCCTTGAATCCCTGTGGGGGTGAGATGGGTGTGAAACAAACAAATGTAAACAATCCTTGCAGGGTGTTTTAAACCTTCACCTTCTCCCCAGATAAATCTCAAGCAACTTCCACTTTGGGTTAGGAAATATCTTGGTCAACCGCCTTCCCCAGCCTGTCTTTAAGAGATGCAGTAGAGAGGGACTGCTAGGAGATGGCTGTTGCCAGGACAACAGAAACCAAACACCAGTGAAGGTGTCATCATTTCTGAGGATGTGGGAAGTGAAGTGTTTGCCTGATGACCATCCTGTGACTGCCAGGGGCCCTTTTCCAGCTACATTTTGGAATCAGTTACAAAATGTGCTCAGGTCCAGAAAGGAAGTGAGGGTCAGTGGGCTCCAGAACAACAGCTCCTTTGGAAAGATTCATCCTCATTTGCTCCTGGCTTAGGGTTGGTTTATAATGACTGTTTCCTGGGGATTTCCAACCTGAACTGCAAGGAGCCCAGGCCCCAGCTCATGGCCACACGGAGGACAGAGATGCTGTGTTTCTTGCATGACTTTCTCTGTCCCGCAACAGGCAGACAAAGGGAGTCAAGAGACCAAGCTTGTATGACCCTGGGCAAGTCTCTGCTTCCCTGAGTATCACTGTAGCAACTGAGACATTCAGTAACATGTATTCTTAAAGGAAAGTTTAGTACAAGTTACCAAAGCACACCCATACCCATTTAACACAGACAGTATTATTATTTTTTTGCTTTTTGCTCAAGAGTTATTTTTCACAATCCACAGTTACTGAAGTGAACATTTTCATTTCATAAACTCTTTTGACTTAGAGCTGTTTATAGCTAATGCTATCATTCATTAAAAATGTTTCAGTGCAGCAATGCATCTGTAGTTTTCTTATTAAGCTTGGTTATCATGTAGAGCTTAGTCTGAATTACAGCACAGTGTTATCTCATAAAAGTGGCAAAGTGGAAAAATTTGGCTTGGCTGTAAAAATCATTGAACATTTCCTAAGAGAAAATGAATTAAAAAGTCACATGTCATTCCCACGACTAGCTTCTTGCAGACTTATTAGTCAGATTTCACTGTAATATTTTCCTCACTGGGCGGTAGTGAGGATTCAATGAGAATATCAAGTTCTTGATGCCCAGAGGCATCTAGTAAATGATGGTCATATATGTTTATATTCTCAAAAACAGACACACACCTACAAATAGGCATATACACACATACACACACACTGTTTGGGTTCAGCTCTCTTACAGAGAGTCCAATTCTAAAGGAAATGGATGAATGCTCTCTTTAGAGTCTTAGCATGAAAAGGGATCATCTCTTTTTTGCTTTTGGGGGTTTGGATCATTATCTGAGAACAACAAATATCCCTTAGAGCCTCTGAGAGTCCAGCTCTGGTGTCCCCTGAACTCATGCTTCCAGGCTCACTGGAGAAACAAGCCTTACAAGTATGAAATACAACTGAAGACTTCACTTGGATAAGTAAAACTGGATGCAGTGGTGTAGGTGGGGTCTGACTTCACAATCCCTCTAGAACAGTCTATGGGACTGTGTGGAAGACGTACATGTACATCCTGGACTTGGAGAAGAAGAGCAGCCATTTGTAGGGTGGGAGATGATTTGAGGGACAGCAAGAGTCATCTTCCTCCAGGATGGATAGACCAGGGTCTGGGACCAGGGGGTTTATGGCACTGTAAGAAGTAGCATCTTGGAAAGGTCCCACACAGCTTTGGTGAGAGACAAATTTGGGCTTTGCATGGCTTGTGTTATGCCAGTCACCAAGTACTGACCCAGTCCATTCTCATTACATCACACACGCCTTAACTGAAGAGTTACTTAAGTTAGAAGATGTGGGCGTTACGCATAGCCCCAGTCACATGGGGAGCTTAGAATAGGTAGGAGTATTTATACCATAGAAATTGGCAAATGATAAAACACCAGGGCTTCTTTTTTGAGACCTAATTTACCAGACCACCACGGCTTTGGAGAGTATATAGCATAATGACTTGTTTTACATATAATATAAAACTGTTACCACAAAAGTTTTGTTAACATCTATCATCTCATAGAGATATAAAAAAATTTTCTTCCTTGTGATAAGAACTTTTAAGATATACTCTCTTAACAAATTTCAAATTTACTATATGGCAATTTAACTACAGTCATCATGTTCTATGTTACACCTCTAGTACTTATTTTATAAATGGAAGCTTGTATTTTTTGATAACCTTCATCCAATTCCCCTACCCCCACCCCTTATCTCTGCTTTTCACAGATTTAATCTTTTTTTCTATGAGTTTGATTTTTTGTTTAGATTCTACATGTAAGTGAGATCATATGGTATTTGTCTTTCTCTAACTTATTTAACTTAGCATAACGCCTTCAGAGTCCATCCATGTTGTCACCAATGGCAGGATTTCCCTTGTTACAGCTGAGTGGTATCTCATGTGTGTGCATATGTGTGTGTCTGTTCATCTGATGAGGGACACTTGGATTGTTTCCAAGTCTCCTTGGGGTCTTTGGGGTAAGGGCTGGGCAGGAACCTTGCGTATTTTCACTTACTGGTTCACCACTGGGGTAGAGATGTGCCTGAAGTGTTTTTAATTTTTCAAGAAGTATTATGGAAAGACTTTATAGGTTGCTTAGAGTCCAGTGGGGGAATCAGAAGTATGGGATTATGGTTTGTGGCAAAGCTTTATAGGAAAATCTCAGGTCCAGGAAGAATTCTTCCCAGAGGCAGTCAGCTGGATGAGTGGAGGAGACACGGGCAGGGGGGAGTGTCAGGCAGAGGAAGCAACGTGTCGGCAGGCACAGCGCAGCCCAGGAACCGAGAAGCCACGCTGACTGGCCTGCATGGATCACGGGCAGCGTGGTAAGGATGAGACTGAGGAGGAAGGAGGGGCTGATTGTGCAGACCTGGTAGGCCACGACAATGATCTGTTTCTTATCCTTAAAGCCACAGGGAGACATCAGAGTTTCCCCGATCTCTAAAATTAAATTAAATTTAAAAAAAGTTTTCCACTGTCACTGAAGGGTTTCCTTGAGCAGTGAGTAGCAGGATCAAAGAGAGAATAAGAGAGATTCCTCCTTTTGTCATCCTCTCCCCCAAGCCCTGTCTCCCGAAGACTCCATTGTTCATGGGACAGACAGGAACATGGCCTGGAACCCACTGGTCTCTCAGCACGTGGCCAAATGCAGCCAGAAGGCCGGGGAGAATCAGCTCCTGGGGTTCGCTGAGCACATGGCAGTTTGGAGCAGTCGCCCCCTCTCTGGAGCCTTCACCACAGAAGCTTCTGAAAGCATATCTTGGGGCTTCAGGGCTGGTCACTGGAGGGCCCCACTTCTGTCCCAGAGAACCCCAAGTCCAGGGAGGGCTGCTCCACACCCGCTCTGCCTACGCAGGACAAAAAAAGAGGCTGCACTCTGCAGGGAGGAGTGACTCGCTCTTTTCTCAGCCTTCAAGTAAGGAAGAAGGGTCCACACCCAAACCCTAAGCCTCAAGGAGATACAGGATGTCCCAACAGGCCTTGTAGAACGACTTAGTAATTTTCCAGTTACTAATTTGCCGTACCTGTTCTGTTCAAACAGGCTAATTGTTTCCTCAAAAAGACTCAAGTGTAGTGGGATGAGATCACCAGAGACGTGTCTAAACAATCACAAACACTGGTCATGGGAGCATCAAGAGGTAACCAGCTACTCCGGCTCTGAGTCTGATTTTTAAAAAATCTTTCCTGAAAGCAAATTCGGTGAGGGCGCGCCCCCTGCTGGCAACAGGAAAGTATACCTGATAGAAAGAACCATTCAGCTGAGTGAGCGATTCCTCTGGGTAGGAGGATATAATTGAGAATAGGTGGTGTTTTTGGAACATTCTCAGCGGGGACATTAATGGTTCTTTCTCAGTAAATATTTGTTGGTTGAAATGTGAAATTAAATTGATTAGTATAATCCATTCGTAATCATGATCTTGGAATGCGTGAATTTAATCAACAGTGAAAAATCTGCCAAAGCAAAGAAAAAACAGGGAGAATTGATTTTTGGTCTGAGGAGGAAAGAGAACATAACTTTGAGAGTTTCCATATACTGTTTGATTTTACATTCTGGGTATTATATTATCTCTGTGTTCATATAGGACAGTTCAATTTTTTTATTACAAAAAATCCAAATATACACAAAACAGGCAAAATGAATAAATTTCTATGTACTTGCTACCTACCCAGGTCCTGGCGTTATCAAGACTTTGTCACTCCTGCTTTATATATACCATTACTTTTTAGTTGCTTTGTCCCTTAAATTTTATAGCCCAGACATTATGTCACTTTGCCCTAAATACTGTGCTGTAGTTAAGAATGCATTTCTAAAAACTGAGCATTTTTATAACCACATATCATTATCACATCTAAAAATGTATAATCCCTTGGGGGCATCTATCTCCATCTCTGTCTCCTTCTCCTCCTTCCCTCTTAATTAACTTATCCTTATACACAGTGTGGGCCAAAAGTAGGTTTGCAGTTGTGAGTATGCAAAACATAGAGTTTATTTTTGTATTATTATTTATTCATTATTGTATTACTTCCTATGTCAACAACCGAAAGCATGCTTTTGCCCCACCCTGTATAGTGAAATGTACAGGTATTAAGCATCCAATTCAGTGAGTTTTGATCAAAGCATACACCAGATAACTTACATCCTTATCAAGTTAGAGAACAATTCCCATCACATCAGAAACTTTCCTCCTGTGCCTTTACTGTCAGCTCTCTCCACCCCCAACTGCTGCTCTGATTTCTTTCACCATGGATTAATTTTACCTGTCCTAGAATTGCATATGAAATGGAAACATATAGTACGTTCCTTTTTGCAAATAAGCTTCTTGTGCTCACACAGTGTTTTTGAGGTCCATCCCCATTGTTGTATGTTCCTTTTATTGAATGGTATCCCATTGTATGTGTGTATCAGAATTTGCTTACATACAGTTCTGTTGTTGGACTTCTGAATTGTTTCCAATTTGGAGTATTATGAAAAAAGCTGCCCTGATTATTTTTTTAATAAATTTTTATGTGGACCTGTGTTTTCGTTTCTCTTCAGTAAATACCCTGGAGTAGAATAACTACTCACAGTGAGTGTGTGTGTTTAACTTTGTAAGAAAACCCCAAGCCTCTTATAAGCACTCCCTGCTCTTCCACTTTTCCAGTTGTCCAGCAGTCCTGCGTTCTGCATATGTCCATCAGCTTCCTTGTGGTGTCTCTTAACTTATGCCTCTAACCCTGGGTTTCCTATAAACTAGTTTGATCTAAAACCTGGATGAGGTTCATTTTAAATGCTTTGACAAGAATGCTTCAGACATGGTGCTGTGTAGTTTATCCTACATCTCACTGAAAAGCTCATGTTGTACGGTTGCCCCTCTTAGTCAAGATGCTGAGACTGATCCGTAGACCCAGGCGGTGGCAGCCTCATCCCCTGCAGCGTAAACTTCCCCATCATCCCTTCATCTACTGGTTTCAAGTGATTTTTGCCTTGAAGGGCTGAATAAGACATAGTTCTCACCCTGAAGATTTTGCAGTTTAGTTAAGGGC
The DNA here is from genome assembly GCA_004024845.1 of Tonatia bakeri. NCBI lineage: Eukaryota > Metazoa > Chordata > Mammalia > Chiroptera > Phyllostomidae > Tonatia > Tonatia bakeri. Next base: position 307,001 of record PVIA01000747.1, on the reverse strand, counting down.
ACATGTCTAAATATGGTCTAAATATGTTTTAAAAAATCCTTCACTATTTAAAGAAAATAATTATCAATAATGGTTCAGATTTTTTAAATGCTAAATGACATCAGAAAAAGGATAACAGAGAGAAAAGAAGGAATCAGTGTAAAAGAGCATTTGTCAGATGGTGTGGAGCAGGGAAGCCATTTAAAGTGAGGAACAGAGGGGGTGTGCTCGGAGACAGAGGCATGCTGGGGAGGCTGATTGAAAATCACAACCAGTGAAGCAGAGTGTGGGGAAGGTAAATGGGCCAGGTGTTTTCCTATGGCACATAGAGGCTGTTTTTAACCTATGAAGCTAGCAATCCTTGGCAAGAAAAAGAGCTGCCTGGAGTCATGGAAGACAGTTAGGAGTCCATTCTTTGGTAGATCTGTTGCCTCAGGTGAGGCCTGAACAAAGATGGGTACTATTTGTAGAGCTGTGGAGAAAGGGATAAAAGCCTTACAGAGTCGGAGGCCTGCGCCCTTACTCTGCCCCTCTGTGTGACACTGGCAAGAAATAAGGTGCTGAAATTTGCCATAGAGAAAGCAAATAAACAATGGGTAGTGGTAAAGCATGTTTAGAAATGAAGGATGGCAATAAGCACATGAGAGAGGATGTTTAACATCACAAGTTGTTAGGGAAACACAAATCGAAACCACAATGAGATACGACTTGGCACCCATTAAGACTGACTATTGTTTTTAAAAATGTCTATTTATAAGTGTGGTGTATTATTCAGCTTTAAAATGTAATGAAATTCTGATACATGCTACGATATGGAGGAAACTTGAAGATTTTATGCTGAATGAAATGAGCCAAGCACAAAAGGGCAAAGATTGTATGATTCTGCTTATATGAGATACTAGAGTAGTCAAATGGATAGAAATAGAAAACAGAATGATGGTTGCCAGGGGCTGGAAAGAGAGAGGAATAACAAGTAAGTATTTAATAATAGGAGTTTCAGTTTGAAAACTTGAAAAAGTTCTAAAGATGGATGGTGGTGATTATTGCACAGCAATGTGCATCTATTTAATGACACTGGAAAAAATGGTAAATTTTAAAAAATATTTTATTTACTTATTTTTAGAGAGAGGGGAAGGGAGAGAGAAAGAGAGGGAGAAAAACATCAATGTGTGGTTGCCTCTCATACGCCCCTCACAGGGGACCTGGCCTACATCCAGGCATGTGTCCTGATGGGGAGTCGAACCACTAACCCTTTGGTTTGCCGGCCAGCACTCAATCCACTGAGCCTCACCAGCCGGGTAAAAATGGTAAATTTTATGTTAGGCATTTCCCTCCCCGCACTGCCCCCCCACACACTGAGGATGTCCACATCGTAGGATTCACAGTGGACTTCCAGAAATGTGAAAGTTAAATCTTTACTTTCTACCTCTTCTACCTCTCCCCACCCCTTGACAAAAGGCCTGACTTAAAAGCCAGCCCATTCTGGATGGGTGGAAGGTGGAGGGATTGAGCAAAAAAGAAAAGAACTCATGGACCAGACAACAGTGTCAACAGCTGCTGATGGGGACGGGGTGGAGGTGGAAGAGAGTATAAGGGGGGTAAATGGTAATGAAAAAAATACAATAAACTAGGAACTATTAAAATAAAAAAGCCAGTACATCCTGTCTCCCCATATCTAGTTTTATCACCCATTGTTCCTCAGTACACATCCTCTGTTTCACAGCAGGCCAACTCTCCAGCAGGAAGGGCAAGATCAGGGTTCACAGGCAGGAGAATGGAGAGAAGAGCAGGCTCTATGCTTAAGAAAGCACAATTCTTTAATATCAAAGTGTACCAGGTTATCCAGATTAACCTCTAATAGGTTATCAAGATGATCAACACTGACAAGTCACTTCTGCCCCTTTCTCCTAAACAGCTCTAATGTTATCTATTTAATGAAGGACCAAGTCCAAACAAACATCTAGCAGTGTAATCCACCCTTTGGCATTCTCCCTCCTAATCTAGGGTTCATTCACCTTCTGATCATTGAAGCTGAACGGCCAAGGTTTCCCACAAGTGGCACTCAACAGAGAAAATACAGTCTGCAGTAGAGGCAAAGGACCTGGGTGCTAGTTTTGCTTTTGCCATTGTCTGCCATGTGACTCTGGACAAGGCATGTCCGGGCTCTGTGCCTAATCTATTACCCTTTCTTGATGAGGTGGAGACAGGCAAAGCTTGAGGGCATGGCCAAAGGAAGGAGTTGCAAAACCTCAAGGTCTAGAATTTCTATTTTTAGTAGAGTTCCTCAAAGTTGCAAATCTACAGATTTTTCCTCACTGACTACTCATTACAAAACCTGAACTTTGGAGCTAGCTGCTCAAGAGAAAATCATGTGGAGGAAAGTGTTTTCTCCCTGTGCCCCATCCCCTATCTTATTTTAATTTCATAGTAGAGTGATAGGCATTTCCATTGGATTAAAAATATAAATAACGACAAGGACAATATGTCATAATATAAGGCCCATAAGTTACCTTCTTTAATCCTTTTCTTTTACAAACACTGTTGTCCATTATCTCAGTAATCAAGAGCGGTGATCAGCCTTGAGGATTGTGAAACCAGGCCAGAGAAAACCTTAACTTAGTTATCTCAATGACCATGAGGGCAGACGCTGGTGGGGCTAGCTGGTCTCTCGACGTCACTGTGGTATCTACTACATACCCACAGGTTATTATGAAGTAGACTATGATTTCAGAAAATAGAGCTTTGGAGCTTAAAGGAAGTTCTTGATCTTCCAATGCATACAAAGATGGAAAACACGTCTCTACTGTACCAAGAAATGATGCTCACTGAGAGACTGACAATATCATCTAAGTAACCCAATGGCACAATTGATCACTGTCTGCGTGACCAAGGGAAGTTCCACACTTTTCTTGAGCTATATATAGTTGATTCCCATTATTTGCAGTAGTTGTGTTCTATAAAATCACCACAAACACTGAATTACTGACTAACCTTTCTCCTAGGGAAAATAAAAGAATTTCTTTTTCTATGACAGATCTGGTCTTCCTTGATGTCCACTCCATTGGAAGGGGAAAGCCTACTTCATTGGTTAATAATGTCCCAGTCTTTTCAGTCAAAACAGTTTTCTTTTAGTGTACAACAGTCCCTCCTTTCACAAAATGCTCCTTTGTTCTGACTGTTGTCCTCTGCCTCTCACCTCCAAGATCACGTCTGGGAGTGTGGAGAGTGTACTGTGCTTTTGAGGTCAGGGTGGGGATCTTAGATCTGCATCAAGCAGGTTTCTGGGCCTCACAGCCTCTCTAGTGATGGCCCCTTGCTTAACCCGCCACAAAAGTCTTCACTTGAGGAGAGCACAGTCTCTCTTGGTTTATTCATTGCCTAGGGAATTTCCCAGCTGCCCTGCCCGTCTGATGTGACTGAGACCTCATGGCAGAGCTGACTGACCCAGGGAAGTACCTTGCCCAAGGTGGGCCAGCAGAGATCTCCCTCGTGTTTTTGCAAACTGAAACTAAGCAACCTAGTTCATCTCTGGAGGGAAAGTTGTGAGATGAGGCCCAGGACCCAAGGGCTGCTATGCTTAACACCCAGCAGAAGTAGAGGTAGCCCAGCATCAGGAAGCAGCGTAGACAGAGAAGATGAAAGTTGCAGGAGCATTATGGTCCCTGGTTTAAGTTGTTCTTGGGGTCCTGCAGCTCCTCTTGTCTTCCTATTGTTCCATGATCTAGCCATACATTCTTTTAGTAAGTTTCCACCTTTGGGTGAAATCTAGTGTCAGTTTCTGTGACACCTACAACTGAAAACGAGAAACCTAAGTATGTTTTTAAATGTTTTAATGATCATCACAGAACTTGCATATTTACAATAACTCAAAGCCACCTTAACTTACACCACTTACAGGCTGGGAACTATTGCTAGAAGCATATGAGACAATCAAGGCTTTAAAAAAATTGTTTTTGTGAAATGTAACACCCATACAAAGAAGTACACAAAACAAAAATGTATTTCATGAGGAATTATCACAAAGTTAACACCTGCAAAACTATTACACAGAATTAGAACATTACCAACATGTCTGAAGTGCAATAGTTATCTCTCTCTTCCCTCCAAAAAGTAATCAAGCTCCTGACTTTCACTGTTCTCACTTGCTTATTTTTCTTTCTAGTTTTATTACCCGAGCATGCATCCCTGAACCCTCTAGTTGAATTCTGCCCTTTTTTGAATGTTATACAAATTAAGTCGTACAATATAATTGTTTTGGGATATGGCTTGTTTTGCTCTGAGTTATTTTTTCAGATTTACCTAGTTCATAACTGTTAACCTATTTAACAGTTAACTGTTAACATATACAGCTAATTGTAGCTGTATTTCAGTTTTTTAAAAATTGCTGTTTAGTTTGATACATATATATGTTTTCAGGTGAGTCAATAATACCAAATTCTTTTCTTTTTAAGATTTTTAAAAATTGTCATTCTATTACAGTTGTCCCAAGTTTTACCCCTTTGCCCTCCTCCACACATCCCACCCCCCACTAAATATTTTTTCTAAATGATTGTTCCAGTTTATACTCCTACCATATTTTACAAGAGTTTCTCTTGTTCCATATCCTAACTCTTATCAGTCTTTTAAATTTTTGCCGTTAGTGTGCTGTGCATGGTATCTCACTGTGGTTTTAATTTCACTTCCTCTGGGTACTAATGAAACTAAACACCCTTTTGTACATTTAATGACTGTTTGTGTATCTTCTTTTGTGAAATGCCTGTTGAAGTTTCTTGTCCACTTTTCTATTTGGTTGCCTGCCTTTCTCCTTACTGATTTGTAAGAGCTCTTTATGTACTTGGATGAGGCCTCTGTTGGATATATATGTTGCAAACATCTCCCACTGTGTGGCTTCCCTTTTCACTCAATGGTGTCTTTGAGGAAAAGAGTCTTAACTTTAATGTATTCAGACTTATCAATTAAAATTTGAAACAATGTATCTGACAGAATCACTAGATTAAGCAATGGAGAATAAATTTCTCAATTCAGTAAAATGAATTTATACAGGCCCTATAGCAAAAGTTGCACATTTTCTTTGGAATGTTATTTCTGAGATGGCATTTTATTTTTAAATGATTGGACATTCCATTACATTACAAACCACAGAAAGGCACGTACAGTATTTAATTTCATTGCTTGGTGGTGTAATGGAAAACTAATAATAATAACAGTAATAGTAGTGGTAGTAATAAAGTTGGTGTTCTTAAAGTTTGCTGAATAGTACATGGCTATTAAATTGAAAAATATAAACACGTTAAAAGTTTGTAATCTTTTTACATATTACAGTGGCTGAAAAGTACACACAAGTCAGCCTTTCACTATAAAATCCCAGGCATATTCAGAGCTAAACAAGAACCTGGGAGAGCACAAATAGTTTTTTTAATCATGGTAAATTGCAAGCATTCTAAATTGCTGATGTAACTAGCATCCCTGTTCCTATTATCTAGATAATAAATTTTAACATTCTATTTACTTTAAAAATTAAATAAAATTAACAGTGTATACTCCTTTGCTCTCCTATTTCATTCCTTTCTCCTTTTCTTACTAGAGGAAGCCACTATTCAGAATGTGAGTTTTTGTTTTTCTATTTTTGTACATGTTTCTGTTTTCATTAACAATATTGCTTCGTGCTTTGTAAATGTATGTTTTCATGCTATAGTGTATTGCAATTCGATGTTAAATATAGTGCTTTATCACGTTGATATATACAGATCTATTGTAGGTCATTAGTTTTAACTGCCGTGTTGTAATTTATGGTCAACATATACTCTGAATTTATTTCATTCCTCTACCAATGAACATTTCTGTCTAGCAGTAAGCACAATGCCAAGAACATCTAATAGGTCCTCAAACCTTAAAAATAGCTCAAAATACTTTTTGTTTCAATTGTCCACTTATTTGTCGTTAACATCCATCCTATTTGCATGCATAGCAGGTTATCATTCCTGACTATTTCTAATGGCTTTTTAACCAATCCACTGAAAAAGGCTCTGATGTGTTTTGCATATAGGGGCAGCGGATGGACTGGGTAGCGAAAGAACACAAAGAAATCTCAATGTCAAAATATAAAACAATAAAGGTTTGTCTGGTGTGGAGCAGTGTTATAAATTCAGGGGGGGTCTGAGAGTTTACAATTCAGAGCATGACCAGTGCTGCTACCACATCCGGATAAAGAGATAGCGGAATACAGAGGTCTTTCTCTGCCTGTACATTCTGAAAGACGGAACCATCAATTGCCAGACGGTTGCCATGGCAACGGGGGGGGAGGAGCAGGCCGGCCAGAATTCTTGTTACGCTTAGAATGTTTCTTCCGGTCCTCAGCTCTTCGCAACCATCGCCCCTTTCCTTGGTTTCCCGCCCGTTCTGTGGACTCATCATTCTTCTCCCCTCTTGACTCTTCTCCATTCCAAGTTGCCATCTTGGACCATGCGTCAAGATGGCGTCCTCTGCTCCCAAAGACTGAACCAGGCGAGCCAGCAAGGCTGCGCGCGCACGTGCTTGGGCGAAGGAGGGTGTGGCGGTGACGTTCAGACGTCGCCCCGCCTCCGGCAGTCGCTCCTCCCCTGGGCGAACCCGGAAGTGGAGGAGGAGGTGCGGCGGCAGCGGTGGCGGAGCAGACAGGCGCTGGCTGAGCCGTCTCGGCGAGCGTGTCTGGGGCTGGGGGAGGGGGGCGGGGCCGAACGGCCTAGGCAGCCTGGCCTGGACGGGGCGGGAGGGGCCATGGCCTCGGCAGAGTTGCAGGGGAAGTACCAGAAGCTGGCTCAGGAGTACTCGAAGGTACCCATGGGCGGGGATTAGGGGGTCCCTGGCCCTGCGGCCTCGGCTTGCCTTGACTTGTCGGGACGGTGGGGTACCGCGGAGGGAGCACACGAGGACACTCCACCTCTCTCCCCTGCCCACAGTTACCGATCCTCCACCTGCAGCTCCCTAGAGATGGAGCCAGGTGGTGTCTGGGTTCCTGTGCGTTTCTGCGGGAAGTAGCAGGAGTTTGGTTCTTCCTTCTTACTGAACTAGCGGGCGTGGAACTGGGATGTCAGAAATCCTGGCCTCTGCCTCTGTGCTGACCGGGTGGGCGCTGTTTCATGAATTTTCACAGCCCAGTGATGGAGAAGATCAAGATTCCTTCCTTCCCACAGGGATGATATTACCATAAAGAGATTATCTGCCCCCATTCAATTCGGAGGGGTAAATAGAGTCATGGGTGTAAACTGCTTCACCAGGCATAGTGGTTATGATGTGTTCAGTGATAAGCAAGATGTCTGGAAATGATTTTGAAAGCTTGAATCCTACGCTTGTGCCATTCTCTCTTTTTTCCCTCCATCACCTGGAGTGGGGCAGGGCACCCAGCAGGTGTTCAGTACATGTTAAATTAGGCCTGTTTGTCGTATTTATGGTATCAGTCTTTTAAATGATGGAACCCTTCCCTTTGAAAAGGGCTGCTTCTGGGGAGGGTGTTTCTGTCTTAAGAAATATCCTAATGAAGTTATAAAAGCAAAATCTTACAACTATGAAAGGTATGATTTAGCAGTCATTAACCTTAGTTTTCATTGACAGTGGCATTCATGAGGGCAGTGAAAAAACTTAGCCCCCTTTTTACAATTTGGAGACTCTGAGACATTTTTTATGATTTCATTTAACAAATGTTCAGTAAGGTGAAATGAAGACATAAAACCCATGTCTAAACATGCACATTAGTCTTTTCCCTATCGAATGGGAGCCTTTTGAGACACTACACTTAACTCCAGTGGTGCTGCCATTGACACAGTTTCTTGCATTTCCATTTGAAATTGTTCTAAGACCCTGTGACACAATGTCAGGAGTGACAGCTTTCATCCTTTGAAGGAATATTTTGTTGTTTGAAGGGCCAGAAGTTGGAACAAATCCGTGTGATGGAGCTGGGTGGGTGGAGAATGGCAGGAGTACACAAACTTGGCTTTACTATTTTGGCGTGAAAACATTTCATGAGTATAAAGTAAGGGGACTGATTTTCTTCTCCAGAAAGTAAACAAGCTCAGAAGGCAATTCCAAATGGCAAAGGAAAGTTCCAAAAATGTTTTGAGCAGTGACTATATTAATGAAAAATTGAATAACCTAAAGAAAGTAATACAAACTTGGAAATATTTTGGGTTTTTGGGGGGATGTTTAAGCTCTTTCGTTCAACAGATACTTGTTATGTGCCCCCTGTAAACAGTCAGCCAGAGTTGGTTGAGTGAGGCAGAGTTCCAGCTAAAGGAGAGCCATTTAATAGAATGTTCAAACATTGTTCATAACTATAATACACTGTGAGAAGTGTTAGTTCACTGGGAGCACGGAAGAGGTGGAGGGTAAGGGTAGGAGGTACTCAGATTGGGGAGTAGGGAAGAGGGAGGGAGGGAAGGATGGTGGCATTCCAGGCAAAGGGGAAAGGTTCTGTTTGCTGACATGAAAGTGCATTAAGATGCATGGCAGAGAGGATGAAATATGGTTGGAGAGGTCATTTGGACCTGATCATGAGGGGTTGTGGATGTCAAGAAATTTGAACTCTAGCTTTTGAGTAATAGATAAACCAAAGGTTTTTAGAGAGGGGTGTAACATTACTTTTAGGAAGGAAATGTAATTATTTGGAGGATGTATCTAAATAGGGAAAGAGTGGTGAAAAGAAGACCAGACTGTAGGTTGTTGGAATAGTTTGGGGGAGAAGAACATAGGGGTTAAATAAAGATAGTGACAGTAAGATGGAGAGGAGCCCTGATTTAGGAATTATGGTTAAAAAATACTTTTTAGCTTACTTCTTGTCTGAGCGTCTGCTTTTTGCATAGCACTACACTTATGACAGATATACAGAATGGGACATGGTAAGTGAGGGAAGAAGACAGAGTTGACCTTGAAGTTTTGAGATGAGGGAACATGACTGCCACTGACAGCAGAGGGTGGGCCAAAAGGCGAGCCATTTTGAAGTGAAGGGGTGACTTAAAGTTTAGATGCAGTCATAGAATTTTGAGGTTCAAAGTCATGTTAAAGTTATTCACAAAGTAATAGCTTGAGGTGATTGATGTTGGGTAATTGCTGAAAACTTCTAGTGAAGATGAACTGGCTAAAAGTCAGGACAAAAGCAAAAACTTTTGGAATAATTACCATGAAAATGATAGTTGAACTTTAAGAGTGAATCAGGGTAGAACACTTTAGGGAGACTCTTTGGGAAACATTTGTGGGAAGGATGTGACAAGAGAAGGAGGAGAAACTAAGACCCCCTGTTACGGGTCTGCGGGTCAGAGGTTATTCCTTCTTCTTGGGCCAGACCATTTTTCATCCTTTTAATTTTAATGTGATGGAAATCTCAACACAAGAGAACAAAGATTGGTCAAAAGATTTTGTATGCCTTTTTTTAAAAAAAATTATTAATTGATTTTAAAGGAGGTAGAGAGAGAGAGGAAGAGAGGAGGAAATATGGACTTATTATTTCACTTTATTCATGCATTCATTGGTTGATTCCAGTATGTTCCTTGACTGGGGATCGAACATATAACCTTGGCATATCGGGACAATACTCCAGCCAACTGAGCTGCCTGGCAAGGGTTTTACGTGCTTTTTATTTCTTGCCAATTCTAATGTCAAGGAATTTCTAGATAAGATCTATGCTGCTTTCAGCTCTGATTCCATGGAAGGGGTAGTCTACCTTTTTATTACTTGATGGAGAAATTGTGTGCTGTTGTTGAAATCCACTTAGGATATAAAGAAAAAAAGATTTCCTTTTATAATCTGTATAAGGAGACCTACATATTAAAAAAGGAACAAACATGATTCCTAAAGCAAGAACATTTATAGAATCTGTTCATTCTTTTTAAAAAAAAATTTTAAAAGATGTTATTGATTTTAGAGAGAGAGGAGAGGGCAGGGGGAGAGAGAGAGAGAAAGAGAAAGAAAGAAACCTTGATGTGAAAGAGGAACATTGATTGGTTGCCTCCCATACACACCCTGCCCAGGGATTGAACCTGCAAGCATCGACTGGGAGAATTGAACTGCCAACCTTTTGGTGTACGGGATGGTGCTCCAACCAACTGAGCCACATTGTCCAGGGCTCTTCTCATTCTTATGTAAATCAGATCTCAGCCTGTGTTCCAGGAGGGAGCCCATTGCTTTTTTAAGAACCACGGTCATAAACCTCTTTCCTCTTGAGAAGACAAAGAGTCTGAGGAGCTCACATTAAAGAGACTGAGAGTTTAGTTAGGTAAAAGGCGAACGAACCATGGAGGCTGAAGCAGGTGAAAATTGCTGAGGCAGGCAAGTTGCCAAAACATGAAGTGAAAATGGAGCATAAAACCCTGGTGGTTGGGGGAAATTAAGAGGTCACCACTGGAGGCCTTTAAAATTTCAGTTTTAATAGGGTTTGGAGAGGAGAAAGGTGTGTAGAAGCTGATTCTCAGAGGTTCGTGAAGTTAATGAATGGAAGCTGCCTCTCTGCAGTGTGAAGGAAAGCTGATCCAGGCCGCAGTGACTATACTGTCGATGAAGATTCAAAGAGCATTTCTTCCTTGTCTCTTCCATGGCCTGCTCTGCTTCTGAGGCTCCGGTATATCTCATGGAGAACAGAGGCTAAGTGCACTCAGTCCTGGCTCGTTTGGTTTCAGTCTGCTTTCGGCAGGGGCTCCTGCATTCTTGCCTGTCGCTGTGTTGTGTGTGTAAAGTTTCAAGTTCTAACTGGATCATTGCTTCTCGAAGTGCTGCCCCTGGGTCAGCATCATGGGCTGGAAACAACTTCTTAGGTCCACCCTGGACTTGCTGAAACTAAAACTGGCGGTGAAACCCAGCAGTGCATGCTTTAACAAACCTCTCCAGTGATTCAGATGCACATCAGAGTTTGAGAACTGTTGTGAAGGAACAACATCAGTATAGGAGCTTTTACTCAAAGATGATCTTTTAAGAACTCTTTTTTGAGGCAATAATAACCAATGGGAAAACCAAGCATCAATTACTACTCTAACAGTTTGTTTTGCAGTTGATGCTTCTCTTAGTTATGAAGGATGTTGCATTTGGGAAGGTGTCAGATATAGAGCTACCACTATAGGGGAAAGGTCAGTTGTGACTCTGTGTTTGCTTTCCAAGTAGTGGGGTCTGGAAACCTGATTAATCACCCCCTCCTGTGAGAGAAACAGGGTTATTATATTATTATTTTTAAATTTTTACGCTGATGTGCAGGGTTGACTGCTAAAGCTGGCACGTTGCATGAGAGCAAAGGTGTTCAGTATCTGTGCTGCCCAGCAGGGTACTCACTAGCCATGTGAAGCTGTCATCGAGTACTTGAAATATAGCAGCTAGTGCCATTGAAGCATTCAATTTTAGATTTTATTTCATTTCAAATAATTTAAGGAGGGACGTGTTGGACAGTGCTAGTTCAGCCCTTAGACCAGTGCATCACCGATGTAAATGTCTGTGTGACTCATCTTCAGACCTCGTTATACTGCAGATTCTGGTTTGGTAGGCCTGGGGTGGGACCTCAGATTCTGCTCCCAGGGATGCTATTGCAGCCATCCACGGACCACACTTTGAATAGCAGGGCTTTGGAAAGACACGGGTTGTCTTCCTCTTCCTCTTTAATTCACCTGACTTATGCATTCAGTGACTGGTGGGGCAGCTAGACTGCAAGGGTTGGGGTTGGGGGTTTTGTAATGAACCCTACATGGTAGCAGGAGCGGGAGAAGGAGTTCTACTTGAGGACAGGTCTGAGAGGAGAAGGTTTTTTCCCTGCCTCAGTGACCAAATAACCTCAGCCACTAGTACACAGACTACCCAGCCACTGATACTTTACTTCCTTCCAGAGGGAGAAACGAGTGAGTAGGTAGAAAGACTAAGTGGTATTCCTGGCACTTTGGAATATTTAAATGTTAGATCTGGAGGGGATCATCGAAGCCAGAGATACTGCAGCCGGGGTCTGCAGGTGACTCCAGTATCCTGAAGCTGCAAGTCGGGGTTTTGGTGAAGCTTAGGAATGGGCTCCAGGTTGTCTGTTGCACACATTGATTTGTAATGAAAAAAGCTTTATGTTTAAAGATGGGTTTCACAGAGTTGTAAAACATGTACAGATCTCAAAATGTTTGTTGTATGAAAGTAGCCATGTGAGAGTAGTTCTAACCCAGAAGATTACTGAGAATTAGATGAGAAAATGCATATAGATGATTTGCCTCTTTTCTCCACAAACTCTTCCAACAGTTTGTGACTGGAGGTAGTAAATCCCTAATCTTGGGCTAATTATCCCACCACAGATGGTCAAAGTGGCATGGGAGAGATCATAGGTGGTTCACCACTACACTCTGAACTTGGAGAAACAGCTTTGTGATAAGCCTCACTGAGGCCAGGCTGTTCCAGAACCATAGAACAGGTCAGGGCATTGGTCACTGGTCAGGGCTTCTGAGGATGCATGGTGTCTTATAGGACCAGGAGGCTCAAATCATTTGGAGAAGGGTCTTAGGGACTGTTACAGTAAGGACAGTCTCTTCCAAGTATATAATGCACTACATGTAAACACCTCTTGCACACAGTATTTAAGTTGATTTTCTAAAAATTTATGGAGTGCCTTCTCTATCCATAGCATTGATCTTTCATTGTTGGCAAAAGATACAAGGAATTATGCTGTAGTCTCTACCATGAAAGACAGTTCGACAGGTGGGAGATGAGTAGAGAAATAATAAATTAATCATGGATCATACATGACTTAATAAATGTAAAATTTACTACTTTAAAAATAAAATTAAAACTGAACAGTTTAATAAGAGGTGTCTTGTTACTATACTAGTAAGTGCCAGGGGAACTGAGGATGCAAGCTCACTGTGGACCATAGGGGGACCGCAGGGAGTGGTCAGGAAAGGCTTAGGGAAGAGGTAGGACCAGAGGCAGGAAATAAGCTCATCAAATAACAGTTGGGATGTGGTGGTGTCAAAAAGAGGAAGGGCTGTGCTTTCAGAGTAAAGGTAAAGCTAATCCGAAAATTACAAGACCATGGAAAGTGAGGTGTAAAAGGACTAAGAGGGCTTGAGAGTTGGGATTCAGAGGCACTGTCCCTGTGCTGAATGGAATGGAAGAGCTTGGCGCACAGCTGCTGGAACCACACAATACCGTCTTCTGGAGCGTTTTCCTGTCATAACAGAGACTTCAGATACATCCATGTGCATTGGAGTCTCCACGCTTATCTCAGAGGCATTAGGGACCATTTGGTCATCTTATATCTATTTCTGAAGCAGGAATAATATGCGTTTGCCTCCATATGGTGGTGATGCTGGAGAGGAGAAATAGACTGTAAAAGACCAGGCTGATCACAGCAGTGTCAGCATTTGACAGGCTGCTGGTTCAGTGATACAACAATGTGCTGTTGAAAGGCAGGAAAATGCCAAATGCCACAAAGTGTAATTCACGTGGCAATGGAGTATCCCATGTCACCCTTTTCTACCTACTAAATAATAAAGGTATTTTTAGATAACTATTTCTGAAAGCTGCATTTTCTATCACACACTTTCACTGAAACTGTGTTTGAATTGTTACTAATCTAGCAAACTGTTTTCAAAAGGAAAATCCAAATCATTTTTCATTATAATCAGATTAAATTCCCAACGACAGTAATTTGAAAGGTTTTTTTTTCCTTTTTAACAAAGTAGGCTGTTCAATTTGCTACAGGTAGCTTTTAAATGTGCCTTAGAAATGAAAGGTGAGGTTCTTTTTTTTATTGCTGTAGTTCTGGTCCTACAGAAAATTTACAGTTCAGCAGATTTCAAGCTTCGTCTCTAGGTTTTGAAGCAGTCACTAGGAGCTTCTAAAAACCACTCCAAGAAGACATCATAGATCAAAGTTAGGACAAGGGTATGAAACGAGACTAGATACCCAAGTAGCATTGCTGCCTTTTGGCTAGATGGGTTTGAATGTATTTATTGAATTTTGCTACGTAGGTAACACATTATCCAAGAGCATGCTGACATTGCTTAAACGTAAAATATTACATGACAGAAGTCAACATTAAAGTGTTATTTCTTTCTTCCGAACTTTTAGAGCAGAGGTCCCCAAACGTTTTCTGTAAAGAGACTAATAGTGAATATTTTAGACTCGGGCCTACAGTTTTTAACTGCTTGTCTCTGTCATTGTAGCTCCAGAGCAGCCACAGACAATGTGTAACTAATGAGCGTGGCTGTGTTCCAGTCAAACTGTTACACAGGTTGCAGGCCAGTTTTGTCCATGGCTCCTAGTTTGCCAGTTCCTGTTCTAGAGAATTTAATGTCTAAATGGCTTTTTTTTTAAACAGAAAATTCTAGGATGGCTAGTTATCTTTCATCTTCCCTTTTAAATTGTAAGCTCTTTGAAGACAGGGGCCACTTCTTTTACTTCTTTCTTCCCCCCACATCATTTAGGGTATTGTCTTATACCAGGCAAACTATGGTAAGTATATCTATTCTCTTTTGTATTCTATTCTCAAATGAGAGCTCTGTTTCCTTTGTGGAACACTTTATGGTTTAGAAAGTGTTTGTACGTATTTTTTATTTGGTTCTCTGGTTCTCACAGCAACCTCAGAAGAAGGAAGATCGGGTAGATGTATTTACCCATATTATAGACCATATAACTGAAGCTCAGAAAGGTTAAGTGGATTCCCCAAGTTTATATCGTCTAGTGAAATGGCAGAGCAGGCCCTGACCAGTGACTCACTTGGTTGGGCGGCATTCTGCAAGGCAAAGGGTTGCTGGTTCCATTCCTGGTCAGGGAATGTGCCTGGGTTGCAGTTCGGTCCCAGGCATGAATGAGAATCAGTGATCCATGTGTCTTGCTCACATTGATATTTCTTTCCCTCTCCCTCACTTCCTCTCTCTCCAAAAATAAATAAAATCTTAAAAAATAAAACTGCTAGGGCTTGACTCTCAGCATTGCTTGTAAAATGGAGGTAATATAATACCTACTTCACAGAACTGTGAGGTTTAATGAAGTAATACGTGTAAAGCACTTAGGACAATGCTAGTATGTAATGAGCATTAGGATGTTAGCTGCTATTATTATTATTTCTAAATTGAGCCTGCTTCTTAGTTGCTTTTGGTACACTGTCTCAGCTGATGCCTGATGACAGCTTTGCCATTCTTGATGACATTTTCACAACTGATATTAGGCGCAGTGTCCTGCTGGGTATGTGGATGCCTTACACTTTGATTTTCTATAGAATCGTTACTCCATAATTTGTCCAATTGTATATATTTTACAGGTGAATGGTGTGCCAGTGTCTCAAGGAAAATAGTAGTTTTCATTTAGGGAGATGACTTGGTTTCATAGAAGGAACCATGTGCTAGAAGTTGAGACAGGATTTTAGTCTCAATTTTGCCACAGGTGATGTGTTTTATGTCCTTGGGCAGCTAAGGCACTGTGTATTTATCTGTAAAGTGGCAGAATGATGATACCTTGTATCCTCCTCTGGGCTAATGTTTTTGTTCTCATATATATGTGAGAAGATAGTTACTCAGTGTTATGATTCCTGTGAAGTAATGGTAAGTGATTTTCTTGCTATAAGTGATGCTTTAATTTAAAACTTAATGATCACTTACTCTGTTTTCAGCTTCGGGCTCAGAATCAGGTTCTGAAAAAAGGTGTTGTGGATGAACAAGCAAATTCTGCTGCTTTAAAGGTATGCAACAGGGGATTTGTATTGTGAGGTTAGGTGAGTGTTTGGTGATGCTTAAAGCAGGGAGTTTGGCTGGTTTTCTGGGTTAAAGTCTCAACTCTGATGCTAATTCACTAGGGATAGTGATGAGTAATACAGTTTTTTGTGTTTAACTTTCTTACTTCAGGATGAATGTTACATGCTTTGATTTTCTTGGCTAAAATTTTTTAAAGTTTGACTTTAATGCATTTCTCTTATACTTCAGGGCCTTTATTTAGCTAAATTCATCTGGATCACTAGACAATACTCTGAGGAGGACAAGGTCATATTCATATTTATATCCCCAGTATTCAGTCAGAGGGTTGTACCCTAAATAATGGATTTGAAAGTGTGAATCATTTAGTCCAAATTATTGAATTATTTGATTGGACAAAAAGTCTGTTTAATTTTTTCTGTAAAATAAAATGACACATTTTTAATTTTCACCAATAACTTTATTGATTTGGATATTTTGAATATGTTGGCTATCTCTTGAGTGGTATAATGTTGATTGTTCTCAATTAATGTCTTGATTTGATCAATATCAACTTCAACTGGTCTACCTGACCATGGAGCATCATCCAGCAAGAAATCTCCAGCATGAAACTTGGGAAACTACTTTTGATGCGTTTGATCAGTCACAGCACCTTCTCCATACACTACACAAATCTTTTTTCTGTGCATTTCAGTTGCACTTTTACATTTCTTGAAATAAAGCATAATGTTGAAAATGTTGTATGTTTTCTTCCATCTTCAATAATTAAAATGGCTACACAAAAATTCACCAATTTTGATAAGTTTTTTTTAAACGCACACTGATATGACAGCTGTCACAATATAATCTGTATTGTTTTGGATGAAGTTAAAGACAATTAAGTGCTACTGGAGCCCGACTGTAATGGAAAAAAACAAATGAACTTTTTGGCCAACCCAGTATTTATAGTATTACACCTAAAAACCTGTTGTAATTTTGCCCACCCTTGTATACTGTTACCTCATTCTTTGGCTGTCTTCCTTACTCCTTCTTTAGACCAAAGGGATTAGGATCCCCTTTACCCTTATGTCTTTCGGGAGTAGCCTCTAACCAGTGCCCTAGTTCTATTCAGTTAACTGACACCCAGAAGTATGTCCTTTTACTTAAGCATGTGTTGAACCCAACACTAGAGAAATGTGTCTTTTGATAGTGTCCCCTCCTCAGGTGTTATTCCACAGATCCAGGGCTGGGATGGGTCAGGATACCTTACCCATACTTCCAGAGCTGTCTGTGCCCAAGCCAAGATGATGAAAAATAAGCTTTATAGTCAGGAGTTGTTAGTCAAGTCATTATTATGCCTAAATCTTTGAAGAAATGATCATTGTCTCTCGTAATGATGTTTAAAACCTATTACTGGGGAATGTTTTTCCTGCCTTGTTTTTGTAGCCCACTCTTGGTTTGATACCCTCCTGTTGCTGGTTGTGTTTGATTAGCACTATGATGGTGGCAGTGGCGGTGCTGATGTTGACAGCAGATTCTATTTATTGAACACTCACAGTGTGTTGGTCATTCGCTAAATACATTATATCCACGATCTCAGTCTTCACAGTAACTGTATGAGGGCAGGTAACATTATTATTGTCCCCATTGCATAAACTAGGGTTTACAGAGAGGTTGGGAAAGATGTCATCTGAAATTAATGATTAGTTAATAGAGTTGGAGCATTAGTCATCTGGTGATTAGCTAATTATAAGGATGTAAAGAAATTACTTTTGTTTTACTATTCATTCCAGTGGTCATTATAATTACAGTTAAGAATGACAGTTACTCAATAGGAATGCTGGGATGTCTTCTGTTATAGTAGGCTTTTGATTATATTGTATTTGCCTCTTCAATGAGTTGTGGATACAATAAGCATTCATTGATTTGAGTTTCTTTAATTCAGAGTGTGATAATTTAGACATGGAGTAGAAAACTAAGTGTACCATTGAACTTCAAGTAAAAATCAAGGGCTATTAAACAAACAATAGAAAGAACAATGTTTTTCTTCTTACTGGAAACATTCTATCACTCTAGCCCTGCTTTCAACATAAAAATATCAGCAGATTGCAGACATCAGCCTGAGGTTTTTAGTTTGCTGTTTCAATACATTTAAATCACGTATTCATTAAAACGTGACCTCATCTTAGCTTACAAGTGGTTTTAAAGTAAAGTTAATAAAAGTACAGTTCTGTAAATATACAGGAGCATATGACCATCTGTTTGATTTACAGTGAATACAAAGTTGTCAGAACATCATAAATAAAATGTAGTTAAATAATATTTTTAACAATAGAGTGAAACGAAATATTTTTCTAATTTCCTATCTTCTTATCCCATTGTGGTATAAACAATATGGAATGGCCAGCAGAAGTTAGGTTGTTTGGATTTTAGATTTTGTTTCTATTTTCACTTAACTTTAAAGGGAATCGATGTAGAACAGTAGCTGAAAATATTCTTATGTTAGGATAACAATGATTTTTATTTCTGACAAATCAGAGTACAGTAGTTTAAAATTAAGTATATTGAAAAAATTTCATTTGACTTAAATTCAGGGAGGATTTATAGAAAAAAATGAATACAAATATATTTCTGGCTGTTCTTGCTAACTGGAGGGCATCATCAGTTGAGTCTGAGATTCCCTTTAAAAATTCAAGTTCATAAAATTGTAGCCTCAGGCTTTGTGTCCCTTCACTGCCAGACACACTTACAGCAACATTATATAACAACAGATTGTTGTGGATATTTAAGTTGATGACAATCTTGTTTCTTTAGTATATATGCTTCTTATTTTGAAATTTACTTGGTTTGATCAAAAAGTGATTTTGCCACAAAACAGAGCTAAAAACATAGGAACCGGAATAATAAACATGCAATTTGAATTTCCTAAAGCAAAATGTTCTGATTATATTTTGGTGAAACAAGAATATTTTTTTTTTCATTTTTAAACCTTCAGGATAAATTATAAAGAATAGTTTGTTTTCATTTTGATGTAGGAACAACTGAAAATGAAGGATCAGTCACTGAGAAAATTACAGCAGGAAATGGACAGTTTGACATTTCGAAACCTGCAGCTTGCTAAGAGGGTAGAACTACTTCAAGACGAACTGGCTCTGAGTGAACCCCGAGGCAAGAAGAACAAGGTAGGTCAAATAGAAGCAAGGTAGTGCAACCTTGTCGTTAGGTACAGACAGCTATGGGCCATCCTGTCTGTAACAGAAGGCCCCACCTCCAAATTCTCTAATGTTTCATTATTACACCTGGGTATTGGGTCAAGAAAACAGATATTTACTACTTATATGTTCTAGGTATTAGAGGCATTTTCATATGAATGTTAATTTAAAAGAATTTATTACGAGCAAGCATGCACATACTTGATTTAGTAGCTGAGAAAAGTGAAAGGAATATCTCATATTGGTCAAAATTGTTGATATCTTTCAGTTATACCAAGTTGCCATTAACTGAAGATAGGGCAAATAAAAACAGAAATATTGTAAAAGTGTAACTGCTCATGTGAAAGTAGCAGCTACATACGTTAGGTTAGTACGTTTGCTGTAGATATTTTTCCTTTCCTTTTTTTTTAAAGGTTTATTTATTTTTAGGGGGAGGGGAAGGGAGGGAGAAAGAGAGGGAGAGAAACATTCAAAGTGAGAGAGAAACATCTATTTCTTGCTTCTTACACGCCCTAATCAGGAACCTGGCTTGCACCCAGGCATGTGCCCTGACTGGGAATCAACCAGCGGCCTTTTGGATTGTGGGATGGTGCCCCAGCCCACTGAGCCACATCAAACAGAGCTAGATGTTTTTTCTTAATATTTATTCTTAGGTCAGTTTGGTATTCTTGTTCTAAGATGTAAAAATAAACTTTTCCCCTTATGGTTAATGTAGTGAGGCAAGATTCTTACTGCTCTGATATGGATGATCTGGTACTTTGGGAAGTTACAATTTTCAAGGGTAAGGGCTAGTGACTGAATCTTTAAGTCTATGTGTGTATATAGAACAGCACCCCCAAATGTGCAGATATTAGGCAGTCATAGTAGAGTTGTAGGGAGGGAAGAGGAAGACCCACAATAACTCTAGCAGCACAGTGTTGCAGGAAGAATGCAGGCTTTGGGGGAAAGCTCAGGATTGGATTCTGTCTGCCATTTATAGTTCTATGACTTCAGGCCAATTTTTAAGCCTTGCAACCTCAGTTTATCTATCAGCTAAATAGGAATGGTACTCTTTTTGTGATCATGAGGTTATGTAAAAGTGCCTGGGAATCCATTTGCTATATGATGGGCAATCCACATAATTATGTGTTAGTACCTTTCCATATGCATTTCCCCTACAAGGAAGAATTCTCAAGAGTGGTGATTTTCAAATGGGAACAGAGTTGGCAAAACAGGTTTGTATTTGAATCACTTGGGAAACTGTCAGAATACACATGCTCTGGAAATTCGAAAGACCCTTGGGGAAGGGATAGCCATTTGTGCTTGAAACGTGCTCCACAAGTTTGTGAGATCCCTCCCAGGGCTGTTTTAGCAGAGGTTTGGGTATAACACTCCTGAAATCATGTTAATTAAAGCTATCCAAACTTGGAAGCACTGAGGACACAGAGTATGTAATTTAGCAGTTCCCTGTGTGCTTCTTATGTCCCAAACATAATGGATATTTAATATATTTTTTAATTTAGCTACTCTGTTTCACAGAGTTTTCTAATCATTGGTTTATCTTGGATCAGTAAGTGACTTCATTTGAAGTGAGGAGTGAGGGCACCAGAAAGGCAGAGAAGGGTGGTGACTGATGTCTGAACACAGTTTTATTGTTAGATTGTCACTTGAGTAGCCTCAGTTCTTGTATTCCATGAAAACAAATGTTCATTTCTAGTTCTTTTAAATAGCGCTATTCTTCTATGTAGAAAAGTTGATATTGGTTAAAAAAACAAGCAAAAGAAAGGTACTTTTCATAATCTTTGAGCTCTTTTTCTTCTGTTTATAACAACTTTATTTTATTTTTTAATTAGAAATTTATGTGAACTTTTGTATCTTATCTTTGTGAATGCTAAGTAATTTATCTTAGAGGAGTTTAACAACTCAGACTCATGGAATTGCTAAAACTGTCATTTCCTAAACCCCAAAATCAAATTGAAAGGATATTTATTAGCATATTTATTTTTATATCACTAGCTTTTGGGGTCTTCTCTATCTTCCAACAAAACTACTCCTGAATTCATCTGCAAAGAATAGCAAGCCTTATCTGTTTTTCTCTCTCTCTTTTTTTAAGCTTTCCTGCCCATTGCAATACTTGCAGTTCCAACTTGTCACATAGGAAAAGTTAAATGATGGACTGTATACCTTTTGCAGGATTGTGTGAGAATGATGAACACGTAGAAGAGACAAGCTACTAAGGTGATAGAGAATCTGTGTACCTTAGGGTGTTTCTCTAAAGGATGAAAGTTATGTGGACATAACTTATTCTTTCCATCAGAAAAGTGGAGACTCTTCTTCTCAGTTGAGTCAAGAGCAGAAGAGTGTCTTTGATGAAGATCTGCAGAAGAAGATAGAAGAGAATGAACGGTTGCACATACAAGTGAGAAGATCTTTCTGTTTTTCCCTGTGAATTTAAAAATGGGTCATATGATCTGGAATGTCGAAAAATCAATGCAGGATAGAGTGTTCTATGTATGTGTGGGTGTTTTAGTGTTTCCCGTGGCTGCTAGGTATTATGTCACTGTCATTCATTTCTTAAATCTCATTCATGCCTTAATATGGACATGTGAAGTACACATGTGTTTAGAGGACAGTAGAGTAACTTTATAACTTAACAATATAGAAATATACTGAGCACTATTATATTTAGAAAATGATTCATTAGATCATTTAGATGAGGGCTTATGAATAAGTAGTGTTTGCCTTTTAATTTATTACTGTTTATCTGGTAATCTGTAATGACTTTTACAGATCATGTCAGTTTTGTATGCTCAAGCTCAGAACTGGGTCGCACTCATGGCAGGGCCCCGAGTATTTATGGAATGTTCAATAATCATTGTTCGCCTCCAGTCAGCATATTGTAACAGTGATAGTGTAGTGTATCTAGCTATGCTTTCTGATTTTATTTATTTTATTTTATTTATTTATTTTTAGACGGAGGGGAAGGGAAGGAGAAAGAGAGGGAGAGAAACATCCATTTGTGGTTGCCGCTTGCATGTCCCCTGCTTGGGACCTGGCCTACAACCCAGGCATGTGCCCTGAGTGGGAATTGAACCAGTGACCCTTTGGTTCACAGACCGGCACTCAATCCACTGAGCCACGCCAGCCAGGGCTGCTTACTGATTTTTATTGTGTGTGAGAAATGGTGACAGAGTCAAACAGTAGAAAGTAAATATCCATTAATTCTCAGTCTTTGACAGTGCTAAAAAAGTGAACTTTTGAGTTTAGTGCATTTTGTGTTAAGTATTCATGATTATTAATTAGTACTGGATTCTCATTAAGGAAAAG
Source organism: Tonatia bakeri (assembly GCA_004024845.1). Classification (NCBI taxonomy): domain Eukaryota; kingdom Metazoa; phylum Chordata; class Mammalia; order Chiroptera; family Phyllostomidae; genus Tonatia; species Tonatia bakeri. The sequence goes on along the minus strand of PVIA01000747.1, from coordinate 284,857 downwards.
AGCTACCTGTTTTAGGAATAACATCTATTTGCATTGTGATTATTTAGTTATGGAAGGTAACCCAATAGAAAAGTTGCACACTGGGCAGTTGGATTATCTGTGTGCCAGATATTGAAATAGAAATTTGAGAGACTGAGAGGAAGGAGGCATAGCCTTTGGAGTAGATTTCCTGTGCTCGAGTCTGATTCCACCACATGTGCACTGTGAGACCTCTGACAAGTTACGGTGCTCCTCTGAGCTCCAGTTTCCCCATCTGTAATGGAGGGCTGACAGTAACACTGCCTCCGACATACCGTGAGGGTTCAGTGAGGTCATGCCTGTGCCAGTCTGGCACAGTGAGCATGTGGAGCCATACGGAAGTTGCTCAATCAGTAGTCATTGCTGCTGTTTTTCTCTTCATGTGTACATATTAGGATATTATGAGAAGAGAAAGTGATCTTTTCTTTTCAGTTTTTTGAAGCCGACGAGCAGCACAAGCATGTGGAAGCAGAGCTGAGGAGTCGGCTGGCCACTCTGGAGACAGAGGCAGCCCAGCACCAAGCCGTGGTTGATGGTCTCACTCGGAAGTACATGGAGACCATTGAGAAACTGCAGAATGACAAGGCCAAACTGGAAGTAAGCCCAAACTTAAAATGAGAGTACTTTAAGAAATAGTCAAGGCGATTGGACATTGTTTGTGTACATTATAGAACATAAAGTTAGTCATTTAAGGTGAGACGTTGCCTGCAGTGTCTCCTAAGTGTGCTCTCATCTACCGTCTGAGCCATCTGCTTTTCTTTGTCTTCTAAAATTCAGGTAATATCCCAGGCTCTAGAAAAGGAGGCCAAGGAATGTCGGCTTCGAACAGAAGAATGGTATGTGAAAATGTGAATTCCAAAGGGCCCTGAAGTAAGAATCAGAAGACCTGAGTTTTGGTTTAGCAGCTCCTGTCACGATTGAAATGAAATGGGAGTAGGTCCTTTTCAGTTCTGTTATCTCTGGGGCCTCCTGCATTTGTGGTAGAGTGGCGGTGCAGTAGTCCTCAGCTGCAGATGTTTTGGGTCATGGCAGATAGTATTCCAGGGCTCATTGACTAAGGACTAGATACTTTCTGTTTCAGACTATGGTAAAGAGAGAGCCTTTTGGTAGTCTCAGGCAGGAAAACCGACTAGTAATCACTATGGCAAATTTTTAATAGTCCATTTAAAATTTTTACTTATTTATTTATTTTTGGAGAGGGGGAAGGGAGAAAGAGAGGGAGAGAAAACAATGTGTGAGAAAATGGATCAGTTGCCTCTCACATGCCCCCAACCTGGCCCGCAACCCAGTCATGTGCTCCAACTGGGGATTGAACCAGCAACTTTCTGGTCAATAGGCCGGTGCTCAGTCCACTCGTCCACACTAGTCAGGGCTAATAGTCCATTTTGAATAAACTAGAGGTTATATGATCTAATTTGGAGATATCTAAATCTTAAAATATTATATATCTATGGGTGATAAAAGCATTCTCCAACATTTATTTGATAAATGACTTAATAGTTTAGGTTTTAATAGAATCAGTCAAGTGAGTTTCTTCAATAGTTACTTTGGTAGAATTACATGCTTGGTTTAGATGTATGCCTCATAATTGAATCAAATTCAGAGAGTTAATCAGATTTTGAGCCAAAGGAAAAAAAGAATACCTAAAAAAGAATTTAACCCTGCTCTAGTTGGTGTAGCTCAGTGGATTGAGCATGGGCCTGCAAACCAAAGGGTCGCTGGTTCGATTCCCAGTATAGGGCACATGCCTGGGTTGCTGGCCAGGTCCCCAGTAGGGGACAAGCTAGAGGCAACCACACATTGATGTTTCTCTTCCTTTCTTTCTCCCTCCCTTTCCCACTTTCTGAAAATAAATAAATAAAATCTTAAAAAGAATTTAACCCTCATACTTGAGCAAATATTTATGTGTCATGAAGAGAAAATGTGTGATGTTGAAATGACTCTGAGATTACTTTGCACTTAGGGAAATCAACTTAAAATTATAGAAGATACTGAGACAATGATAAATTCTTCCAAACTTCAACATTATTGAACAAAAGTCCCAGGTGCCTTAGAATCAAGGCTTAGTATTTTTCTTATCTTTATCTTTTAATAATTCTGTACCACCAAGAGTATCCCAGATGTCAGGCACAATTCTCTGAAAGCCTGATACCAGCCATTGAGGTAACAAGCAAATGAGGATCCACTGTCTGATTGGTGATAATGTACTTTTGTATTTTTTTTCTTTCAGTCAATTACAGTTAAAGAATCTTCATGAAGATTTGTCAGGTCGATTAGAGGAATCCTTATCAGTCATCAATGAAAAAGTACCTTTTAATGATACAAGTAGGTATTATGTACACTTTTTGTTATTTGTAGCTTTGAACCTCTCTGTGGTAGCCAACTAATTAAAATTATTTCTTGTCTATTGGCACAAAACTTCATTGGCCCAGCAGAAGTGTGGTTTTTGCTTTAGATCAGGTTTGGTCCTTATATTTCACAGGGAAGTTTATTTTTAAATTTTTGTTCATTTTTTTCTTTTTCATAGGGAGATTTTAAATTGTCGTATAACTACTCCAAAGCTAGCCTTTTTGGAAAAAGCTCAAATATGCATTTTAAAATTGTAGTTAGTGTATTCCAAGGCAAAAACCAGCCTGCACACAAAGTACCCAAAAGTTTGTACAAGAAAAGTTGTTGCTCATGATGGAGAGGGGTGGGGGTAGGAGGTGGATTTCTCAGCCTGGTGTCTCCTAGTCCTTGGACAATCCCCAGCGGTTGTTAGGGAGCTGATTCGGGTTAAGTCCTGCTTCCCGTTCCTTTTGGGAATGGTCTGGTAATTTATGCAGCCAAGAGCAACAGAAAGGACTTTAAAACAAATTCAACTTAAATGTATAATAGGTGCTGATTTTGTAACCTTTAGACAAGAATTAATTCAGAACCTTGAACACAAAGTAAATGTTTAATTGTTTGGGTTTTGAAACTTGCATTAAAAAATTACACATTTCCTTTTTTTATAATCACATGATTGAACCAGTTTTTTTTACTTCCTCTAAATATTTCTAAGGGAAGACGGAAAAAAAGAGGAAGGAAAAGACACCAAAGAAAAACAGCAGTTTGATCTAAAACTATAATCATCATGCCATTATTGCATCAAAAACCTAAATTTCTCTGGAAACAACACCTGTTTCCAGTTTCTACATTGATGGAAATAACAAGAGTGTACTTTGATACTTAAGACTTGAAACCTTGGCATTTTGTTTTTCCTTTCATTTTTTATCAGTCATCAGGTTCTAATAATTTCCTTCTGAATCCCTTTTGTGTTTATCATTTGCTTTCCAATACTAGTTGTCACCCTGCTTTAGATCATTATGTCATTGTGGATTGTTTCTTTTAGCTCTGAAGTATTTAGAGATCATTTGCTCAGTGTCCTGAAGAGTAGCGAGAATAGGGGATGCAGAGATTTATATTATAAAAATCTCAACCATCAGAGAATTTATAGTTCAGTAGGGGAGAGATAACATATATTATAGAAATGTCCAAAACATAAGTTAAACTATTCCATAGAGAACCTTCTGGGGAGTCAGAGGGAAGGACAGATTACTGCTGGTGGGGTTGTTTGGAGAAGGCTTTTGGAAGAAGTGTGTGTTAAGCTGGGGCTGGCTGTGCAGGGAGGTTTTACTGTGCAGAGATGAGGGAGAATGAGCCAGGGAAGTCGTGGAGTGTGGTGCGAAGGACAAAAGGTGCTGTCATGGCCTATTCAGCAATAGTTAGTGAAGTAAAGAGGGCTGAAAGTGCTGAAAGGGTGGGTGGGACCGGACCCAGAGTTGTGGGTAGAGAGGAACTTCAACTTAGTTGGCAAGGCAGTGGGATTGTTGGAGACGTTTTTGATCCAGGCAATGTCATGGTGAGATCTGGCAAGAGTGTGGACCACACTGGAGTGGGGAAAGGGGTCCATGGTATTGTGATGATAGTCCTGGTGTGCTGTCATGGAGACTTGAGCCTGAGTTGTCAGGGAGGGGCAAGGAGGCCAGAGGAAAGAGGCAGTGTGGTGGAAAGGTGTGGTGCAGTTGACAGAAATCAAAAAGCAGATGAAGAACAGGTTTATGGTGAAGATGATAAAGTTAGCTTTGTTTAATATTCAGACAGATAGATTGTTGTATATCTATTACCTATTGGTATATGTATTTATAAATAAAAGCCTAGACCTCTGGAGAGCGAATAATGTTGACCTTCTTGGGATGGATGAGCCTTCCACCCCTATTGGGAATGGTGGGAATGAGGGGTACAAAGTGCAGAGACCTGTGCAGTGTCCTTGGCGAGTTCTCCATCACAGTGATCAGGAGGGGGAGGGGCTGAGGTGAGGAGGAGCTGGGGAAAAGGTGGGATAAAAGTAGAGGAGGGAGTGCTCCACCTGGTGGTGCTGGCCAGTTCTGTACATTGCTGTGGAGAGGTCAGGGAGGGTAATGACAGTGAGGGTAATTTATTATTTTGCAGTTAAACTGCTTTTCTATAAATGTAAAACGAGAGATTTAATGTACTTTTTTTTTTTGTAGAATATAGTCAATATAATGCTCTGAATGTTCCACTCCACAATAGGAGACATCAGGTAAAGATGAAATACATGTTTTTCTTTTCAGCGACATGCATCTCAGTTTTCAGAAACAAGGATCACTTATTTGGGCCTCTGTTTAGTGCACTAAACCACTGAACCATTGTATTTAACTTATGCTTTACTTCCTCATACATTAAAATATTTTTTTCATTTATTGATTTTAGAGAGAGAGGAAGGGAGTGAGGTGGGGGGATATCAACCTGCTTACTCATGCATTCATTGGCTGACTCGTGTAGCGCCTGACTGGGATCAAACGCGCAGCCTTGCCGCGTTGGGACGGTGCTCTAACCACTGGACCTGCCTGCCAAGGCTCTTCTATGTTTTTACAAAAATTCTATAATTTGCTCTTTATTGAACTTATCCCAGATGTAGATTTTTGCCATCTGTCTTGTCCGATAATGTTAGAGCTGAATTGTGGGATGCACTTATTTTTTGAGCCATACCTTTCTTCTGGGTTAGTGGACCTTGCAACTAAAAGGTCTAGGTTAAGTGGGGGAGGTGTGTTTGCCAAAGCTGGTGGCTTTCTACTATAATTTACTTAGATGGGGATATTAAAATCCAAGTAGGAGTGAGTAAATTTAAATTAGTGAATAATTATACTAGAATTCAAATGTTATCTCCAAAAGCAGGCTTAATAAAGTAGTTTGAGAATGAGACTTTGATAGTTGACTTTAACTATGTATTTTTCATTTTAAAGCTGAAGATGCGGGACATAGCTGGGCAGGCCCTGGCTTTTGTTCAAGATCTTGTGACAGCTCTCCTGAACTTCCACACCTATACAGAACAGAGGATTCAGATTTTTCCTGTTGATTCTGCCATTGATACTATATCTCCATTGAATCAGAGGGTAAATGTAACTCAAGATACCTTTTGTCTGCCCTAAACAAGTAGGGAAACATATTACTCATTTTCATACCACTTCGTGCATCAGCCAAGTACTGTGGAAGGCATGGGAGAAAACTGTAAGTCATAGTCTTTACCCTCAAGGTAAAATATGGCAAACGTGGAGATTCTTAAGAAGTTAAATCCTAGGGGAGTTGTCAAAGGACCTTAGTGTGTGAGTGAGTGGTTATGGCCCATAAGCAATATGAAGTCATTAAGGGGAAGAGATTGCTGTCAGGGGTGGTGTCTGGGAAAGTCTGTGGCAATGTGAATGTGCTTTGAAAAATGAGCATGAGTTGAATAGGAGGAGAAAAGTGGGTTACATGTTCTTCCCCCTGGAAAAGGGAAGGATGTGAGCAACTCATGGAGTAGGAGAGCGTAGGGAGTATGCGTGTCTTCACGTACCATCACTTTTGCTGTCTTGTGTTGGTCACTCAGACCAAGTCTGAGGCAGGACGTGAGGGTGGCACAGTGCTACAACCAGTAGGAGGCAGAGACCATCAGGGCCCTCTGGGAGGCAGTCCCCATAGGGAGGAAGTTGAGGGATCTTGCCATAAATGCGCTCTAAGTGCCAGCCTGAAATGAGTCATGCCATCTTTCCTACTTCCCGGATTCTTCATCCCAGCTTGCTTTTGTGCATCACATGGTTTGAATTGCATTATGTCCATGGATCCCCTAAGTGCCGTTTATGTGAGCATAGCAAAGGCCTGGCCTCTACAGTCAGACTTTCGGGGTTCCAGTCTAGCTCTGCTGCTTTCTGTGACCCCTTGGGCAATTTATTCAGCCCTTCAATTTATTCAACTGAAACTGTGTTTCAGTTTCCTCATCTTTAAAATGGTGGTTAAGAGTACCTACCTTACAGGCATGCATGTATATATAAAAATAAAATGAGATAATACATGTAAAGCACTAAGAACAGCATTTAATAAAGGTTAGCTGTCATCATCCTTATCACTATGTCTTACACATAAGAAGCTTCAGTAGGTGCTTGGTTTCATCAGTTGTGGTGTGACTCCACAAATCAATTGAAATTCATAAAAACTTTTGGGTCTTTGAAATGCTCTTAATATCACTCTTGGGAAAAGCTGTCAGAAGACCTAGAAAACAGTACTGCAACATTTTAATATAATTATATTTTCTTTTATAATTATTTTATTATATAAATAATATATAATATATAAATAATAAATATATTTTATATAATATATAAATAATAATTATATTTCCTCTTATACTTCCTATAATATAAAAAATATTTTCTAGTCAATACTGGTTCTTTGTCCATTATTGGAATTTTATCTTATGGAAAATTTTTTATAATTTTTTTTATTGTTCAAGTACAGTTGTCTCCATTTCCCCCCCACCATGCCCCGGCCCCACCCACCCCTACCTCCCACCCTCGAACCTTACCCCTTTGGCTTTTCCTTGTGTCCTTGCAATTTTATCTGAGCTTGTCTGAAATACCTTAGTACTTTGAAAAATTTATATATTTCTCAATATTCTACTTTTGATGCTTTGGCCTATGCAAGGCCCTATGCAATTTTCTAGTAAGCCTGTAATATTGAAGGAGATTCAGACGCCATTTGTTAGAAGATGACCACAGTGTTTAGACTTATTTATAGAATCTTGAAGTAGATGTTTACACCTGCAAGCTTAGAGTTCATCCTTGACAGCTTTAAAGATCAAAGGCCAAAGAGATTTAGGTAAATTGTCTAGGGCCAGATGTTTGAGTACTTGGTTGCAAGGCTAAATGAATCACATTTCTGCAGAATGAGATCTTTTATTTCTTTACTAAGACATCAAAACTTGAGCTATTATATAATACTTATATAATTGAAGTATTTCATGAGTAAAAATTAACATTTGACTTCTAAATTGTTTAAATGCCTGTAGGATTGTTTCTGAGTCTATTCTTCCTACTGAATTAATTCTTTGTAAATATTAAAGTATCAGTGACAAAGTTTTTATATCCTCTTTTTGATGATAATTACATACCTGGAATTTGTAACCCTGAATACTGTATACAATAAAAATAAGCTCTCCTCAGTGAGACTTGTTTAAAAATGAAGCACATAACACAAAAATATGTCAGACAGTTTTGATTTTCAATTTTTTTTTAAAGTGGGGACCCCTGTGGAGAGAAGCAAGTGTCTAGGAAAGGTCTGCTGGTGCGGGGTTGTAATGCAGCGCCTCCTGCCTGGTTGTTAACTCTGCCACCCTCTTTTCCGTCCTCTGTTTGCACTGGGATGGGCACTTGGGATAGTAGCTGGGACTCCTAGAGGGGAGCATGTCTGTGTAAAAGCCAAATTTCCCCCAAAAAATTCTCTAAAAGAATTTAGGTTTATAACACAGTGAGTCCATTTACCAATATGTTGGCCTTTGTTATTTTCCAGGGATCTAACTAAATTCTTTCCCTTCTATTTAGTTCTCACAATACCTTCATGAAAACGCGTCCTATGTCCGCCCTCTTGAGGAAGGAATGCTTCATTTGTTTGAAAGTATTACTGAAGACACTGTGACTGTCCTGGTAATTTTCTTCTGTTTTACTTCTGGGAGTGGGAGTTTCTCTTTGTCAAATAACACTGTTAACCTTGAAATTGTTTTTCTTTTCCAGGAGACAACTGTGAAATTGAAAACTTTCTCAGAGCATTTAACCTCTTACATATGTTTTCTTAGGAAGATTCTTCCTTATCAGTTAAAAAGGTACTTAAACCTTAGGCCAGGGAGCTTGGGGAATTGTGGGGTGTCATCTGACCTACGCTGGAGTTCATAAAATAGTGACATGGCCTCTTGTGATCTGCCTGACTTTTCTGCACCACAACCAGTTTGGACTTCTGTGAAAAAGGGAAACCATGGCTTGAGCAGCATAAACTTGTATTTAAGAAAATAGAATTGTAGTTCTTCAGCTAGGATATTTTTTTACTAATTCTATACTATGATTACTACTGTAACTACATAATGCTATATGAATCATTATTTTCAGTGATTGTAAATGACACATTTATTACAAGAAATATTTCAGTTTTGGGTATTTATTATTTTTTTTGCAGTAAATATATGTATATCTAGGTGGTGTTTATAATAACTAATGTCTACATTTGGATCTATAGTCTTTAGGTTTCTTTGAAATGATATATTCTTATTATTACTCATTTATTTAAGTTATAAACTAAAAGCTTTATTACTCTAGCCCTTATAGGATAAGTCATTTATAACCTTAAATATTCCATCTTAAATATTTTTGGAAAGGCAAGTGAGAATAATTTATATAACTGGAAAGTTGATAATATGGCCTGAAAATTTTGATACTTATGGTCTAAGACTACCAAGACTTCAAATTCTTCTAAATCTTTTCATCCTAAAATTTAACCTTTAAAAAAATACCAAAGAATAATGGAACATAGAAAAATAAGGACATACATGTATTATAGTATATTGCCTATTAAGGTTTAGAAAATATATAAGTGAATTACAGGTTTTGAAAATATAAAAGTAATTATAGTTGTAAGTTCTTATAAAACTAAGGTAGTAGGTTTTAGGTTTTCAAAAATATAAAATTTCGTTGTCATTTTATTTTTTAATTCTAACCTATTAAGATATTTCAGTAAATTCTATGATTATGCATATGAAAGAATTTTAGGAAATCAGAGAATTATGACTTAAACTAACACTAAAGTGAATATACCTGATTGATCTGGCTTATTTCTAAGAAGAATCTGTTTAAGAATGATCGCAGAATGGTATTTACTACTTGAAACAATTATATATTTTTATTTCCTCTTATTTTTCACTATTACATTTTTAGAAAGACTGGATAAGGCCTTTCTTGATCTAAGATTTCTGCTCTTAGAATGTTGTGTCTCACATGCTTTTCGCACTACCTCATCAGGTATTTGTGTTTTGAGGCAATTTTTTTTGTCATTGGTTTAAATACCACTTAATTGATAAGATGACATGTTCTTATCAAGTACATGTTCTTATCAATAGTGAACGGGCTTGCGCTGAATGAAGCTGTATGCCGTAAATAAAGTAGAAGGAGACAAGTGGCAAGGTCAGAGAAAAGGATATGATTATCACTCCTGTGCTAATCACTTCTCTAGTTGTTTAAAAGCATTTTACTTGATCACCTGCAACATTTTCTTTATAGCATTGAGTCCACATGGATTTTTAAAAACTAATAATTGTGTTTTCCATAGTAACCATATAAAATTGAAAATGATATAGTATATTTTATGAATGTTAACCATTTACTTCTAGATTTGAGTCTATAGATTGTTTTTTCCAATCTGTATGGCTTTTGCAACTTAACGTACTAAGAAGAGTTCTTGATTCTCTCTGTTAGTTTCTATTTAATTCATTCTCTGTAATACTTCAGTCCATGAAATACTTTCCTCCTGAAAATATTTTTAAGGGGTGCATTTTCGCACTGCTGAGATTGAAAAGAAAATGGACACATGCCTTTATCTTTTATCCATTTAGTCCTCTGTTACTCCAGGGACACTTCAACCAGCAGGTGTATATCATGGCATAAAAAATGAAACCTTATAAGTGCGATCAATTTTTTCTTGTAAAGTCTATCTTTGAATAAAGTCGTTTGTGGATTTAGATGGTTTTTAACAGCTAATTGAAAATTGTTCAGGATGCTCACTTTTTAAATATCTGCCCATTCCTAGTTTAGAAGAAGAATGTGAATCTTCTCTTTGTACGTCTGCATTAAGAGCCAGGAATCTAGAGTTGTCTCAGGACATGAAAAAGATGACAGCTGTGTTTGAGAAGCTGCAGACTTACGTCAGCCTTCTCGCCTTGCCAAGTGAGTATGTTTGTTTTTCACTGTTCAACTTGAAAGACTTAGAGAACAAGAAGCCAGAGGAGGGAGATGGTTTAGCTTGGTTGAGTGAGACCAGCTTAGGATCTGGAGTCAGAAAAACTCAGATTCAAATCTTCCAGCCCCTTACACATTCATGAACTTGGGCAAATAACCTTACTTTTCTATACCTCTTTTCCCATTTATAAAATGGAGGCAAATATGATTCTTAAGTTAAATTAAGAATGTACAGTATTAGACATTGAAGACATGAATTAAATATTAATTCCCTTTCATTTCTTTTTTTTTAAATGGAGATGGGCAAAAACAAAGACAAAGAATTATAGTAACTTTCCAACAAGTAGCATAGGGGAGTAAAAATGCCATTCATTTCCCTTTGGTCATATTTCAAAAAAGTATTTTCAAGGGATTGAATAGACCTCTGTTTAAATGATGTTTTTTTATAAAATGCTGTGATTTTCCTGGAACTGGGATTTTTTTTTGTAATAGCTTTAATGTGATATAATTAACATACCATATGACTTATCCCTTTAAAGCATACAGTTCAGTTGTTTATAGTATATTCACAGATTTGTACCCCATCACTACAATCAGTATTTTCATTGCCTCAAGAAGAAACCTGTGTACTTCAGCTGTCACCCTCTCACTTCCCCTTTTGCCCCTCCTCAGCACTAAGCAATCACCATTGTTGGTCTTTAGATTTGCCTATTCCAAACATTTTCTGTAAATGAAATCATGTGTGGTCTTCTGTGACTGCTTTCTTTTATGTCATGTAATGTTTTCAAGATTCATCCTAGTTGTAGCGTGAATCAATGTTTCTTTTTATTGAAGGATAATATTTCATCATGTGGGTATACCACTTTTATTTAACCAACAGTTGATGGATATTTGCCTTGTTTTCACCTTTTCGACTCTTATTGATAATAATGCTGTAGAAATTTGTGAACAGCTTTTGAGTGGACATATTTTTCCACTTCTCTGGAGTATATACCTGGGAGTGGAATTACTGGTCATAGTGGTAACTCTTTGTTTAACTGTTGGAGGAGCTGCCAGACTATTTTCCGAGGTGGCTGCATCATGTACATTCCCACAAGCAACATAGAATTTCTTCACATCCGTAACAATTCTTACTATTTGACTTTTTTATTTTAGCCATCTAGTGTTATCTGACTTTTTGAAATATCTTATTGTAGTTTTGTTTCACATTTCTCTTATTTCTGATAATGTCAAGCATCTTTTCATGTCCTTATTGACCATTTGTGTGTATTCTTTGGAGACATGTCTATTCAGCTCTTTTCTCCATTTTTCAATTAGGCTTTCTTTTTATTGTTATTGAGTTGTAAGCATTCTTCATATATTCTAGATACAAATCCCTTATTGGATGTATTATTTACAATATTCTCTGCCATTTTGTGAGTTATTTTTTCATTTTCTTGAAGGAATCCTTTGAAGCTTCTAAAAAATAAAAGTTTTTAATTTTGGTGAGGCCTAGTTTATTTACTTTTTGTTGCTTATGCTTTTGGTATCATATCTAAAAATCTGTTGTCAAACCTGAGGTCATGAAGACTTAACCCCTGTTTTCTTCAGAGTTTTATAGTTTTAGATTTTACACTTATGTCTTTGATCCATTTAGAGTTAAGTTTTGTATATGGTGAGAGGTAGGGGTACAATTTACCTTTCGCCTGTGGCCATCTGCCTGTGTCAGCACCGTTCATTAAAAAGACTATTCTTTTCCTATTGAATGGTCCTCACACCCTTGTTAAGACTCCTTTGACCATAGATGTATCAGTTTATTTCTGGTCTATTTCATTGATCTCTATAGCTGTCATATGCCAGCACCATACTGTCTTGAGGACTGCTGCTTTGTAGTAAGTTTTGAGATCAGGAAGTGAGCGGAGTCCTACGTTGTTCTTTGTTTGCAAGATTGTCTTGGCTTTTGTGGGTCCCTTGCAGTTCCATACGAATTTTAAAATCAGCTTGTCAGTTTCTACAAAGAAGTTAACTGGGATTCTGATGGTGATTGCATTAAATCTGTAGATTGCTTTGGGGAGTTTTTTGGGTTGTACTGTGTCTCTCCAAAAAATATCTGAAGTTCTAACCCCCAGTACTTGTGTGAGTGACCATATTTGGAAATAGGATCTCTGCAGATGTAATCAAGATAAGATGAGGTCTTACTGGTTTAGGGAGAGTCCTCCCAGTTCAGTGACTGATGTCCTTTTAAGGAGAGCTTTGAAGAGAGATGGAGACACAGGGGAGAAAGCCATGAGGAAAGAAGCAAGGATTGGAGTTATCTTACCACAAGTCAAGGAACATTTGGGGCCAACAGAAGCTGGAAAAGACTAGGAAGGATTCCTCTCTAGAGCCTTTGGAGGGAGTGTGGTACTGTTAACACTGAGAGAATAAATTTCTGCTGTTTTAAGCCGCTCCATTTGTGGTACTTGGTTACAGCAGCCCTAGGAAACTAATATGGGGTTGTCACCTTAACAGTGTGGTTTTCTGATCCATGAACATGGTATGTTTTTCCCATTTATGTAGTTCTTTACTTTTTTAAACATTACTTTGTAGTTTTCAGAGTATAATTTTTGCACCTTAACATGCAGAGCTACCCTGGGGAGGACAGTGGTTTTGACAGGACTCTCTTTCACTCTCTCCTTCTTCAATCACACCCAGGTTTAAGCTCCACTAATGCTGGCTGATGGCTCTCTTGTTTTCAGCAATGCCTTATGGGGCATAAATTGCTCCAGAGACTGATCTAATTAAATTTGGGCTCTTTTATAGGAATAGTTGGTTGTAGACCTAGTATGTATCTAGCAGGTGTAATTTTTGAGATAGTGTTTGAAATTTGTTCTGAACCCAGGAGGGCTCTTCTTAGCTGTCTCTTTCTCTGGTTCTCTCTGGTAAACCAACTAGTCTACAGTTTGGCTTGTGTCTTTAATGAATTACCAGTTTCCTTTTAATTGCTTTTGCTACCAGCTCCATCATTTTTTGAGCATTTATCCTTAGGCTTGAACCCTTCCATACTCTTGCAAATTAAGTCACTTCCTTTCAGAAGAGATTTAGAGTTTTCTGTTTTAAGGCCTGCTTTGAACTTGGCCTAAATCTCTGAGCCATGGTTCTGATGCCGGGGGAAGGGACAGGGATGTCTCAGAGCGACACCTCTACACTTAGTAGCTGAGCACTTGGTAGAGGGAGGGGAGTTGGGCCTCAGTTCCTGGTCTCCTTACCTTGCCTATTTTGGCATGGAACTCCTGTTGCTGAGCTGGGCATGGGTGATCAGGGCCCTATGTTCCCAGCAGCACCACACCTGGGTAGAGCCTCCATTTCATGAGTTGGGGCTGTGAAAGAAGGGAGCCCCCATCTCTCACTTTTGCTCAGCAGTAGGTACGTGGGGCCATGAGGAGAGCTGTAAGTCTCCAGCTTGGTGTTAGGGAGAGGGAGTCCTGTATTCTCAGCTGTGCCAGTCTGGAGTGGGGTTTCTACTTCATGAGCTGGTAGGGGCAGGGAGGGAGGGAGGCATTGGGTCTTGGTTCTGGTGCTGGGGGACTCACTGTTCTTACAAATTATTATAGATTTTCTTGAGTAAATGTCTCCTCATTTGCTGTATGTTTCTAGGATCATTTCCAGAGTTTTGAATGGTTGCTTTTTAAATAATTTTCACCAGTTGTGCTGGAGAGCAGGTCTGTACAGCTAGCTGCTCATTTTGTCATCCAGAAGTGGAACTCTGTGATGTTTAAATAACAGTGTTTTTAGTGATGTTTACCAAAAAATAATGTGCAGGGAAAGAATAAAATGAAAAATGTGTTACATAATAACAAGGTGAAAATTCACAAAGACTTTCATTTCCAAAAGAATCATGAAAGATATAATCCTGCTTAGCAATTTTATTTTGATTCTTAACCATTAAAAATATTTGTGGACATGGGAGATGTAGATCAGTTAGATGTTTCTGTATTTATCACCATTATATCCAAGTATGTCTGCAGTGATTTAAAGAGCTATTATTTTTAACATCTCACGAGTGGTCTTCATTCTTTCTCTTCCCAAAAGTAGAGGGAGATGGTGGGCTGTCAGTTTTTCAGGTGAGGTCTTCTGGGAGAATGCTTAGGTTGTAATTTTGGTTTCCTAGGTACGGAACCAGATGGACTCCTTCGGACAAACTACAGTTCTGTCTTAACAAATGTTGGTGCTGCTCTGCATGGATTTCATGATGTCATGAAAGGTGAGGCTTGGAAAAGAACGTAAATAAGCTTAAAACCTTCATCCTACTTTCTCAAATCTGCCCGAATGAGATTTAAACAAATACTGCCAAGGCTAATAGACCCCAGATAGAGGCTTAGTAGCATTTGGCTTCCATTGAAGTGCATAGCTCACTGCCTTCTGCTTTTCCCATCTGCTTCATTTCTGAAGGTAAACAAAGTGCTGAAGAGAAGCCCTTGTGCACAGTACTTTAGCCAAAAATACATTACACTGTCTTAAGACAGGTGTATGAATTTTATCAAACCAGACATGCTATTCAGAGGCATTTAGCAAAATACATTGCAACTTGTTAGCCTAGGCATGAAGGAATTTTGAGGAAACCAAGGTTTAAAGTTCTCTGAAAGAATGCACCAACTTTCCACCAACCTGTGCATTTTTATGTGTAAAGTCCCCATATCAAGTCCTATTTTGTTCAGCAGAACCTGAAAAATTGAATTTCTGTTTTTAAGCTTTGGTCAGTTTTCATTTGCTTGTGTGCTTCTAAGTCTGTAGTCTGCTGAAAAGCATTTCATATGCTTCTTATTCAGAGTCCTAAACATTTTTATCTGTAACTCTGTGTGACTTGCAGGGTTTTTTTCTTCTTTCTGTTCATTTTGAAGACCGTTAGGGGTAGGAAAAGGAAGAGAGGGAGGAAGCAATTATTAAGGACTATTGGAAATAGCCCAGGTGCCTAGATTATTCATTGTGGTGTTTAGTTAACAATTAGTGACCAGTTGCTAGTTTTACAGAAAATAATTTTTAAAAGCTTAGAATTGTGTTAGCATGCATAAGGTGGGTGTGTTTGCAACCCTTCTATAGATTGGCATATAAGCTGTGACACTGGGAATCGTTCTAGTCTCAGCTGTGTTGTCTAGTATCACCTTACCATTCAGTTTGGACAATGGTCATTCCTGTGGCTTGTCTTCAATTATAAGGAACTTTAAAAGTCACCCTACTTCTGGAGCTAACCCTGGTTGCAAGAAACAGAGCTCGAATAGACAGTGTTGGTGGCAGGTGACAGTAGTCAACTCATCCCTGCAGAACCTAGTCTGGTGTGTAGAAAACCTAAGGGACTGGTCCCTTTTTCTTGTGCAGCTTTGGTTTGGGGAACTCAGATTTAGCTGTAGTCTTGTATTCAAGAATGGTATTTAACCCAGAATTAGGCCACTGAAACTACAAGTTCCTCTGTGGTTAAAGTTTTTTTGGTTTTGTTTTCTAAATTTTCCCAAGCTGATATTATGATTTGTTCTTGTTAGTAACTTCCTCCAGCATTCCTGTAAATGAGGGACTAGGATGGTGGAAGGTAGCTATCCAATGAGAGGGGTCTTAAAGCTTTATTTACATTAAAAAATCTTGATTTTATTTATATTTCTATTTTAATTAATCTCATTTACAAGGTTTTCTAAATATGCTTTTGTTCAAATATTACATAAAACCGAGAACATGCCAGGTGGTCCAAATCCAAGAATGCTACTGTTATTATTTGGCATGAACTGTTAGAGATTATGGGAGGATCAGAGGCTCCCTAAGACCCATTTGTGCCTCCATTTATTTCTGTCCTTGAAAATGAACATAATATAAGGAGAGAATAGTGGGAAACATGAAGAGTCATTGGCAGGATTATGGGATCCTGTTAGGTTTACAGTTCAAATCTCTTTGCCTCGCTTGGAAGACTGTTGTACGTCTCTCATAAAAACTCATGGTGAACATTAACTGGCATTAAGAGAAGCTTTGTGTTTAAGATAACTCTTATTTTTCAGTCCTCTTCCCTTCCTGCTTTGCCCTGGGTAATTGCTTGATTCAAGCTGGAAGGAAAGAAGGCAGGCAGGCTGGCTGGCTGGTCTTGGTTTAAAAAGAGAGATAGAGATTTATTAAAAAGTATATCCTATGTGGATTTAAAATAGGGAATTAACCTTTTAACAAGGGCCATTCTAAGTGAGAATTGATCTTTAGTCTCAGGTCTAAAGCAGGTAGTCTCATAGGAAACAAAAGCAAAATCTCTGGTCTAGGTCACATGTTTTCTTTGTTCTTTTGGAGTTAGAATATAATGTCAAGAACACCCTAACTATTGAAAATATTTGGACCGAATAGAGTAAACAATTGGATTGGGAGAATATTGTCATACTATAGTAGCATTGGTCCAGTAGAAGCCACATAGGTGTTGTATGTCTTTCATAAGTATCTCAGTCACCTACCTATCAACCAGGACTGTCTACCAGCCAGGTTGTATTATAGCATTGTATATTTCCTATAAAATTTTAAATGGAACTTACTGTGGTGTATAGGAAGAAAATGTCTATGCTACAGGTTAGCAAGTTCATTATAGAGAAGCTGTTTTGGCATTCCAGTAGAAGTGTTATTCACTTGGTTATCTTATGAATATGTAGAAAATAATTGTTTATTTTTAAAAATATGTTGAACATAATAATAATTTACCAATTAGTTGGTTCCTTTGTTGTGACAACTATACCATAGTGACATAAGATGTTAACAATAGGGAAAACTGGCTGTAACTTTTCTATAAATCTTAAACTGTATTAAATGAGGGAGATTCTTTAGGGTGGAGCTTAGGTAAATACACCATACCTTCTCACACAACCACATCAAAATTACAACTAACCTATACAACAGCCATCACTCAGAATCATCAGAAATTGAGCTGAGTAGAACTCCCACGGCTACAGAACTAAAGAAGAAAGCACATCCATTCAGACTGGTAGTACGGGTGAAGACATGGAGATGCAGAATGGGATGGTCCCACACCCATGTGTGGTAGATCAAAATTGGGAGCGATGTTTTGGGAGTAAGGGGTCCCATCCACACATAGGCCCCACAGCCCAGGGTTCCAGTGCCAGGAAGTTAAGTCGCCATAACTTCTGGCTGTAAAAATCAGCGGGGATTGAGTTGGTGGAAAAAACTGCTGGAGTTCCTCTTAAGGGGCCCACTCACAGACTTACTCAGATTCACTCTGAGCTCCAGCACTGGGGAAGCAGCATGAAAGGCACCAGTGGCATACAGGGTGGAACTGAAGTGTCTGGCATCAGGGCAAGAGCTGGGGGACAGCTTTCTCCCAGAAAGAACTGCTGGCAGAGGCCATTGTTACTTTTTTGAGCCCTCCCCTCCATAGCAGCAGAGCAGTGGGCACCATATCTGAGACCCTGTCAACCTGGCCTATACTGTTTGCCCTGCCATAGTGATTCTCTGAGGCTCTGCCCAACTAATGGGCCCACTCCAGCTGTTAACAGTGGCTTTTCCATATGAATGGGTTGTCTTGGCTCATGCTTCATATCTTCCTAAATCCTCTCAAACAAGCAGCAGCTGGCTTCAGTGGGCCCCCATGCCTCTTCCTAAGTGGTTTCTGGCCTGGCACTAGGAGCAGCTGGCCTTGGTTCACAGTCTCGCCACACTTGGGCACCTTTAAACCTAGCACAAGTAGCAGCCATCTGCAGATCACTTTATAGCTTATGTCAAGTGGTCCCAGATAGAACACAGGCAGTGACTGACCTTGGCCTGTACCTCCTGGGAAACCCCAGAGCCTACACACCCAGTGGACAGCTACAGACTACCTCGGAGCACCACTACCCAGCAGCTTCCACAGGCAACGCACTCAGAAGTGGACTCAGTGGGCACCAGAGCCCTGCTGAAGTAAGTCCTGTGCTGTGGAATGGGCCCAGCACAGCTGATCCTCCATGGAGGGCAGAGGTTGGTGGTCAGTAGTCATAGCCAGTCCTTGTAGTTGACTGGCCTGGGTAAATCCCTTCCACTAACCTGCCAAAAGCAATGAAGTCTCAACTACAAGAGGAGCTCATCCTACATGGTGGGCACACCTTGAGTACCCAGCTTGGATGATAGGGGAGGCTGTGCCACTGGACCCTACAGGACACCTACTACATTAGACCACACTACCCAGACATGGAATCAAAGCAGCCCTACCTAATACATAGAAACAAACACAGGGAGGCTGCCAAAATGAGGAGACAAAGAAATATGACCCAAATGAAAGATCAGAACAAAACTCCAGAAAAAGGAGCTGAACAAAATTGTGATAAGCAATCTATCAGATGCAGAGTTCTAAAGGATGGTTATAAGGATGCTCAAGGAATTTAGTGAGGACCTTAACAGCATAAAAAAGATCCAGACAGAAAAAAAGGATATACTAATGAACTAAAGAACAATTTACAGGGAATTAACAACAGAGTGGGCTAAACCAGAATCAAGTAAATGATTTGGAACATAAGGAAGCAAAAAACCACCAATCAGAACAAGAAGAAGAACGAGAATCCAAAAAAAAAGAGGATAGTGTAAACAGCCTGTGGGATAACTTCAAGAGGTCCAACATTCACATCATAGGGTTGTGGGAAGGAGAAGAAAAAGAGCAAGAATTTGGAAACATATTTGAAAAAATAAAGAAAATTCCCTAATTTGATGAAGGAAATAGACATACAAATCTAGGAAGCACGGAGAGTCCCAAACAAGATGGATGCAAAGAGGCCTACACCAACACACATCATAATTAAAATGCCAAAGGTTAAAGATAAAGAGAGAATCTTAAAAGCATCAAGAAAAAAAGCAGTTAGTTACCTGCCAGGGCATTCATTCCCATAAGACTGTCACCTGATTTCTCAAAACAAACGTAGCAGACTAGAAGGAATTGGCAACAAATATTCAAAGTGATGAAAAGCAAGAACCTACAACCAAGATTACTCTACCCAGCAAAGCTAATATTTAGAATCAAAGGAGAGATAAAGAGTTTCCCGGACAAGAAAAAACTAAAGGAGGTCATCATCACCAAACCATTATTATATGAAATGTTAAAGGGACTTATTTTTAAAAAGATCAAAACTATGAACAATAAAATGGCAATAAATACATATTTATCAATAATCGAATCTAAAAACAACAGCAAACAAGCAAAAGAGAAACAGAAGTGTAGATACAGTGAGCGTTTCGATGGTTGCTAGGGGAAAGAGGTCTGGGGCATGGATGGAAAGGCGAAGGGGTTCAAGAAGTACAAATTGGTAGTTGCAGTATAGTCATGAGGTGGTAAAGTATGGTATAGGAAAGGGAGCAGGCAAAGAGCTTACATGTATGACCCATGGACATAAACTAAGTAGAGGGTTGCTGGAGGGAATGGGGAGTGCTGGGTGTAGGGGGGCAAAGAGGGAAAAATTGGGACAACTGTAATAGCATAACCAATAAAATATAATTTAAAAATAAAAAACTATATTAAATTAAAAATCTATATAAGTACATGTATACTTATAAAATATTTTAGCAACAATAATGTTATTCATAAAATTTACAGTAATTTAGTTGATTTTAGACAGTTATATTAAAATATGCTCATATCAGGTTAAATATCAAATACCATTTTTTTCTAAATAGTCTTATTTCCTCTTAATTATTTACTGTCTAAAATCAACTAAATTTCTTGATTCTTAATAAACGAAATTCTGTGCATACACATCTGCTTGAAAGTTAATTTTCATTTTGTGTTATTTATTTTGAGCTTTATTGGTAATGATAATACTGTATAACAAAAGTATTCTAAAAAAATTCAAAGGAGGCTGTATGGTAAACATTTTGTTATTTAAAAATATAATTATCTTTCCTTGTAAATCAGAGACTTAATAATTCCCCCATTTTCTCTTTACTTCCAAGACAGAATTATTTTATTTCTCCAAGACTCAGAAAACCCCAAGCTTAGCTGTTTGGCAGTTCCAGCTACTGTAGCTTATCTTAACATGTTTATATCTCAGCCTCTCTTCTATGCTCTTCTACCCCTAGACCCTGGTGGTAATGTTTTTGGACTGGAGGCAGTGGCCCAGGAAGCCGGACACTGGAGTACCCAGTCCTTGGATGGCTGTGTAGACACCTCTCATTGTTTCTAGCTCACTAGCTAAGAGCCGTGAGGATTGTGGGCCATTCTGCCTCTGTTGGCTGCTCTGTTCAAACCTCATGGTTTGCTTATATAAGTGCAAGATAAATTCTCATTTGTGCCTACTGGATTATCAAATTAGGGTTTTTAATTGGTGAATACTGGTCAGGGTTTCCTACCCAACACTAGATTAAGGCTTAACATTCAAATGAGGAACTGCTAGCTGGTGGCTGTACTAGAGATGCCAGGACGGTGTTAAGTGACCCCCACTCCTCTCTGTTCTTTCCATGTGGATTGTGACCTAATTGATATTCAGCACAGTCCTGATGTTAGGACTATTTTTTGAGTAAATTTGTAAGAATAGATATGAGAAGTTAACAGGCTGATTTTCTATATGCTACTTGTGTATAGATAGTAATGAGTTTTCTTTCAATTGCTTTTACAGATATTTCCAAACATTATAGTCAAAAAGCTACAATAGAGCATGAACTTCCAATAGCAACACAGAAGCTCATAACGACGAATGACTGTATCATGTCATCAGTAGTAGCATTAACAAATGGAGCAGGAAAGGTAATTTTTCTCTGGTTTATATTGACATTAAATTCAGTTTTTAAATATGCTCCTTTTTTCTCCTTCCTTGAATCATACAGGAAAATTGACTTGTGAAAGGATATTGGAATATCAGGCTTTTTGTAAAGTTGTCTGCTTTTTCCTTCTCCCTGCTCAATATTTAAAACAATATGGTAGTCACTGCTGAGCATTTGTGATGAGTAAGGGGATTGCTTAACTCTTATGTTTTAATGAGTTATTTGATGATTTGAAGATTTAGATGGTCTCAGTATACACCCTTGTGTATATCAGAGGTCTGCTATTTAGAAATTAGGATACATAAAAAGAAAAAATCTTCTGTTAACATTTTGTTTTATTCCCTCCAAGTTTTTTTGTTGTGTTTTGGTAATATTTGTGGTAATACTACCTGTGTGGTTTTGTACCTTAACATATACTTTTACAATGCCTTCAACGTAACTTCTTTTCATTGAACTCTTAATATTGGAAATGGTCATTTGGATCATTAAGTACTTACTATTATAAAATGACAAAAGTGCAGTTTCTTTGAAACTCATTTCATCTTGGGTATCTAGCTTTAGCAGCGGTCATGTTCTAAGAATGTATGTTCATTTGGCTATCATCAACACCTTTAGAGATTAAGCTCTCTATGAGAATTACCTATATGTATAAAGCTGAAAGGCCTGTATTCAGGACTATTTTAGCCCATTTATTTCAACAGACTCAACATAATTTCTCAAGGAAATGCTAATTTCTATCATGTTTATATACCATTATTCCTTGACAGGTTGACTATGATAGAAATAGTTTTTTCTAGTGATTTAAGTTAATCAGAAATGATCATAGATTATGTCAAATATTCAGTGTCATCTTTCCCAGACTCAGATGAGGCTGGCCTTTGTGTCAGTTTGCTGTAGTTTGGGGACATGATTAAAAAGGTATTTTTGTTAGGTTCTGTCAGGAGACCTGTGTCTACAGGATTCCTTAGCCAGAAGACCATGCCTACTGCTCCCACTTTACTGCTTTTATATACAAGCATGCTGGACACTTTATGAGGATAATTATAACTTTGATACAATTAAGACATTCCAGAAAAAGAGAATGTTTGCATTTTACCAGAGTCTCTGCATTTGCCACTTTTAATGAGAACTCTGGAATATTAAATACCTATATACTCACAGTTTATTTTCAATTAGCTTTGCCTGAAACCTTGAAATGTCTTAAAGAAAGGGATTTGATCTTTGGTCTGAATTTTTCAAATGGTTTTTAACTAAAGTGTCTGAACTAATGGTAGTGTGTGGTAGCTTAATACTTAGCTAATATGTTTTGATTAAAATAAATTTTATTGTTTGTAATTTTAAGAAACTCAGTTGGAAAGTGTAGCATGCATATGAAAGAACGTTTAGGGAAGGTAGACATTAGAAAGAGGAAAGAAAATAAACCTCACTGGACACTAACACAACCTGAACACAAACACTGGGTGTGTGCTTGTCCGTGTCATTTACGAGGAGTATGTAGCTCGAGTTCTCGGTCCTCATCGTCTTGAATACTCCCTAACAATTTCATTTGACAAAGTAAAGTATTAATGAAAAATAAAATTTTCAGACCACTAGCAATTAATTGGCTACTTTTTGAGCAATTTTTGCCAATGTAGAATACTCTGTTCCTTGTCACATTTTTTACTTTTCAAAATAGAATACTCTTTAAGGTCTCCAAGACTTTACTTTTCCTGGGTAAGTACTTAGACACTTTTATTTATACCACCATTTCATATATCACTGTAGTTTACAAATCATGACTCTGCAAAGTTACAGTTAAGGATCTTTGTGACTGTTCATGTAGATTTAATAAAGGTTAAATCAGAAAGTGACAAGGGTCTACTTAATTTTCAGTCTTTTCTGTTATTGGGTTGGCCAAAAAGTTCATTACATTGTTTCCATGAAATAAGACACATTTTTCATTTTCATGCATAACTTTATTGATTGGGATATTTTGAGTGTGTCAGCTATCTCTTGCTATTGGCTTCTGGTGGGTAGAGACCAAGGGTGCTGCTCAACACCCTCCAATGCATAATCCAGTCCCATGTGAACACTTACTTGGCTAAAATGTCAATAGCACCAAGAAACTTTGCAAACTGCTTTTGACACATTCCATCAGTCACTGCACCTTCTCCATACACTGCACAAATCTTTTTTTGTTTTTCAGTTGCGTTTTTACCTTTCTTGAAATAATAAAGCATAATATGCCAAAAATGTTGCATATCTTTTTCCATCTTCAATATTAATATGGCTGCACAAAAATTCACCAATTTTGATAATTTTTTAAAATGCCTGCTGATATGACAGCAGTCACAGTACAGTCTAACAAAAGTGTTCTGAGTGAAGTTGAAGACAACTAAGCACTACCAGAGCCATGGTACAGAAAAAATGTCACAGACTTTTTGGCCAACCCAATATATTTGTGACATACAGATTGAGCTTTACGGAATTAAATTCAAGTAGAGATTGCATATTCAAGATGCCTGTGGCATGTGGAATTTGAAACATTTAAAGTTCAAATGGACTATATAACCCAAATATGTGTATTTTGAGAGTAATGGCAGAATTAATGAGGTCAGTAGGTCATGAACATCATCGAGGGATATTCTGAACAAATCAGAAACAGTTTTGGTTTTCAGGAAGAATAAAAATTGTCTAAATTAAGACCTGTCAGAAGTGTAGTCTCAACATTTATACTGGTATTGTGTTTTTGTTATAAATCATTGCCTAGGCATTCTCAAATAAATGTGGGCTTTTGGACAATTTCATTTCCATTCTAGCATCTTTAACTTTGCTTTAAAAGCTATTATATACATATATTAGATAGAGTATTGGGAAACAAAATCTATCTTCCTGTCACACTTTATTTAGGTTGCATCTTTCTTCAGCAACAATGTGGACTACTTCATTGCCTCACTGAGCTATGGGCCTAAGGCAGCAAGTGGATTCATTAGCCCTCTTTCAGCCGAGTGCATGTTACAGTACAAGAAAAAAGCAGCTGCCTATATGAAGGCTTTGAGAAAGGTTTGTGAGCTTCTGTTAACATTTAAATCAGAGGACAAACCAGGAATAATTCAGAAAATGGCAAGAGTTTTTCCACAATTATTATTTAGGTTGTACCCAATTTTGAGGCATAGGTGATCGGTGGGTGTTGGGGTTCTTTGGGGAGGAGGAGGTAATATGGAGACCCAAACCTCACCTAACATGTGATAGATGCTTCCCTCATGGTGGACTCCTGGCCTGGCGCCTGGTAAACTATGTAGGGTGAGGCCGCCAGGCAGCCAACAAGTGTCAGACTTCAGAAAAGCTTTAGCACGTAGAAACAGAAAAATAATTGGAATACATTTATAACTTTTATGTGAATATAGTAAGAATACACAATCATAGTAAAAAGAAACCAGAAGATGAGGGAGACAATTATGGTCGCCCCAAATCCTACCACCCAAAGCAAGCTATTCTTAACTTGGTTAGAGTATCTCTACATACAAAAAACTTCAATGCATGTATGCACACAGACACACGTGCTGTATAAAAAGCATTGTATTTGGAAAAATATACTGTTTTAGAATCTTTTCGTCATAAAACAGTGTGGATATCTTTATATATCAAAAGATGTGTGTCTGGAAATATAAATCATTCTTTTTTAATGCCTTTATAGTATTTCATTCTATAAATGTGTAATAATTCAATTAACTAATCTACTTCTAGTGGATTTTTAGGTGGTTTCTTATTTTCCACTGTTATGTGCAATGCTACAGGGGGTACTTTTGCACATGCAACTCTGTGCATTTGTTTTCACCTTTCCCTCTCTAGTTCTTTTTAAACTTTACTTATACATAATGCATAAATACATTCTTATATGACATTCGGACATTACCTGTAAATTACAATCTCTAATTCTAGTTCTGCTCCAGAGGTAACTATATAGTTATCAGTTTGATATATAACCATGCAGACTCTTTTGGAGCATTTATATACATCTATATAAACCTATAGACAATATACAATATATAGAATTTTCTTTTTTTTAACGTAAGTGCATATTTAATTGTGCAACTTCCTTTTTACATTTAAAATGTTTTAGAGATGTGTCTATATCCTTTACACATGGTGGCCACTATATTCCTTTTAAATAAGGCATAGAATTCTATAATGTGGGTGATCCATGGTTCATTTAGGTATTCCCTTATTAGTGGTCATTTAGGTTGATTCCATTTTTTTTACTGTTGTGATAATACTGCAGTAGTTTTACAAATGCCTCCTTGGGCATGTGTATGGAACACTAAGAAGTGGAATGTTCTATTTCCGACCTGGGCCGGTTCACCCCTCCTTAGGCAACCTGGTGGCCCCCCCACTCCCAGGAGGTCACCATATTGATGCCGAACTTAGTGCGGACACCCGATGGGCATAGCGCACTGCAGCCCAGAACTCCTGGGCTCAATCGATCCTCCTGCCTCAGCCTCCCGGGTAGCTGGGACTACAGGCGCGCGCCACCGTGCCGGGCAGAAGTGGAATGCTCTGGATCATGTGGTTTGCACATTTTAAATTTTAATATTTACTGCCAAATTGCCCTTAAAAGTGACTATACTGTTTTACACTTCTAGCAATGTATAAGGCTACCTATCTCCCTGTATTTGTTTAATTGTTTTAAAATATCTTTAAGATTAATTCCTTAAAAAGGAATTGCTGGCTCAAAGTCTTATGAGTATTTCATATTTTGACTTACTTTCATATTTTGAAACACTTTAGGAGGGTTACCTATTTATAGTTTACTAACAATAGAAGTGTAAATTTAACCCGCAAATTTAATATTTGTCAACCTCAGACAAGAGGTTTCTTATATTATTTTAATTTGCATTTCTTTGCTTATTGAAGTGGAACATCTTTTCTTAAAGTTATCGTGAATATCTATTCTGTCAATTGCCTATTCAAAGCATTTATCTGTTTTTAAATAAATGTTTTTAAATAGAGTTTAAAGCACTCTCTATATTAAGGATTTAAACCTCTTATTTATATTGTATTTTCCCCTCAATTTGCTGTAGTAATTTTCTAAAATAGAAGTTTTAATTTTTATCTAATCAAACCAGTGTTTTTCTTAGTGGTGGTGATTCTCAGGGAGATCTTAGAAAGTTGAGGCATTTCTTAAAATTGTAGACATGGTCACATATTTTTTCTGGTATTTTTGTGGTCTTAATTTTTGGCTTGAGATTTTTAATCTGTCTTGAAATTACTTATTCTGATAAAAATAGGGATACAAATGCTTATTTTCCTAAGTTATTAGCTGGTTGTTCTTGTACCATTTATCTTGGAGAAAGGCTGTGTTTCTCCACTGACTGAAAAATGCAACGTTTGTCACGTGATACATTTTTGTATGTGCTTTTGTCTATTTCTAGAGTTTCTATCCTGTTCTGTTATCTCTCTATTTTGGTGCAGTTCAATATGGTTTTAATTGGTGTAGCTTGTAACTTGGATGACAAGTTCATCTTCATTATTTTTCTTTTTTTATGAGAAGAAGTTTCTTTTCAAGTGTATTAAAGAAAATAGTCTATTTTGGCATACCTCTGATTTTATTATAAGCCCCATTTAGCATTCTAATTTGTATATGTAGAATCGGGAAGATGGTATGATCTTCTTTAATTTTTACGATGCTTTTCCCATAGCCCCTCCCGGAGTCTGTGCCTTACGAAGAAGCACTGGCGAACCGCCGTGTCCTTCTCAGCTCCACTGAAAGCCGAGAAGGCCTTGCACAACAGGTATGGCACCTGGAAAATCATACTTGCTAAAGAGCATAAATGTCGAACCTCCTAAAGGTTTTTAACCTTCATAGGGTGATTTAAAGGCTATATAAATAAACATGTAAAGTTAATTGTTTAACACATGCTGAAAAGTACCATAAGCATAATTCACTTTGAAAAGCGTTTCTTTGTACTCTAAATTTAAAGTCCTCTTGATTCATTTGATGTTATAATTGCCAGTGAAGGAATATCAACACACTTTGGTCTTGATGATTAATTCTTTCTTTGGGCACTAGATTTCAATGTCTCGAATAACAAGGCCAGGGGAAAGGGGCCAGAGACTCAATTATTTTATGAGCAGGAATAAAAAATGTACAAATGGTGGATACCAGTTTAGCTTTTGTCAGAGATGTATTTACTTTAACACTGGCTTGCTTTCAGTGTTGGAAATATTTATTTTAAAGAAAAACAAATGCATTAATCTGAGACAATATTTTGTCTATGCTGACCTTATTTTCACTGGACACACATACACACACAGTCACTTATCTTTTCATTATTAGTATGCTCTGATGTTGGAACTAAAAATTTCATCCACAGAATAATTTCTGAAAAATGGAATTCCTGAGATAAACAATAAAATGTGGAATATCTAGAAAAATGATTTTGGATATTCTTATTTTATGTGAAGAAAGTAAGGCTCAAAGAAATGAAGCACCTTTTACCCAAAGTAGCTAGTAAGTGGCAGAACTGTCTGGCTTCAAAGCTATTGCTTTCCCCACCCTGCCATTGACCAGCTGCAGGCTAGTCTGATAAATACTCTGGGTCTCACTCCCTGCCTCTCGAAAGTGAGGATAATGTCTTCCTTTCAAGGTCTGGTAAGGATTAATTGAGCCAATGGGAGGCAGTGTGATATAGTGAAAAGACTCAGACTTGTGAGCTAGATAGATGGGGTCCCAAATCCTGGCTCTGCCATTTGTTAGCTTAGCAGGCGGCTTAGCTGCTGGGAGCTTTAGTTCTCTTTGAGAAATGCGAACTGCGGGACTGTTGGGAGGCCTCGGTGGGGTAACGGGAGGAAAGTGCCAGGAATAGTGCCTGGTGCTCAGTGACTGCTCAACCGTGGTAGTTGGTAAAGCATTTGGAATTCACTATAAGATTTTATTTTATATATTTCTCAGGCTTTTATTTGTCCTGAAAATTAGCTTTTTAAACTTTTAATTGAAGTGTATATGTACTTAAAGAAAAGTATACAAATCATTAATATACAATATCCCAATGAATTAATGTAGCCAGTTCCTAGGACCCCAGAAGCCTTCCTCTTGCCCCTTTCCAGTTGCTATTGTCCTCTCCCCCAACCAAAAAAAACCATTATCTTGCATTCTGACATCATAGATTAGGCTTGTTGCCTGATACTGTACTTTTTATAAAATGAGCTTATATAGTGAATACTCTTTCAGATCTGGCTTCTTTCACTCAACATTATATTTGTAATCTTTACCCATGTTATATATAGTTGTAATCTGTTCATTTTCATTGCTATTGACTGTTTTATTATGTGAATACACATTAATTATTCTTACTGCTTATGAGTTTTTGGGCTGATTTAAGTGTTTGGCTATCATATATGTCTTTTGGTAAACATGCATGCATTTCTATTGGTTATACACCTAGAAGGGAAATTATTGGGTCATAGGATATCATATGTTCAGTTTTAAAAGATCCTGCCAACCAATTCTTCCGTGTTTGTCCCAAATTCTACTCCTCTCAGCACTATACTGTGATTATTACATTTACTCCACAAACATGTCCACCTTTGTATTTTCTATCTTTTTTTTCAATTACAGTTTATATTTAGTATTATTCTGTATTAGTTTCAAATGTATAGCATGGTGGTTAGACAATCATATACTTTATAGAGTGGTCCCCTGATATCTCAGGTACCCACCTGGCCCCATACATAGTTACTACAATGTTATTGACTGTATTCCTTATGCTGTAATTTAAATCTCTGTGGTTATTCTGTAACTGTCAATTTGTACTTCTTAATCCCTTCACCTTTAAAAGAAAATATAGTCATTTGGGTGATTTTGAATTGCTTTTCCTTGATAAAAGGCGACATTGGGCACCTTCTTTTTTATGGTTATAATCTTGTTCAAGTGTCTATTCCAGTCTTTTTTTCTTTTTTCTGTTTCTCTCTTGAGTTGTCTATCTTTTTCTTGATTTGTAGAATGCTTTAATATGTTCTGGATATTAGTCCTCTATTGGATACATGTTTGTTCTTCCACTTTTTGGCCTGCCTTTTTATTCTCCTAGTGATACCTTTTGATAACTAGAGATTTTATTTTATTATAGCTCAATTTCTTAATTTTTGGATGTCCTTTTTGTACCCCATTGAATAAATTGTTCCCTATTCCATGGTCAAGCTTTTTTGGTTTGCCTCTGTGAGGTAGTTTTGCTTTACATTCTGTAAAGTATTATTTTGACCACTAAGTTTTATCTTCATCATCCTCTAAGGTGCAGAACTCTCTGTTGCTTTCAAGGTTCAGCAGAGTTTGGAGAAGATTTCTAAACTGGAGCAGGAAAAAGAACATTGGATGTTGGAAGCACAATTAGCCAAAATCAAGCTGGAGAAAGAAAACCAGCGAATTGCAGATAAGCTGAAGAGCACAAGCAGCGGGCAGGCGGCTGGGCTGGCCCAGGAAAACGCCTCCGTGGCGAATGCTGCGGGCCAGGAAGAAGCCTCAGCTGAGACCGTGCTGGAGCCCGTCCACAGCACCAGTCTGGTGAGAGCCGTCTTTTTTTAATGTTAATGGCAAGGATCTAACCTAATGTTATTAGGTTAACTAACTATATAAACATATCAGTTTATAATGGGAATAATCTGTGTGCTTTAGAAAAAGCAAATTAGTAAGCAGATGCCTCCTTCAGAAAGCATCTCCATTAAATTCCCTTTGATTTTACCTGAGACTTTCCCAGGCTGTGTTCCTGGAAAAGATATAGCAAGTCAAATTTAAGATGATTCTGTTTTTTCCATAGAAACATTTATAAAATGGAATTACCTTTCTGACCAAAGGTTAAATGCCTAGGTCTTTCTAGAAATGACCACAAACACAATTTTAACCAATTATGTGGTATATTTCTAGACACTGTAAAGCTTTATGGCATACATTTAATACAAAGATCCATCATGTTAATTGTATTTCATAAGGTAGACTGGCAGGTTGTCTTGCAACTTTATATTTGATTGCAGTGATTTAGAAAATGAAGAAACATGTCTTTTGGAGGTATAGAATCCAAAGTTACCTTGAGAGAAGTTTTCTGATTATACTATTCTGCCTAATGTAAAAACACATTAGAAAATTTAGTAAATGAGAAATCAGGAAGGGGGAAAAACCCCTTCATAATCAGAAAGGTCTTATTAAGTGCATTTTTACAAGCATTTCTTAAGGAACTTGAAGAGAGCCATAGTTCTTGAAGTCCTTGTGCCTAGGGGTGTGACTTTATCCCATAGCTCCCCAATGCCGTTGAAGAACAAGTCTGGTCCTTCTCACATTTACCTTGCGCCTGAATCAGAGTATACCTAATAGTAAAATATGCAACCCGGCTTATTTTCAAAATGTATACTGGCCTCATTCCTCCTTAACAATATCAGAAACTCAAATTATTGTTAATTTTCCTAGGTTTGATCATGGTTTTATGATTATTTAGGAGAATAAATTAATTTTGGGGAGCTAAATGGCAAAGTACAGTCATACCTCAGTACTTGTTGGCCTCAGAATTCATCAAACCCTGTACTTGTCGCATTTTGGCAAGAAAAAAATGTTTTGGCACTCAGTGCTAGCTCAGGACTCAAGACACTTGCTAGAACTTGTAAGAGTCACGGTGACGCCCCTCAAGAGGAAATACTTGCTTGGTACTTGCAGTGAGTTCGGAATGAATTAATGACAAGTACCGAGGTACCACTGTTCTTAGGGTTAGGTATCATAATGTCTGTAGTTTACTTTCAGATTGTTCAGAGTAAATATATACATACAAATAAATAAAGCAAATGTAAAATGTTCATTGAGTGTAGGTGGTGGCTATAAAGATGTTTTTTATACCCCCCCCAACTTTATGTATATTTGAAATTTTTTATTATAAAATATAAGGGAGAGAAAAAGAAAAGTTTTAGAAAGGCAAAAGACATAATGAAACTTCTCAGCGTTTGGACCTGAATGGATGCCATGCTCGCCGAAGAATCCCATAGTGAGCCTTGCACAGAGTGCTGTGAGATCACGGGGTCTCTGGAGGCTCAGGGAGCACATCACAGGGAGGTGACCTGAGTGCGCTGCACGAGTGAGCAGGAGTCCAAGGCAGGAGAATAGTGCTTGAGGGAGTAGGCGCTCACCACAGAACTCACTAGCCCTCTGTGCATCGCAGATTCCTGCCAAAAATGACCTGGAGACAACAGATAAAACGAGATGGTGTTTTCTGTCTTCCTTGGCGTTTCTGCTTTTCAGTCTTTCTTTTTATTCCCTCTCATTTAAGGTACAGTTGAGATTGCCTCACTTACCACATTTTCCATGAGCCCCAGTTTTGGGCATGGTCTTTGATGGTCAGGATCAGAGACCCAAGACATGGTCAGCCACCTTTTATTTTTCATGCGATTGAACCTATTCCTTTCCCTTAGTTGTTCTCAGTGGAATAAGAGCTTGGATAGACATCTGTACAGGGAGCTCTGTGCTGTCCCACATTTTCAAGTCCTAAGTTGGGAGTGAGGGGGTGAGAATGGGGAGGCAGAATGGATACCAAAGTAGTCATATTTGAATATATAAAACTAAACAGTTGGTCACTGTAAACAGTTTTTAACTGAAAGGGAAAGACTAATTGCTACTCCTGCATCAGTGAGTAGAAAATTATGGCTCTTTTTTTTTTTTAAAAAAGGAGTTTTATAAAAGACTTTATAGCTAGGTGGGCATAACATTCTTTAGTACACGTTCAGTTGATTTGCTCACTGTACAGAGTGTTACTCTTGAACATATTATTTAGAACCTGTGAAAACTTTATTGGGTGTCATCTGATGAACAGAATACATTGAAACTGAGGTTCCAATAGCCTTTTTAAATTATTGTACCCAAGCACACGAACCAAGAGCTGAGTAATCATAACTTTGTTTTCCACATCTTGATCTAGAGAACCAAGCTTTAAAACCTGGCAGCACTTTAATGTGTCTAAAATTACATTTTCATTGTTTCAGATATGAAATAATATTTATTGATGTCATATAACATTGCATCAAAAATGTATTTGTCTCCTTTAGAATTTTCAGCCAGTGTCCCCCCTCCCCCACCCCCGCAGCCGTTTGGAATGTTCTGTTACAATGGTCATCATCTTCGTTGCTGCTTTGGAAATAGGCACAGAAATGACAAGGGGAGTCAAAAGCTATTCTCTCTTCACGATTTGTTGGTTTCAGTGATGAAAATGACTAACAGCATTTTGATAGAGGAAATAGTGATGGTCGTAACTTATTACTGCCTCATGGGAGAAATAGCAAATATGGTACTGCGTCCGCAGGTACTGCGTCCTTGTAGTTTACTATGATTGTGTGTTAACACAGTCCCAGGGTGATCTGGCATTCCAGCCCCAGTGCTCTTTAAATGTGTGAGCTGAGAAGAGAAAATAGTATGTGCTTAAACTATTGTGTTTGAAATATAAACAGTCTATTCTAAAGAATTTTTTTTGCTTATGTTCCAGATTGGGATTTTAACCAGGACATCCGACAGTGAGGTAATGTGTACTTGGCATCATATCGTTTGTTAGTAAATATCTGGCTGTGTGTTTGTTGACAAAGCCTTACAAACGCCAGCTTTGTCTAATTGTGTTTTCTGACCATTCCAACAAATACGGAGCCAGTGTTTTCTCCCTCTATCAGTGGGTCCATATTGCTTTTCTCTCTGGTTCTTTTTTAACTGTCCCAACAAATTATAGCCTGTTTTGTAAATGCCTTGTTGAATGACTTGAGTTGGCAGTTTGACAAGGTGTGGCTTGAGCTGGCCATCAGCTCGCTGGCATGCTGGGTGAGGCTGAGAGCCGTTAGCCCGCACCGTGGGCAGGCTGGGAAAGCAGGGCTTTTGAGGGGCTTGTGAACAGTGTGCTTGCTGGTTGTTTCCAGCCTTTGAGTTAGTGAACCCGGGTTAGATTTGGCTTGTCACATAGGATTACAAATTTGTTTTGAAACAGTATGAGATGTAACTTTATAAATAACCATTAAAAGGACATTAAGTCATTTAAGTTACCACTCAGTACAGTGAGCTGGTAAATATAGTTCAACATGGTTGATGAATTCTTTGATTTCCTTATTGGCCTTATACTTTAGGTAATCTTGAATTTCTGCATATATTTTTTAACTAAATTCAATAGTGTGTCATTGCTAGAGTAAGTCTGGGACAAGGGTCATAACTTTATTATAGCAATGGCAATAGTTTAATTGATCAGTATCTTTAAGAGCATTAAAGCTGTCTTAAGATAATGCTGGAGAAAAAAGAATATTCAGATTTTAGGGGTTCTAGTACATGCTCCCTTTTTCTTCCCCTTTTCCAGTTAGAGAAGGACACAGGAGTCAGACGGAAATTTTGAAAGTCAGGTTTATGGCTAATAAAAGCTGATGGAGGGACATGGCCCCGGGGCTTCCCAGTACCTCACTTCTGCTCTGTTCTCGAAGCCACAGCTTCACTCTGAGATAGGCAGATGTTGAAAATCAAGAAATTCAGAGTAGTTATTTCCCTGCCCTGTCTGAAGTTTCTTTGAGGGGTAGGAAAACAGTGACTCCCCAACAGATTTCAAATGAAAGTGTACAAAACATTGTGTCTTTTTTCCCTAACATGAATTCCTTTTTGTTTTTCTAGAACTGCTTCATCTCACTGGCATTCGTTTATTTAGTTGTGTATGTTCTATTTAGCTTCCAGATGTGGAATCTCGTGAAGACTTAATTAAAAACCACTACATGGCGAGGATAGTGGAACTGACGTCTCAACTGCAGCTGGCTGACAGTAAGTCGGTGCATTTTTATGCTGAGGTGAGTGGAGAGTTAATTGGATTTGGTGGTTTTTTCCCTCACCCCTTCAGGAACTGGGTCACTGTCCTGGGCTCCTGCTTTTCGCCAGAAGAGAGAAGTGAGTGTGTGTACACCAACCCCAAATTTTCATTCCAATACATACAAGCACTGATTTGTCATTTCTAGGTTGATGAAAAATAGTTGAGACTTATAGGTAGCTTTTCTTATGGTCATGTATGTTTTAGAATATTATTACTATAGATTACTTCTAGAGAGCTGTATGCAGGTAAATTCATAGGCCAAGGAATTTTCATATAGGGAAATTAGAAAACAAATATGCCTTTTTCCTTTTTTAAAAATTATTTTTTAGTTTCTAGATGACATTTCGTTGAAATGAGTTATTGTAAGGGATAAAAATATAACCTTTTCTTCCTGGCTGGTGTGGCCCAGTGGACTGAATGCTGGCCTGTGCACTGAAGGGTTGTGGGTTCGATTCCTTGTCAGGGCACATGCGTGGGTTATAGGCTGGTCCCCAATTAGGCGTGTGTGAGAGGCAGCTGATCAGTATTTCTCTTGCACGTTAATGTTTCTCTCCCTTTCTTCCTCCTTTCCCCTCTCTCTGAAAATAAATGAATACAATCTTTAAAAAAAAACAACCTTTTTCAACCATTAAAAGATTAAAAAATCTTACTTTTTGTTACAATTTCTTCTTTCCTCACTAAATAATTCATTTTCTTGGGAACTGGAAAAACACTGTGCAAGGTAATCAATAAAATTATATCCCATTGTTTAGAAGGGAAGAAAATGAAGAAAGTACAGTATCAAAGAGTAAGAATAAGAAACAAATAAGGTAGAACATCTAAGAATCTCTGTAGGTCTCTCCTTTGAAACTTTACATTAAAAGGTCAGCTGCAGATGTCAGACAGAATTATAATGCTGCTAATTGTTAAATAATTTTTTTTAAAAGACAATACGCTTTATTGGAACCTGACTTTGTGATTTTGTCCAGTAACTGCAGAGACGGAGAATAGGAGGCCAGTTGCTGAAGTGGAGCGGGCTTTGCTTTTTTTCCTGCTAAAGTAAATGATGCGCCTAGCTCAGTGTTGCTCGTAAGCAACCATTACATACCTGTTTGATGAGTGGATCAGTAGTGACAGCCTGAAGGGCCCTAGAAAACAGGGAGGACAGCAGACTGGATGACTTACAACAAACCTGCTGGAGAACTTAGCATCTGAGCCACGTGGTGCAATACAAAATCTTGTCCTTATTTGGATCCCTAACTGCCTTCTCAGTTGGTGTTCCAGACTTGATTGTTATCTTCATGAGGACCTGAGCCTTGTAAAACTCTCTCCCTCCTTTTCAGGTTTAGTGCTGAGCACATAGATGTTTGGTTAATAGAGGGGCGTTGATTTGGCTGGCTGAGCTTTCCTGAAATGAGTGGGGATGTTGGAGGTTTTCATTTGCTTCCCTCAGTAAATGTCTTCAGCACAAATGTGATACAAGAATTATCAAATTGTCCTAGTTTTTCCCTCATCTGTAAACAGGAAGTGGTAACCCCGTGTATGACTTTACTGGAATAATTAGTCTGAGCATCTGATGTTGACAGAGCATTTGAATGTGTCTCAGCAGATTCTCCTCATCAGTCTCTGGGCCTCATCAGAAAGTTTAGTGATTCTTTCAGTGGCACATCCTCTTTTAACAAGAGTGTGAGATAGAATTTTTTTTTTCTTTTTTCTTCTGTCTCTGGACAGCCTAGGTTTGGTGAAACCCCTAAAGAAAGCAGCAGGATATTTATAATCCTGCCCTCACTGTTTTGATTCCATGTAGATAGAGTAGATTATAAAGCTTTTATTGTTGCTGTAATGTGGTCTTTCATAAAGGCCTTAAAACTCAAGGAAAGTATCTTAGGATCCATATTGCCTAGTCAGACGCCATTGGCAATGTTTGAAGTAACCACTTCCTTTTTGTCCATTGGGGGTATAAGTGAATCCTGGGTAAATGTAAAAACTTTTTGTTTTTTGTAACCACTGGTCATTGGACCAGAGCTAGGGAAAAAGATATTGATGAGCTTGGGTTAGTAGACATTTTGTTTGCTTATTAAAATAATCCGAGTGGGACCTCATTTTCCTGATGTGTACTGTAGTGGCTGGTGCGAGGCCTGCAGGTATTCTGCAGATACCGTGAAGGGAGGGAGGGCTTTGGTTTGGGGAACTGTTTTCTGATAATCTTCCCTGAAGTAAATGTGCTTTTGGGAAATGCCCTCTGTGGTAATGGAATGCTCTCTAATTTAACAGTGCCGAGCACTCTCTAAAAGACTAGCCTTGGCTGAAAAGTCCAAAGAGACGCTGGCAGAAGAAATGAAAGTAGCCAGTCAGAGCATCAGCAGACTTCAGGTGAGTTCATAAGTACCTAAGCCATTTTCAAATCTTTTTGCATTCAGAGTTCTTGGGCAGCAAAGTCAGCATTTGCTTTCTAAAGTAGAGGCATATGATGGTAGACTTGCTTATGCAGGGTTGCTACAAACCTTCTATGTGTAAAAATACACAATATCTGCAAAATATAATAAGATGAGATATACTTCTAAAAAATAAAAAGTGAAGTCTATTTTGTCTAGAGAAAACAAAATAAAGTAGTAGCATTTGACATCTAGACACACATCTTTCTAACCACTTTATTTCTGACTCATTTTATTTATTTATTTATTTATTTATTTATTTATTTATTTATTTATTTATTTATAAGATTTTATCTATTTATTTTTAGAGAGAAAGGAAGACAGGGAGACAGAGGAAGAGAGAAACATGAATGTGAGAGAGAAACATCAATTGGTTGCTTCTCTCATGCCCCCAACTGGGGACCTGGCCTGCAACCCAGGCATGTGCCCTGACTGGGAATCGAACTAGAGACCCTTCGGTTTTTGGGCAGAGCTCAATCCACTGAGCCACACCAGGCAGGACTCTAACTCATTTTAATGTAACATCTCACTTATATAACACAAAAAGTGGTTATATTGTTTGTTTCTCTGACTTGATTTTAATTTTAAATAGTTTTATAGTTAGCATTTCTTTTTTTGTAAGTAAAATTACTTTTATTTTTATAAATGAAAAGATAATTCGTTATACAACACTTTGAGCAGAATGCTAGCTGTCATTATCCACTGTAAATGAAGTATGAAATGTGTGCAGTAGTTAAAGCAGAGAGTTGTATCTCTTTATACCCTTCATTCACCTACTTTGTATTTCTCAAGATTTTCAACATTATTTCTTTCTTTATGTTTTTTAAAGATTTTATTTATTTATTTATTTATTTAGAGAGGGAAGGGAGGGAGAAAGAGAGAGAGAGAGAAACAGCAATGTGCGGTTGCTGGGGGACATGGCTTGCAACCTAGGCATGTGCCCTGGCTGGAAATCGAACCTGCGATGCCTGGTTCGCAGCCCGCGCTCAATCCACTGAGCTACACCAGCCAGGGTGATTTTCAACATTATTTCAAAAAATATGATGAATATTTTAATCACGAAGTGTCAACTTTGCTGAGTCAACAGAATATTTATTGGCTTATGTCAAAGTTGCCAATTATGGGTTAAAATACCAGTAATTACTTCATTTATAGTGGCACTGAGCTTCTGTAAAATGTTTTCATTCCAAATATGGTAGTGTGATCCACAACGATGTCCATGCGAAAGCATTTTTTGAAGCAGTACCTGTTTACACACAGTTCGTGCTTTTCCTCCCCCCTGTTACTCCCTGTCCCATTACTTTTATTCTGTTCCTTCTCTTTACTGTTTCATTAAACTGACCTAAACTGAAAGGTAGGGCTGCAAAATATTTCTCCTTACTCACTGCTTTGTTTTAAAGCCTTGTTTCCAGAAAGCTCTCATTAAATATAAACATGACATGGGCAAAGAAAAACACATTAGCACAGCAACACTCACTTCCTCCTGGTTTCAGATTAGTGTATGAGATTAGCTGGGAGCACAGGATTAATGGGAGGGGCCGAGGACAGTTTAGGGATGGGAAAGAAGGGAAGGTGTTTCTTCCAGGGACGGTCCTGCCTGGAAGGTCTGCGTGCCATCCAGGTGTGGCGTGGTGCTGGAGGCAGACTTCCCCACCTTGCCAAAAGCTTGGGAAAACCTGAGGGGATTTGGAAAGATCAAGTAGCTCTTGTTTTTTTGTGACAGTTTTATACCTGGCCTAGAAGGAAATGCTTATGGTTTTCTAAAGACATTCAGAACTTTTTGAAGGCTCAGAAAAACTTTTTCCTTGTGTCTTTCAACTTCATTCTCTTTGTTAAGCCTTTGACTTAACCTTCATGCCAATTGACCATATAGGTCATTTAGATAAGTGGCTTTTCCAGTTTTTAGCTTTGGAGTGGTATGACTAGTGGGGTTTTGACCCCCCCTTTCCCCCCTTTTTTCCTTTGCCATTTAGGATGAACTGACAACTACCAAGAGAAGTTATGAGGATCAGTTAAGTATGATGAGTGACCACCTGTGCAGCATGAATGAGACACTGTCTAAACAGAGAGAGGAGATTGACACACTAAAGATGTCCAGTAAGGTAAAAAGAGGAGGGGCGTAGTCTCTGTACAATATAATATTTAATGTATTTAATATAAGATGTTTCATTGCTGTGCATGTCAGGAGCGAAAGGTTAAGAGGTTTAAAGCATTTATAAATTGTTTTATGTATATAATTTGTCCTACTATCCAAAAGTAAAGTTAAGTTTCTTTGGCTGAGTTATAAGTTGGGAAGAGGTCTGACCTCTAAAGCCCTAATGCTGTGTCCTTTGTTTTTTGGCATTTCTGCTACGTTGTGTAAGTTTGGGGGATTCTTAGGAGGTTTATCATGGGGCTTGGCTGTTTTTCATATGAATCTAAAATGGTGCTGTTGCAGAGTAACCCTCTTTAGCAAATGTATTCTCAAATATATCCATATGACCTAAGAATGTCTTGTCCTTTTAATTCCAAAAATGTTCCTTTGATTTCATTTCACAAGAAGCCTCCAGGCTGGGGTCAGTAGATACTGGGATTATTTTTATGTTGAAATGCATCTCCACATGTCATGAAAAGGGGGCTTCAGGAGGCCCCGGGACTTGGTTCCATGCATCATCTCAGGTGCCTGGCACATTTTGATAACTCAGACAATACTGTACCACCACCAGCTTGGATTTACTGTCTCTATCCTATGCTGTTTGAAATCCACTGCTGCCACTTATTGATTTAGCAGGCTCTTACTGAATTCCTGCTGTGTGCTGGCACTGGGAAGGAAATAGAGATAAACAAACCATAGCTTTATTCATCATCTGCCAGTGGTGGTGCAGGGCAGCATCCTGTTTAATTGGCGTCTCCTTGGAAAGTATATCATGTTAATGTATTGGAATCTGCATTATGTAGTTTTGTTTCTCAGGGTAGTTTCATGATATTGATTGGCCTCTGGCTACTTCGAGAGTGTCTGTGATGCTTTTCTAGGACATCCTGTGATGATTGTAACCAGCAATGTGGTTTTGATTATGGTTCTCCAGTTACTTGTGCTTCAGGAAACTTGAGCTTGGTGGTGGGGGGGGGGGGTTGGTTCTCTTAAAGAATGCCTCCTTTAACCCTTTTGGCCTCTTGATATTCTAGCAGGGCAATAGTTAACTGACGTAGAAAGAACACATTAGTCCGAGCAACATGAGAAAGCCTATTTTAGCACCTAACATATGAAAGTAGCAGGAAAACTTCAGGCTACAAAGCTGCAGAATGCATTTGGTTCTGAGTGGAAACGGGGAAAAGGGTTGAGTGCAGTAGAGCTCATTGTAGCTACTTTAGAAGTTAGAGAATTTTCAGGCCCTTGGAGAACTTTTTAATCTAGTCCTTAAAATACCTGTCATTGATAAAGTCCTGAGTTAGAGATCCTTCTTCACTTTGTACTCTATATTGTTAACCTTTCTTTGATTACACTATAATCACTATTGCTTTTCCCCCTCACTGTCCATTAAATAATTCAGATTGCCAAAGCATTATCTTATGGCTGAGTTGACATTATCTCCACTGGATACCAAGTAAACATCCTGAAACCATTTGCTTGCTATTATCTTGCTCTTAATGTTTGTATTCTGCAAGCTTTTCCCACTTACATGAAAAGAATGTATTTGTATCTAATAGTTAAGTAAGGAATCTAGTTAGGATATTTTTCTAAAAAGTGAACTTCTCCAGAAAGAGGAAAAGTTATGCAAAACTGGAAAGCCCAAATGTCCTTATGTGAGGGAATTGGAGTAAGTTAAGACATCTTCCTCTCCAGCTTGTTTCCAGCCAGTGTCAGAGTTCCCTTTTGAAGATAACCATTGCCATTTGGGTGTTAGTTGACACATATGCAAAATTAGTATCTATTAAGACCTTTCAAAGGTACTTATTTAAATAGAAAAGAAACATGTTTAGGCTAAAATTTCTTTCTTTATTGCCTGTCCTCAGCCCCCAGGGGTGTAAGGGCCCATGAACTTAGAGACAGGAGAGTTAAAAGTAACAAACTGCTCTGTGATTACTGAATAAAAGCAATGCAAAATTATCAGCTTCTCTCCTCTTGGAAGTTAAAGTCCAAAGTGGAATATGGCTTCCAGACAGTCTGGTCTATAAACTATGCGAAATGTTTTTCTTTAAGTTTGTTTTCTTACCGTCGATATTTTTCTTTGCACAGGGAAATTCTAAAAAGAACAAGAGTCGATAGTTTACACATAGCTGGTTGGTGACTTCTTTCCAGAGCTGCTGCTGCTGCAGGGAGCTGCAGGGCCGAGACTCCATGACCAGTGAAGGCCGCCTTCAGAACCTGCAGTGTCGTTGGACCTAGTAAACTAGTCAGTGTTGTAAATGACCTTGAAACATTCAAAGTATATTTGTAACCAGTAAGGCAAATACAGAATTTGGTGTTGACAGTAAAATGGAAAACTATACACATACCATGGATATTGTAGGTTTCCTTACGCTGTTTTTACTGTGCACTTTTTAAAATTAGGTTTTAATTTCAGTATGTAAGAACAAAAATATTTTGTACATTTTCAAACTCAATTATATGGTAATTGATTTGGTATCTATGGAATAGATATGTTTCTGGATAAAATGCTTACATTGTCAAACTCGTTACTTCTTGCTGTAATTGAAAGCAATTTCCAGATTCTTTTTGAAGACTTTTTCCTTCTCTCTCTCTCACCCCCTCTCCCTCTCCTCCTCTCCCTCTCTCCTGCTCCCTTTCTCTCTCTGTCTCCTCCTCCCTCCTCCCTCTCTGTGTCTCTCTCTTTCTGGGAGGGAGTGGGCTTTGCAGACTTCAGATCTTGTGGGTTTATCATTGTCTTCAGCTCTTCAGGACCCTCTCTGTGTTGGAATAATAGCTTAAGGAAATTGATGTCAATAAATTCATATTTATATCAAACTTTCAGTCTCTCTATGAAAATTTGATAAAGGAAACTGAAACCTATTAGAGTAGGCTTTACAAAATTTACCAAATCCCAATTGACTTAGATATAATCTTTTCAGCCCCCCAAATTGAAATAATTGTATGGTTAATCCTTTAGTAAGGCTTTGAGCTTTGCCTTGAGAGGTACTTGTAACCATACTCCAGGCTAGGACCATAAGGCCTTTGGGGCTCCCCTTGGTTGTTTTTTATAAACATTGTATCATTTCAGTGTACACTTCAGGGAAGTCTCTCCCAGGATCCCCATTCCCCCACTCTAAATATAGTGATTGCTCCTTTCTTCTGAGTTGCTTTCACGGGCCCATTTTACCTGAGCAGGCCCAAGTCCCCAGATTAGCTGGGATGTTGCCGAAACCGCTTCCTCCCTGCCTGCAGTTCCATCTCCCTTGAGCCTCTTCTCTAGGTGGTTGCTAATCACCCTCCAAAATGCTTTATTGTGGTTGGCCTGAGAGTTCACCACTGGCTTCTCTCTGTGCTCCACACATAAGCCAACCCCTTGGCCTTGGCCCCAGATCCTCCGCTGCCTTAGAGGCTGGTTGTTGTGCCCAGTCTTCACAGGAATGAAGTGTTTGGATCCTGCTTTGGGGATCTTTGGTGAGTCAGCTCAGCCCCATTCTTCCTAGCTCTGAAAGTCCTTAGCCCCTTTGCCCTTTTCGTGTTCTGTGACTTACCCATTTCCAGCTCTCTATCAACTGAACCAGCTGTTTTCACTGCAGCTGTGCCTGGGCCCCCAGGCACTGTAAGGGAAACATCAAATAACCTCGCTGATTGGCCCCGTCATAAATTTAGGGTTTCCAGCCTTGCAAGGCCTTCAAGTGTTTCCGGACAACCCTTTTGGCATTTTTAGTCTATTCCTAGTCCTCCTCTGGAGGGTTTGGGACTAAGAAGGGATGTCATCTGACTTACGTTGTAATGGAATTGTCAGCTGCTGTGATAGATTGTAGGGGAGCAGTGGTGGAAGCAGAGTCCTGTTAGGAGGCTATCACAAGCACAGGAGGCTATTGAGAGAAGATGGTGGCCTGGACTGTGCTGGTGGCAGTGGAAGTTATGTGAAGTCTGTTTGGATTTCTTTTGAAAAAATGGTTGACAGGATTTACTGACAGATTTATGTAAAATTACAGCTCCTTCCTTCTATATTTCTATTGTCATCTGCTTTATTTTACTGCTTAAGTCTTATCATAATCTAGCAGACAATATGTTTTGCCTGTTTATCATATTTACTGTCTGTTTCAACCTCTAGAAGGTACAGCTCCATGAAGGCAGGAGTTTTGGCTGGGTTTTTTACTGCTGTATTCCCTGTACCTGGAACATAGCCTGGCATTCAGTGAATGCTGAATGAATGTCGATTGGACAGGATGTGGTGTGTGAGAGAGAGGAGTCAAAAATGCAGCCAAGGATTTTGGTCTGAACAAACCTGACTGAGAAAAGAGTGAGGGAGAAGCAACTAGCTACCTAGTTGTAACTTAAGTCAAATACCTGGGAATCATCTCCTTTAATTCTTCTGCACATCTTACTGGTCTTACTGAGTCCTCCTGCCTTGGCAGTATCTCTCAATTCTAACTGCTGTTCACTTGATACCTTAAATCGAGCCCTGGCTACCTAATATCTGGACTATTCTTTCTTGCACTCCAGACCTCCCATCCCTTTTACCAGGGCATCTTTCTAAAGCTTAATCTCTGCAGAACCTGATGGAAAGCCTTCACACAGTTCCTTATTGCCTGCTGGGCACTGTCTGGCAGTGTTGTGTGCATGCAAGACACGTACAGCCGACCTTCTCTTCCTTTCTCTTCATGTTTCTCCATGCGCCCAGTGTACTTTCACTCTACCTTTATGAAAGCTCTCAGCCCTGGCTGGTGTGGCTCAGTGGATTGAGTCCCGGCCTGTGAACCAAAAGGGTGCAGGTTTGATTCCCAGTCAGGGCACATGCCTGGGTTGTGGTCCGGGTCCCCAGTGCGGGGGTGCATGAGGGGCAACCACACATTGATGTTTCTCTCCTCCTCGTTCTCCCTCCCTTCCCCTCTCTAAAAATAAGTAAAGTCTTTAAAGAAACCCCCCAAACTCTTAAGACCTGTAGGTCAGGAAAAGTCTTACTTCTCCTGCACGATGGGCCTCTTTTTCTCTCAGAAACTGTGAATATTGGGCTTGTTTTTCTCTCTGCTTTGGGGCTGAGAGTTGTGTCTCCCTCCAGCTGTGAGCTGCCAGAGCTCCCAAAACAGCCACCCCTATTATCCTGCACAGCACCTGGCCCCATAGACTCACAGGCAAGACTTGTGGACCGGTTCACCCTTCTGAGAGGGTCAGTGCCCTTTGGGAGTTTTCCTGAGTCTGGAGGACAGGGCAGGGCTATAAAGGGTACAGTTGGTTTCCTGGCAAAATTGCTCCTTTTTAACTTACTTGGTAAGATTTTTGCTCTCTTGGCAGAATCCCTTCCCAAGGCATATAACCACCACCATTTATTAACCATTTACCATATGTCAGGCATGGGGAAGACTTGACATATTTTATTTAATTTAAACCTCTAATAACTGTTTCTCATGGTGCTGTTAATATCCCCATTTTACAGACAGAAAACTAGGCTTTTGGAGGCTATGCAAGTTGTCCATGGTCACATAGCTAGTACATGTTGAACCAGGATTCAACCAGGTTAGTCTGATTCCAGAGCCTGGATTATCTTACTGTAGAACACAGGTGGCAAACCCAAGGCCCATGGGCCGAATCCAACCCTCCACCTTGTTTTATCTGGCCCAGTACCTTGTTTCTACCCGGTGGCAGTGCTGAGCTCCTTGCCCCTAGTTAAGGAGTAGTTACACTTACCCAGTCCTAAAATTACATTCAGCCCTTTCAAGGCAACCATGAGACTGATGTGGCTCCCGGTGAAAATGAGTTTGACACCCCTGCTGTGGTACATATCAGCCTTTCAGTTGGGGTATTCAGTTTTGTTCCTACAGGCTGTATATATAGTATCTGGAGGATGAAATTTTAATTTCTCAATAACTCCAGTATTTCATTCAACTCCCTCGTTCCATGTCTTTATTAAGTACCCCTGACCTCTTCTTTCAATCAGCTTCTGGTTAGCTTCTTGGGCTAGTAATGGCCTAGCACAGTATCAGCCTTTAGCATGCTTTTTTTCATTCCCCGATGCTTCATTTTTATTTATATATTAACTGTTACACGAACCTTCCTAATTACTGAACTCTGAATTGAATGTATTTATGCCATAATGCTGCCCCTTCCTTATAGTCCTCTTTCTGTACAAACCTTATTGTTACTTCTCTTTTCTTTTAAGGACTTTTCTAACATACACAAAAGTAGAGAGATGAATGCAAACCCTTATCTCCCAACGCTTGTTATGAACATTTGTCAGTCTCCTTTTATCTTGTTTCCACACTTTTTTTTTTCCTGGAGTAGTTTAAGGCAGTTCCCAGATACTGGCTGACTCTGCCTGTAAATACTTCAGTTATGCACATCTTTGTAAAAATGGTGAGCGCTGACTTCTAACTCTGTCTTATCCGTTTCATCATTCATTCAACAAGTGTGTATTGAGTGCCTGCTGTGCGCTCCATCCTACGAAGACTGCGGTGAGCAAACACATGCTGGCTGCCTTCGAGAGCGTTCAGCCTGCTAGTGAGACAACA
Source organism: Tonatia bakeri (assembly GCA_004024845.1). Lineage (NCBI taxonomy): Eukaryota > Metazoa > Chordata > Mammalia > Chiroptera > Phyllostomidae > Tonatia > Tonatia bakeri. The sequence continues at coordinate 239,974 of PVIA01000747.1, read as the reverse complement.
AAGTGATCACGGAAACACATCTTTATATACCGTCGTACGTTGTCCATCCCTCCCTGGGACTGTCTCAGAGCAGCAAGTGAGAGAGAATGCAGGAAGGCTATAATTTTTAAAAATTAAATGCTTATATTTCAAGCTGTTCTAAAGTGTTTATTACAAAGAAAAATAAAACAAGGCAAACAAACCAACAGAAATAGTTCCCTGACCTCCACCTCCCTGCCCCCATGTCATGTTCCCCAGAGAGAATGAACACGTGCACTCACTGTTTCGGTGTCTGTCTCCCTTGTTCCAAACAGCACGTTACTCGTGTTCTCCTGTTGGGCACTCTCAGCTGACTTCACACTTGGAAGATGGGGAGTTGCCTGTGTTTCAACTATGCCCCACTCCGTACCACTCATATATACATATGTACATATACACTTTCTCTTTTCCTGTCTTTAAACTAGTTAAATCAACGTTTCAATTGTCCTTACTGGGTATATACTTTATTATTCAAGTGCTGTTCATAGCTGAATCATATAATGTGTTATGGTTTTTTTCCCTTTCCTGTACAACTCTTCATTTTTCCTTGGTGTTATTAGTTGCCTTTAAAAAAATTTACTTATATTTTCTGTGTTACTTTGTTTCTAAATTCTCTTGCAGGTGTATAGCTCTCCTCTTAGTGTAGTCAGATTCAACTGAGTCTTCAGCCAACCTCATCTTCTTCGAGAAGTCTCTCCCGGAGCCCTCTGACCTGCTCCGGGCTGCTTTGGTTGCTCTGGGCCATCAGTGCTGCTGCTGTCCTGGAACTCCCGTCCTCATCATCCCGGGCATCAAGTGTCTCCCACTCTTAAAATAACCCTCTCACACTCCACGAGCCATTCTAGTGACTGTGCTGTCCCCCTACTTGCCATGCAGCCCGCCTCTCAAAGACTAGTCTGTTCTGTTTGATCCTCTGTGGCACGGAAAGGAAAAATAAGAGATCATTCTCAGTCTAGGCACAGAGTAGGGACAGTTGTTTGAAGTCCACGTAGGAATGAAAGGGGGCGGGGAAGGACTTTCAAGTAATCATACACTGTTTCCTGGAGAAGATGGAATTTTCAGAACTTACTGAAATGGCATTTCCTACTTTTTCTTTTTTTATATACTACAGGCTTGTTAAAAGTTTGGGAATGAGGAAAAGTATCAAGAGCACACATCTCTCTTTGTAGAGATTCAACTGTTAACATTTTTGCTCCTGCTTTTTTCATGCATATATAAAATACTTGTTTTTAATCAAAATTGAGATTTATAAGAAATTCCAAAGGAGGAAAAAAATAAGTTCTGTAATAGGATGGGGGTAATGGTTAGATGGCTGCATAACTCCAGAGGTCACTGTTGCATTATGTTCTTTAACAGCACTGGGTGACCCTCCAGGCACAGCCTGTGAAGCTGTGATAAATAGCATGTGTCCTGTGACAGCATTATTAAACATCCCCCCCCCCCACATTATCTTGTTACAAGCAACACCGCTCACTTTTCAAGGCTGATAAAATTGGATTTTTTTGTTGCTTTTGGTAAGAAACTAACTCTATCAAGTTCAACTAACATACTTTTTAACAACATGACCACTTTCCCCAATTTATTATCCATTAAAACAACAAAACTCAGCTGCATATTTCCTAGCAAAAATGTTAGATAAAGTAAGTAAAATGAGGAACAAATTATCCAAGAAAGTGACCGAAGAGTTGGAGCAAAAGGCTATTTCTAAATGACAGGAATTAAAGCCTTTATCATTAAAATCCTCAGAGAGAAAAATGTGCAGTTGATGGCTTTGTGTTTTGGAGCATTAACCCTGGAAGTTGCTCCCGGCTCTTGAAAGCCTTCAAACTGTATAACGGTAGCACGTAAAGATAACAACTTGGTTGGTGATGGCTAAGAAAGCATCTGCCAGAGCCACACTGACAAGGACTAGTTTGTTCTGTGACAGAAGAAGAAACTTCTGTTCTTGGCTCAGGGCCATGTCCTCAGACACCATGGTGATAAATGGAAAGCTTGTCAGTAAGCTATTGCCCATGCCTTAAATTTTTAAGCAGTTTAGTAATTAGCTCCAAATTAGGAAATTAACTGGCAGTCAGAACTTTAGAGCAGGAAAACCCATTATAGCTCTTCCACATCTTTGAAAGCAGTGGATATGGAGCATTAGAATAACTGTTTTCATAAGGAGAGGATTATAAGAATCGACTCCTAGGTGAAAACATGGTGGAGGCTATTTTCTGCTTTGCTGGTGTAGGGGCCTCAAAAGGCAACTTCCCCACTTTGCAGTTTGTTTTTTTCAGGAGCTTTAATGATCTCTGAACTCGGCCCCACTTCTCCCTGACCAGCAGAGGAATAGCTAAGTGGTGACACCACAAAGGTCCAAAAATAGAATCAACACAGTTCAGTTAATTAGCAAAGAACAAACTATCAGTCACATCTTGCTCAGATGGTAAAGAATGTTCTCCCTCTCTCAAGCTTCCCTGTATTTTAGGACACTTCTGTTGTGTTAAACTGTCAGCATATCTCATGCAGTCATTTCCATGCATGCCATTTCCCTAAGCAACTTCAGATGTATGAGGCAGGAGACATGCCTTATGCTTACTCCTCCACAGTGCCTAGCAGAATGTCTTGTACATAGTAGATGTTCAATAAATAATAGTTGGATACATTTTAGGGAGCAGGTCAAGGGACCGGCCAGCAGAAATGGTCAGTGTAGCTCAAGCCACACCTTAGAGTATCCCATTTCTAGGACAAAGGATAGCCAATCATGGGTCATTCTAAATTACATGATCATCCCCTTAAATATCGTGGGTTTCAGTTGGCATGCTCAGTGAAGATACAGGCTTTTTATTTATGTCTGGAAATTTCTGTCCAAAGAGTATTCAGGTTTCCTTGTGGTAAAGGTTGTTTAAAACCAGTGTGTGCTTCAGATATTAGGCCAGAATATTTCATGAACCTAAAATAATGATTTTTTTCCTATTTCATTTTCACTTTTGTAAAAGCCATCCATACACTATAATCTTTTTAAATATGGCTTTCCCAAAGCCTTCACTTTCTTGAATGAATGTTGTAATATAGATAGAGACTTAATTGTTGTAAAGTTTTTAGAGAGGAATGCTCTTAAACAAGCCTTCAGGGCCAAGCTTGTCTTAACTCTGAAGTCCTCAATTTTCCCAACCACATCCCCTTTCAAGGTGGGCATTTCTCCCTTCCAAGTTCTAACCAGGCCCAACCCTGCTTAGCTTCTGAGATCAGCCGAGATCAGGCGCATTCAGGGTGGTATGGCTATTGACCAAAATGGGCATTTCTGCAAACTGGTTTGAATTTCTATTAATTGATCCCAACAGTTTTAGCAGCTTTCAGTTTTGAGGAATTCCACATTAATCTCCTGGGTCATATCTATAGACGATTTGGGGGCCCCTTGTTAAACAGTGTGGAAGTTCTAAACCATATCTAAATTGGAGGAAAAGGCTACCAGGAAAGGAACCTGTTAATAAAAAGGAGAATGCTATCATCTGAAGGTCTACTTTGTGTAGAGTAAGGAAAAGAGCAGGGTTGTAGTAAAACAAGGTCACGGCTGATGATGAATGGCTGTGGTGGCTTAGCTAACTGAGGCCAGGCTGAGCAGTTCACCAGCAGATTTTGGTACAAAGGAACAGTGCCAGGAAAGGGTCCTTTGGAAATACGTGATGGAGTGACAAGAAATAAATCTGCATTCATGAAAATAACAACCTTTGGGGCAATGCTGAGTCATATAGAAGGGATGGTGAGGGTGGGGGTGCTTCCCTTGCAAAAGATAAGTGGTTTTTGACCAATTATGTGGTCTTTAGAAAATTATGGGCCTATTTGCTTTGTAGTAGTGTCAAAGTTTACAGAAGATTTATTAGCTAGGTTGACTACCTACTAATCAAGGCCATACTGCTTATACAAAGATGATAGAATTAAAAAGGTGCCCTTGTACTCTATTTAAATGCAATGAAAATTGCTATTTGTCAAGTGTATCGTTTCCTGTATGAGTCAGTCCTTTCTCCAGTTGTTACCTGTGGCGTTTTCTGAGATGGGTTGGCCCCCCTAGGAGGCCCACTGGCTGGACACAGGATATAGGAGGTTGAATTTGGAGCTTCAACCAGAAGACCTGGGGGCAAGGCACCTCTTTTTCTTCCTTCCCCTGCCTTACTCCTTGTTTTGCACCTCTCTCAGCTCCCCTTACAAGAAGCCTGACTCGCCAACTCCCCTTCCCTCTTGCACTTGTCTGGTTCCATAGAAGGGTCTCTGAAAAGTTACCAGTTGACTTGTTTTCTAGTCTCCTTCCTGCCCTTCCTCAACCGATGACCATTCCCAGGAAGGCAGGGGAAATGAGGAAGAGGCAGACCCGGTGCCTTTTACTGTTTGTTTAGGGGACTTTAGGGATAAACACAATTATTAATTTTATCTGAGAACAGAAGTATTCTATATACCGTATTTTGCCATGTATAATGTATACTTTTGCCCAAATTTTTGAGGGAAAATAAGGATGCACATTATACATGGGTAGTACTAATTCCAAGTATCTAAATTAAAAATCGAATTAAAAAATTAAAACAAGATTTTTTTTCCTGAAAGTTTGGGCCAGAAACGGTGAGTATTACACATGGGAGCACATTATACATGGCAAAATACGGTAGGTCCTGGCTCTGCGACCTCAGGCACTCCTGTGTCCTTCCAGAATGTTTCCTTCCTCACAGCCCTCTGCTCAGGTTCTTAACTCTGGGTGGAGGTTGAACAGGATACTGAGTATCTTTTCTGTTTCACGAAGGGACTCCAAAGCCAAAAATAAGACTATAGCTGAAAGAGCATTTAAAAGAGAATCACACTGTTACGCAAACTCAAGGAAGTATTCAGTCAGAATTCCCTCATTTTCTTTCTACCAAGGGGACACAGCACGTCCACTTCAGATATTCACCAGCGCCTCCCAACCCCTCCTTGGGTTGAAGCCCTCTCTTCCCAGACAGTTCATCTTTCAGGCTGTTAACACCGATATTCCCCAGTCACCATTCTGAGGCCACAAGGACTTACTGGTGCCTCCTGTATACCAGGCTCTGGGAGCGCCAAAGTGACTAGCACACCACTTGGGTCAAAATATCCCCTTGCTTAAAAACTTTCATGGATTTCCTTTGTTCTGCTTCATGTCGTCATACATTTCCATCCAAACATTTCCCACCTCTCCTAAGGCTTCCAGTCTAGCCGGCCTCCAAAGCACCCCATGACCCAGGCGGGGCCCAGAATGCCCTCCTTTCTCCCCCGAGTCTGTTCAAGCACCGTTCAGGCTTCCCATCCTGGGGCTGGGTGTCCTTCCAGGGTAAAAGGCATAGGCAGATCTCTTCATTCTGACTCCTTACCCGTGAGGAGTCTCATTTTTGGAAGAGGCTGAGATGCCAAGCGCCTTGCCCGGAATCACCTGTAGCAGGTGAAGCAGGGACTGAAAGCCACCCTCTAACCGCTCCTCAGAGGACTCCTCTTCTGCACTGGCAGGCGGCAGGCGTCGGTAAATGTTCACCTCCTGCCCCTGGCACGCAGCCAGGCCCTTCACCAAGCCGTCCTGCATCCGCCTCCTCCTCCTGAGTATTGATTCGCCCAGGAAGGTGAGGGTTCATCTTTACGTCCGTCCCACCCTACAACCAGGGCTCGTCCCACTTCTGGAAACAAACAAACAAACAAACAAACACAAAAACCAAAACACCCAGAATCTTCAAAAAGAATTATTTAGTTCTCCTCATCACAAGACAAAACAAAACCATCCAAATAAAAAGAAATCTCGAAGCTAAGTGGAAAAAACGGCCACAGAGTCCCCCCATCCGCCCCATCATGTCACCACTCAGGGGTGACGACTAGGTCCCCGGGAGCGGAGTCTCCAGACCTGCCAAGGGTCCCTGCCGCTGGCTTCGCGAAGGCCCGTAAAGGTAACGCCTACTACCCCCCTTACCCCTCTCTTTTGCTGGAGGGAGCACCCTCCTCTCCCCTCTTGGGGGCTGGAGACTCAAGGGAAGGAAGAGAATGGAGAATCAGTTTTGATCAGAATCAAAAACTTTGGGGGATCCAAGGTAGGGAGGGAGTGAGGAGAAAAGGGGGAACCTGGCAAAGGAAGGAGCAGGTGGGGGGTAGACAGCAGCGTCTCCCCTCCCCTCCCCCCTCCCCCTCCCCTCCCCTCCTGTAGGCTCCCGCCCTCCGGTCCTTCCCTCCCCCTCCGCCCCCTCCTCCTCCGCCCCCTTCTCCGCCTCTCTCTCTTCCTCCCACCCCTCCTACCCGTGTGGACGTTGGCTGGAGTCGGAGCCCCAGCGGCGCTGTCGGTGAGTGACCAGCCCAGGGGGACAGACGGGGAGGCACAGGGAGTCCCCTTTCCAGGGTAGGGAAAGTTTGCGGGTGGGGAGCGCGGGCGCCCCAGGACTCGGGCATCCCGGGGCTGGGCCGGAGTACCGTGCCCCGGCCCCCCTACGCCGCCCTCGCTGCTCCGGAGCTGCCCGGGGCCCGCGGGGTGGCCCCGACGGGGCTTCCCCTCCGCACCTCGGGTCTGGGGCTGCTACGACCGGTCCGGCTCTAAACAGAAAGAAAACTCAGAGAGCAGAGCCGAGAATCGAGACTCGGTTCTGAGGGCAGGGCTGGGGGCTTGTGCGGACCGCGCGGTCCCGGTTCCGGCCTTCCCGTCCTGGGCCACCAGCCTCCGCGCCTCCTCCCCTCTCGGGGGCTCCGGGACTTTCCCCTCCTTCCCTCGGGCTCCTGTTTTCTGTGCTGCATCCGCCCCATCCTTCCTTTCCATGGGAGGCTCCTGTCCCCCAGGCTCCCGCCACAACCGGTGTCTCCAGCCCCGTGACCTCTGCAGCGGCTGAAGGCGATGACCCAGGCCAAGGGGCCACAGCCAGAAGACATTTCCTGCAGGAATGACCGGCACTGGGATTTGGTGTTGGGTCCCGTGGACCCACAAACTGTACCTTTTGAGTCCAAGGGGAAATTAAATTCTGTATAATTCTTTTCAGGATTTTACTATTTCTATTGGTTGAGCATCTTTTTAGAAACCTCTTCAACTCTGCTTTTCCCCCCAATAATAATGGTATTTCATGTAATTAGCCGTTCTAATTCTGAAAAAAAAAAAAGAACACAAGAAAAAATAATAAAGTAGAGAAGAAAGCTAAAAAGAATGCTTGCTGTGCAGAAGCATTCTTTGGAAAGTGAAGACTTCGTTCCGCACCGAACCGTTTTAGTGGGAGATGGGAGTGCAGTGTAGCCTGTTCTTAGACTGCCGCAAACAGACCGGTATGGCCTCCTGGAGGCTAGAAGTTTTAATTGGCCTGACGGAAACCGCAGTGTTTGTTGGCAGTCCTCACCCTGGCATATTCCCTCTGCATTTCTCTCCCTTCCTGCTACTCTCCACCTCTCTCCCAACTCCCCTACTCCCCCTTTCTCATAAACAGGAGTTGTGAAAATAAGGCAGTGGAATAGGCTAAAAAGAGCAGGACCACAAAGAAAAAACAGCCTCACTTCTTTTACTCCCGAGGCTGTTGCTTCAACTTGACTCTGATTGGGTGAAAGAATGTTTAGTTCATTGTGTGGTTTTATGTCGGTTCTCATTAAGGTTGAATCAGTGTTTCCATGACAGGCCTTGTTCTCCGGGTGCTTAGAAGCAGCTTGTTAATTCCCAGATGGGTCTGGACAGGTCACGCCTGGAATCTGGAGATATTTTGGAGGGGGGCAGGATTGATCTGGATTGATATTGCGGCCCCTGGCCCCTCGGATGCAGCAGCAGGGGGTGCCAGAGCTGGAGCTTGCTTCCACGTGAACTAGGAGGGAAAAGCTTTCCTAAGGAGTGAGCTGTGTGAGCAGGATGCTAGGGCGTATTGAACTTTTTGTTTTTAGGGAGAATGCACTTCTGAAGAACTTTAGCCTTTCCCATTTCTATACAAACAGTGTGATTGTAACATATGTGCTAACTAGATCAGGTTCTAATCAACCCATCAGAACAGGTCAAGATGTTGAACTATTTGGAAATAAAGATTTTTTGTAAAGTGAATTTCATTGGAAATAAACTCCTTTATTTTGAAAAGGACATAATTCATTTTTCTCTGCCGATTCAGTTTGACCGTTCCCCATTCGTACGCATTAGTAAAGTTTTACTGTAGTCTCCAAGTGTGATTGATAAAGGAAGTGTTATGACGTCCATTAAAAAAAAAGCCCTTAAGTTTTGAACTTGTTTGGCCCTGTTACTTAGAAAAACAATGTGCTCAGATAAAAATCTTCAGTCTCGTTTTCTTCCTGAGAATTTTTAATAGTGTATAAGAAATCAACCTTATGCTTTTGGAGAGAACTCGCCTTCTGCCTGGTTCAGCTTTTGTACCGACACTTTATGGAATCTTGTTAAACTGGGTGGTTTGCCATCAGTCAGAAAGTTTGCTGTGCAGCCACAGGTAGGCTGCTCTGGACGCCGGGGGCGTAATGAATGCTGGCAATGTGTCTCTCACCTAAGGAGCAGGTGTTTTGGATGGTGAGATGAAGGCTGCATCCCCAATCAGCCAAATGGAAAGCAGCCAGTGATTATCGGGATGGGTCAGATGAGTTGTAAATACATGAAGTGTGGGGCCTGCAGGGAGAAAGGCGGGCAGGGGTCATTCAGAAGTGGAATAACCCAAAGGAAAGGGATGTGGCCTTTTCAAATCATATTGTACAAGCATACCAAATTATATAGGACGTGCTTAGGGTATGGTGTTAAATGTGAAAAGCAGATTATGAAATAGAAAGCACTGTAATTTTACTCTTTAAAAATACATTCAACAATATTGGAATTATATACATTGAAATGAATGGTGGAATTATAGATGCTTTTGATTTTTTTGTGCTTGCCTGCATTTCTCAACTTGTTTTTACAATACTAATGGCTATACAATACTAATGGCTAAGATTTATTGAGTACAAAACACATGAATATGGCATTTCATTTATAAACTCTTTGAGATATGTACCATTATTGTTAGTCTCATGATACAAGATTCAGAAACTAGAATCAGAGGGATAACTCTCCAAGGCTGCGCAGCCACTACGTGCTGTGAATTCAGGGCAGTCTCCAAAGTCTGTGTATCTCAATTCTGTCTGTGGTCTCCCTGCACATGTATTATCATTTTACTTATAAAAAAATAGAAAAAGGGCCTTGGCTGGTGTGGCTTAGTGGATTGAGTGCTGGCCTGCAAATCAAAGGGTCACCAGTTTGATCCCCAGTCAGAGCACATGCCTGGGTTTCGGGCCAGGTCCCCAGTAGGGGGTACGTGAGAGGCAACCACACATTGATGTTTCTCTCCCTTTATTTCCTCCTCCCTTCCCTCTCTCTAAAAATAAATAAATAAAATCTTAAAAAAAATAGAAAAAGGGAGGGAAAGAGTATTTTCTGCTTCAACAACTGATATTTTAATTAACTATAAATGCCTCCCATCTCTCCCATTTCCCATTGCCACTTCTTTTTTTTTTTCTTTGTCACTTCTCCTTGGAAGTCCTTGGGAATTGCTCCAGACTTAGCCAGAGGTAAGTCACCTTCCCTTGGGAGCCAACTGCACTGAGAATTATCCAGCATTCCTTGGAGGCTTCCCAGCCAGCCTGTAGCTTGAGGAACCCCATGGGATTCTGGAGCAGTCCTGGTAGAAGGCAGAATTTTTAAGCAGATCAGGCAAATTATGTCTTCAGAGCTCAGCCAATATGGGCTTACAAAGTTCTTGGCATTGTTAGGGGAGTGTGACAGGTAGGAAGAGTGAGGGAGAGCTCCCAGGCTCCCATTTACCTACATGTTATGTGGAATGTCAGGGTAGGAAGGTCAAGGATTTACCACAGAACAAGGAGAAAGGAAAGTTAATTGTTTCTTGATGCTTATTACTGTGAAATTACAATAACAAACTACTTTGTTAGAAGACTGGCTACTTGGGTGATTCCATGCATTGGCAAGATGAACTGGTTTAGTGGAGGTGGAAATAGTCAGTGCGAGTGATTCTGGGGGTAGCCCTGGGGAGGAGTTGCCTGCATCCTATACCACCGCAAGCCCGCACGGGCAGCCAGGCCCCCAGAGGTCACCTTATCCGTCCTCTTCCAGAAATCCACCTGAATATCCCAGAGGGATGGGCTTTTCTATGACCCGTGGCCATCCAAATCATACACATTCAGAGGGAGGCTTTATTTTTCCATTCTACAAGGAAGGCTGATGCATGTAAATCACCTCCTTGTTGAAAAAAAAATTGTAAGAGTCAAGGACTTCTTTCCCAAATAATCGTACTTGGACTAGTGTCCCAGATCTTGTAGACATTTAACCACATGAGAAATGCCTTTCTGGTCAGTGTCAAGAGAAGTTCTTGTGAGTAACTTGTCTGTTTTGCTGTGTGGATGATGTGATTCTTTTAGTTGACATTTCTCCTTTCTTATTTGGCCACAAGGTATCACGGAGTCAACTCAGTAGCCCACTTTGGCATAGGTACAGGACTCTGTTTTTCAATAACTAATTACACTGTCATACACCTTTTATGTCCTACCTATATATTTTCCTTGAGCCCCAGTTTTCTCACTTGCTTTACATTGTGTTGTTTTATTCAATGCATTTTGGAGGCTCCTCCTCTGACATGGCACTCCTTTCTTCTGAGTTCATTTTTCTTCTTGCCAACATACATTAGAAGTTCCTTCATTAAAGGTATGTGGTAAACTTTAAAGTATATTTCTCGCAATGTCTCTATTTTACACTTACAAATGAAAGTTTGACTGAGTGTAGAATTCTGGACTCAATTATTTTCTCCGTATTGCTACTCCTGAGTATCAGGTAACTCTGGGCAAGTTACCTAATGTCTCAGTCTCCTGGTCTATAAAATAGACCATAGTACCCACTTCTGGGATCATTGTGAAGAGATACTGTGTGCAGAATATTAGAATAGTGCCTACCATTTAAGGAAGCACACGACAATTGTTAACTATTATGATTACTTTTCTAATTTTTTCAGAATTTCTTGCTTTTTTGTGTTTTACTAGCTCATCTAAATATTAGTTTGCCAGGTTGCATGCGTGTGCTCACACACACACATACAAACCTTTTGGGAATGTTATTAAAATTGCTTTCAATTTATGTTACAGGAGAACTGACACCTTTCCAATATTGGGTCTTATTTTATTCAGGTGAGTGACTGGTGATTTCCCCTATAAATACCTTATATAACTTTTGCTGTATTTATTCTTATAGATTTTTTGCTATTTTACATGATGTCTTTTTTTCTTATTATATTTTTAAATTTACTTGCCCGTAGAGACATTTCCTGATTTTTGAATTTTGATCTTTTATATCCAGAGTCGTGGCTTACTTCCCTTGTTAGATAGATCTAAGAATTTATACGTAGCTATTCTTGAATTTTCTAGGTAGATAATCACAAAGCAATAGTTTGTCTTTTTTTTTCTATTTCTTCTTACTCATATCTTTTTCTTCTATTATTGCATTGGATAGATCCTCCAGTACAGTGTTCAGTAATAACAGTGGGCATCCTTATCTTCTTACTGTCTTTAATGAGTGCTCTTAAATTTTCTCCATGAAGTTTACTTAAAGTTTTGGTATATATTCTTTATTAAATTAAGGACTTTTCCTGTATTAACATTATTTAGCAAGTTAAAAATTTTATCCTGACTGAATGTTGGTTTTATATAATGCCTTAGTGTTTTTATGTGAATTAGATGATGATATATTTTTCTTCTTTATGTTAAAATGTGATAAATAATATGAGTATATTTGCCTATGTTGAGACATACTTGCATATAAATGCATATACATATCAATTCTTTTATTTTATGGGATATATTGGGTTGGACAAAAAGTTGGTTGCATTTGTTTTTTTCCGCAAGATGGCTCTAGTAGCGCTTAGTTGTCTTTAACTTCATTCAAACGATCTTGTTAATTGCATTGTGACAGCGTGTATTTAAAAAAAAATCAAAATGGTGAATTTTTGCGTAGCTATTTTAATATTGAAGTTGGAAGAAAATATGCAACATTTTCAGCATATTATGCTTTATTATTTCAAGAATGATAAAAATACAACTGAAATGCAGTGTATGGAGAAGGTGCTGTGACTGACTGAACGTGTCAAAAGTGGTTTTCGAAGTTTCATGCTGGAGATTTCTCACTGGATGATGTTTCTTGGTCAGGTAGACCCGTTGAAGTTGATAGTGATCAAATTGAGACATTAATTGAGAACAGTCAACATTCTACCACACGGGGAATAATTGACATACTCAGAATATCCAAATCAATACAGTTATTGGTGAAAATGAAAAAAATATGTCTTTTATTTTATGGAAAAAACTAAATGACTTTATGGCCAACCCAGTATTTGCTAGTACTTTATTTAGGAGTTTTGCAAATGTTCCTAAGTGAAACAATTGATTTATAATTTTCTCTGAAAAATATTATTTTTATATTATTTGGAGTCAAGTTTATATTAACCTCATTAAAGAAATTGGGTAGTTTATCCTGTTTCATGAATATTTTTCTTAAAACACTTTGTAAGAGATAAAGACTATCTGTTCCTTAAAAATTTGGTACAATTTATTATAAAATCATCTGAACTTCTTATAAAGGGTATGTGTGTTAGGTTTTTGGTCATTCAATTTTATTAACGATTACTGATGAATTTGGGTTTCTGTTCCCAGTGCAGAAGAGTTCTGAATGTCCCAAACAACTGCTCCAGTCCCCACATGCTGTCCTTCAAATTCTCTGTAGTACATTAAAACCTTCTCATGACCTCCCAGCACCCTGAATCCCATTCGTGTTGAAAAGAAAAGCCTCGGTGGAGAGGTTCCTGCCCCCTTTGGTCATGGAGACCATGTTCCCTCTCTGCTTGCGTGTGTATCTACATGTGTTCCTAACTGTGCAGAGAGGTTTACCTTCAACACGTGATCCTTTACTCATGGCTGACATCTCTGGGAATGTTGATTCATATCAGCAAAGTCTGTTTATAATATGTAAAGAAATCTATACAGACATATCTGTCCCATATCCTCCCAACAAACCCCATTCTTTTAAGGAAACCAAACTAGGAATCATCCTTGGCCTTCTCCTCTGGCCCTCACATCAGCCCTATGGGATCATGGAAAAGAAGTGGACTTTGGAGTCTGGCACATCTGGGTTTGAGTCCAAGCTTTGCCGCTAACTAGATGTGTGGCTATCTTAGTGTTTTTGAGCTTCTGTAAGAAAGTACCACAGACTGGGTAGCTTATAAACAACAAACGTTGATTTTTCACAGTTTTGGAGACTGGAAGTCCAAGATGAGAGTTCTGGTGAGGACACTTCTTGCAGACAGCCATCTTCTCTCTCTGTGCTCATGTGGCAGAAGGGGTGAGCTAGTGCTCCGTGGCCTGTTCTTATACATGCACTAATCCCGTTCATGAGGGCTCACTCCCAGGACCTAATCAGGTCCCCTTGGGGGGTTAGGATTTCAACATGTATTTTGGGGGGACACAGTCAGAGAATAGTAGTGGCCTTGGGCAAGTTACTTCACATCTCTGAGGTTAAGTTTCCTTCTCTATAAAATAGCAATAATAAAACTTATCCCCCCAAATTGTTTTGAAGATTAAGTGCGATAATAAGAAATAATATGGACCAAATGCTTGGCATATGTTGATGCTTACAAATGTTAGTTTCCTCACATCATCTCCCCTGCTCTGCTCTTTCTTTCAGACTAGGATTGTGCTTCAGAGAGACTTCTAGGAAGAGGCCATTGGTGTACCTCCTAATATGTTATGTTTTCTTGATAATCAATTTAGATTTCTCTCGGATGAATTTCCTCAAAGCTTTGGACTGCCATTTTGGTTTTCTGTCTATACCACTTCTTAGTAGCCCTCCTAGGCTATTAATCAAACTGTTGTGTAGAATAACTATGTTGTTACTTAAGAACTATGCTCCTTTTAATCAGAATTATCTCTTTGCTTTATTTGTTGGTGCTCCTTCCTTTAAGAAGATAAAAACTCTTTATTTTCAAAGACAATATGTTCAATGCAAAGACCCCAGAGTGAATATAAGGAGTAAATAACAGAACTACTTCTGGCACTAGGTGTTCCCAGGAGGGACCATGAAGTCCCTGAGCAATTGAGGGGTAGATGGGGTAGGGGATTGATAAGGAAGCGTCATGACGCCCCATTGGGTAGAAGAGCTGAAAGTATTCCTTGAGGACTTCCAAACACCTAAAATCTGCCTGTTTTATAATCAGGTATCTGGATTCTATGGAATCTACACTTAGCCCAGAGCTTTTTGCAGGTGTCTTACTAGAAATGGTAACAAAAGCTATCACTGTGTTTATGTAGAGGAAAAGAGCATCATGAAAACAAAACATAATTGGAATTATGGATGTACCTCCATATAAATATCTGTGGCTCGGAGCACAAGAATAACTTTTCCATTAGAAAGCTAAGCCAAGAGTTTTATGGAATCTGCACTGAGAATCTAATTTAAAACAGCCGTGGCCCAGAAATTCAGAGACTGGGCTGTCACATTGGCCTCTGTTCATCCCTTTGATCGTTTTTTTTCTAGCTCATGGTAACTCTTATTCAAGGCCAATTTGGAGGTCCTAGAAGATGGTAATTGATACTACAAACCTTGCTTTTGTTGGCCTCAGCTTAGTGTTAATACAAACGTAGAGAAATTGTTTTAATTTTACATCTTTACAACCGAGAGCCTCCCCTAATGCAGCTGCAAGCCTGTTGCTCGTTTGTGGCTTGAAGCAGAACCTCATAAATTTTGTGAAAATTGCCCGTTCCTCTGCTGGTCCTGGATTCAGTGGAAGGTGCCTCACTGGGGTCATTCTAAGTAGCAAGCTGGCAGTCAGGTGCTCTTGATTTTCAGACCACTTATTTTTGGGGGAAAAGATCGGGCTTTCCTGGGAACTGGAGGATTGTCAAGAATCCTTCAGTTCTTGGAAGTTCAGACTTGCCTAGATGAGCATATTTCCCCCTTAAGGAAGGAGAGTATTTTAGCCTTCTGACCTCATCCTCTTTATCAGTCGTTTGATTGTAAACTCCCAGTAGGAACGGCTCTGTAGCACATGTGATGGGATTTATCCAGCTTTAAACAGCCCCTGGTGGTCGGGATCTGCCTCCTCCCCACACACACGTTTCCCCTCTCCCACCAGGTGTTCCTCCTTAGGTGCTTGCACATGCCCTTTGACACGTGTGCACAGGCTTTGGGCAGTCCTGGTTGGGACCCCTGCTGCAAACTCCACCACTCGTGGCCCGGTCTGGCCAGAGGGAGTGTCTTTCTTTGATCCTCATAAGGGCACTGTATGTATGGACTACTCCAACGGAGACAGGTGCTGGCTCCCTTTCTGGTTTCCTAGTCTGTCTGCTTTTAACCTCTATTCCTGGGGAGAACTGGTGTCTAACTCCTTCTGTCCTGGAACTTTGGTTTGTCTTGCTTCTATCTTGTTGCTTTGCTTGGACTTGACTTATCCGTGCTTCTGGACCCTGACCTTACTTGGTTTAGGGCTCATCTACTCCCATTCCCTGTTGATACAAGGGGCTCATGCATTCAGCCACCACCTACCGAATGGCTGCCCTGTTTGAGGTTCCCACACATCACCATTGGTTGTGATGCCACAGCTGACATCAGTCTTGTGCCATCACGTGACTATGGAAAATGAGGAAGGTGATTTTCTGCAAAGTTTTGAAGAAATTGTCTAATGCCATGAGAAATGTGCATGAAAAACAATCTCTTCTCCTCTTATCTTTCAGAGTTTAAAACTAAGTGTGTGTGGGCAGGAACGATCAGGTTCAATCCTGGTTTCTTCGTGCCTCTGGCCTCACCACGTTCCAGTTCATCCCCCACTGTCAGAGCTTTCCTTCAAAAATCCCTGTCTGATCCTGTATATTCTCTCTCTAAATTCTATCATTGAATCCTATTGCCTTTAGGATACAATCTAACTCCTTAACATAATACAGAAGGGCTTCTGGATCTCACTCATCTATTTGCCTCTTCCACGGTATTGCCCCTGTTAACTCCTGGCTCCAGCCACGCCCTCTGCCTGCAGCATCAGCCTCTCTCCTGCCTCCTTGTCTTTGCGCACACACCTCCCTCCACTCTGTTCTGCCTGATGAATTCATATTGACCTTCGAGATGCAGCTCAGAAGCCCACTCTTCCTGAGGTCCTTTCAAACCACCAGGACCAGCAGTTTTATTTCCCCCTACCACAATTGTGGACGCTGCCACCATCACTGTCACCCATCTTAATTAAGGATCTGGCTTGTTAATGAAGTGCCACAATACCCCACATTTGGCTTTATCACATTAACATGACATATGAGAATCGTCCCACTAGACAGAGGATGTCTGAGGTAATGGACTGTGCCTGCTCTGCACTTGCACCAGTGTGTGGCAGACCATTCAGGGTGTTCAGTTATCACTGTTGGGTGAGTGTTCCCGTGCCTGAAAGAATTAGTTACTTCACACACACCAAGATGTAGATTCCTATGGGCTCACTTTAAATCTTACTGAGAGTATTTATTTACGAAGCACATCATAGGTGCTTAGTGAATGTCTGTTGAGTCAAAGAAAGAATAAGTTGCACATACATACAAACTGGAAAATTTACTCCAAAATGTCTTAAGAAGAGGGCCGCCGTGTAGCCCCGCTTCCTCTCCCCACCCCCGTTTCCTCTTAACTACCCTAGAAAGAATGTGGACTGGAAAATCAAAGGTTATAGAATTCATCTTCATTCTCTCAGCTATGTTTCCCTGAGTGAATCATTCTACCTCTTTGTACCTCCTTTTCCTCATCTGTCATATGAGGTGTTAGAAAAGGTATTTAATGCCTGTTGAATAGTCTAGATTCCATTTTTATTAGATGGCCTCAAGTCAGACGACCAGCTGTTTTCCATTAAGTGGCACGCATGTGGGACTCATTTTCAGCCCATCACGGAGCACGTTCATGACAAGCCCTCCAGCACTGGGCAGGGCTGCAAAGCTGAGACCAACAGATGGACCAGAGTTTTCCCAAACCGTGGCGGGAGGCCAAGACCTAGTTGGAACACAAACACGGGGTAAGATGCCCTGAGCCAGGCAGGAGCAACAGTCAGTGTCCCATGTCAGTCTGAGGTCAGAGTTGGCCAGAGGTGCCCAGGAAAGGGGCATGCAAGGGAGCTGGACAGTGTGCTTTCAGGGTGTGCTGAAATGGGTCCTCCTCCCAGGAGAGTCTTGGGAGAACCTGGTGTAAGTCATCAAGACCAGCTTCAGTTGTCTGAAGGATGGGTAGGTGAAAAGGTGTTCAGACTTAGTCTGCATTCCCCCCAGAGCATAGATGGAAACCAGGAAGAAGTTAATTTGGGGTAAATGGGAGGGTGAAGAGTGTAATCCTGTCCAAATGATAATGAGATGAACTTGCTCATAAAGTAATGTGGTCTCCACTAATGGAAGTGTTTATGCAGCAGCTGGATGATCCCTCAGCACAGATGTATCAGGGTCCTTCAGTTGGGAAGGTTGGACTCCATGATGTTTAAAGTTTTCTTCTGATTCTAGGTCCTCCCCAAATCTTATTTAGAGAAACACTTTCAGACTCCAGAGCCCTTCTTCAGCACACCCTGCTGTCCTGGTGACCAGCCTTTTTGTTACTGGACTAAAGTGGTCCTTTCACCCGTGTGCATCAAAGTCCAGACAAAAGCAAACAGGAGTTTGCTGCAAAGAAAGTAGAGGTTTATTAGTTAAGGAAAAGGCACCAGGCCTGGAGTCTCAGGTAAACTGGTACTGAAAGATCTGGCTTCCTGATAGCTTCTAGGGGTGGGGTATGTGGCGGGAAATGCTGAATCGCGGTGGTTAAAGGAGTTGGGGTCGTGGGCTCTACTGATCCGCTGGGGCTGGCAGGGGGTAGTTGATCACTGTGTCAGGTCTGGAGGTCAGCCGTGGCCTCGTTCTGTTTCCTGAGGACGTGGTTCTGCTTTCGTGGGCCTGGGGCTGAAACACAACTAGAGTCAAGGGGTCAACAGACCTGAGGCTTTGTTCTTAAGACAGTTTGATGCTGACCAGAATCTGATGTCCAAAGGGCTTAATGATTAAGGAAGGGCGTGGACAGACTGAAAGAAGAAAGGGTCAGGTTAAATAACGTTTCTGTGCAGTGACACTTTGGGAACTCTTCGAATGTTTCCCTTAAAGTGGAGCCCCTGAATTGGACCTCATGGGCCAGGATGTGGCCTGGCCAGGGCCTCTCTAGGGACATTACACAATTTTTACAGATAGCGGACCTATTAATTCCTCATCTAATTTGCTCTGAGCTGAGCTGTAAAAGCAAACAGCAGCGAGCCTGGGTTCCTCTGGTATGTGTACCTGCCACCTCAGGTGATGGACAGTCTATTTCCTTTTATCTGCTTTTCTCCACTGCAGTTGAACTTCTGATGCCTTTGCGATAAATCTTCTAATCTAGACTGTGCCTTTTGGGCTTGGGGGACATTTTCTGTCCTGGGAACTTCCGTGGCATTCCATCCTTGCCTTCTCAAGAGCATCACCATTTCACCCCAAATGCTCTCTCTGTCTTATTTGTTTCTTTTCCCCTTTCATTTTTCTTGTCCATCTCTTCTTTCTCAAGTCTTCATGCCCACTGACTACATTCCTACTTGTTTTTTCTTTTCAGTGGTTCTCTTTTCAAATTCTTTGCCTTCCTGGTATCCTGGTGAATAGGAATGCGGGTGGCTTGTCAGCTCCATTGTGTTTATGAAGAAAAATGCCCAGAGGTTAAGTGATGTGCTTAATTTACTGGCAGAGCCAAGGTTTCCTGACTTCCCTCCCAGCCCCATCCTGGAGATCACATGCATTTGCTTGGAACACTGGTGTCAGTGGAGATCATCAAGCTTTTCTCTGTGTGCAGGGTCACTGGACCCTGAAAGAATTTACCCAGGGGCCATATGAGGTCTCTGGAGATCTTAGTCTGAAATCACACTGAAGTAAATAGGAATGACTGAGAGCAAAGGAATTTATGGAGTCCTTATCATTTTTCAAAGAAACTTTGGAGTTCATCACTTTATATGATGTTCCCCGGAGCTGTTTGAGGTGGATGAGCCCATGTGAGCCTCTTTTTGTAGGTGAAGGTCATGTGTGGAGGAGGCCCTGAGCAGACATACTAGCTCCTGGTCCATAAATCTTCCATTTGGCCTGTGCTTCAGGAAAACCAGGAAAGAGGAATGGTTGTTTCCATCTGGTGTCAAAGAAAATGCAGACTAACATTCTGGGCTTGGCAGTTGGCCTAAGAAGCAGTCTCATGTCATGTTTGAATGTGGGAGCTGGGCAAGGGGACAGTGGGGCGGGTTCTGACCCTGGGAGTCAGGCCAGCTCCAGCGATAGCTGGAATATAAGGCCAGATGGGACGGAAGTATGCAGGCTTGGTGAATTGGTGCTTGAGACATGGGCGAGCTGGTTTCAGCCTCCTTGGGGGAGAGGTGGCATTCTAAGTTCTACTAGATATACTAGTTGGGGATTCTGAAGTGTGGAGAGGGACACTTGTTCTAATGTGAGTCTTGTTATAATCTCAGGTTATGCATCCATTCATTTGGCAAATATCAGCATAAATCAATCTTTAAGATATTTATAGGTTTTCTTAGGAGGACCCTCATATATGTGTGTATGTCTCTATATTTCTATCTCTATATCATCTCACATATGTTTATTCTTATTAATGTACATAATCAGTGGGAATAAAAAGTATTTTCCTCTATTTATGGATTAGGAAACCAAGGATAATTGGTTTGCTCAGAGTTCCACAGTTACTTAGAAGCTGAGCCAAGTTCCAAATCTATGTTTTCTGAGTTCTTTTACTGGTGTTTCTAACTGCTTCCCATATGGTAAGCAATCCCTAACGGTTAAGGTATGTGCTTTGAAGAGAAACAGAGGAAACTCCTTTGGAGTTACTACTTAACTGCAGGGCCTTTATCTTTAGGGCCTGCAGAACCTAAATGAGAGTTGAAATACAACTTGAACCCATTTTGTTAAAATCCCAGTGGGCATTTATATGGTTGGAATTCATTCTTTAAGTCAACCAGGGATAAGTCCTCTTTGTAGATTTGGAATTAATGTCTGTGTTCTGTCGCATCCTGACTGGCGTGGGGTGCTCCCTAGTTATGTGGCCAAGGGGAGCGGAGCAGCAGGGAGAATGGGTTGGGTTTCCTTGGTAAAGTGGTTATGGGTTAGAGGGGTGGGGTCATAGGGCAACTAACCTGGGTCCTCCTGCACTGAAGGAAGGTTGCTGTCCCAAAGCACCCAGGGCTCAACTGTATGATTCAGCTCACAGCTCAAGTTCCCTTTCTTACATCCCACAGCTTATACTATGACCCTGGGTCAATCCCCTTCAAACCCTGCCTGTGCCCCTATAATGGGTGCATAAGGCTCTGTCACCCTGAGCCCTGGGAATCGGGCCCAACAAGCTGAGCAAGGCTGGCCCCCAACAGGCCTCATCCTGTTGGATTAGCCTGATGCTTGGCACACCCTTCCTAATGGGACTTCCTCACCTCCAGGTGAGGCCTGTGCTGGGCTGCCTGAGTCGGGGTGGGTGCTTCCAGATAGATTTTGAGCTTCCTTGGAATCCTGGGGTTGGCCGTGAGTTTTTCCCCATCAGACTATTCTTCTGCTGCCGCCACCTCTGTTTCTTTCCAGCCAGAAGCAGCTGCTCTGCCATGCTTCCCTTGGCACAGTTTTTGTCCTACAAAGAGCCTGCAAGAAACTCTGGGATGAGTCAGAACCTGGCTTCAGTGTCAGGTCCATTTTTCACTCATTCATTGAGCATTTTTTGGGCCTGTGAGCTTGTACCAGGGCAGGGCACCCAGGTGTGAATAAGACCCTGTCAGTCCCTGTCCTGGGGTTGCTCCCAGTCTAGAATGGAGACCCCAGAAGGCACCCAGCCTGGTGTCACAAGTGCTTTTGGGACCTGCAGCCTGGATCACTGGCCAGTCTCCTGCTCGGGGTTAGTGCCATGGCGCTCTTTGTTTCTGCCAGACTCATCGGGTCCTGACATCTGCCTTGGGGGCTGTGCTCTGCTGTCTCAGGGTCACATTGCCCACTGCTCCACTTATATCTTGCTCCACATCAGCATCTCCAGATGCAGAAGTTTTCATCGATGGGTGATTGAAGAAGCAGAATATGGTATACATGTACAGTGGAACATTTCAGCCTTAAAATGGAAGGAAATTCTGGAATATGCTTTGGCTTGGATAAACCCTGTTGACATTATGCTAAGTGAAATAAGCCGTCCCAAAGGTTCGGATATCGAATGATTCCACTTACCGGTGGTAGGTAGAGTAGTCAGAGTTCTAGAAACACAGAGTAGGATGGTTGTTGCACGATAATGTGGATGTATGTATTGCCACTGAGCTGTGCACTTAAAAATGGTTAAGAGGGTAAATTTTATCTTTAAGTATATTTTACCACATGCACAAAAAATATAGAGGCTTAAAACCACAACTTCGTATTATCTTCACTGGTTCTGTGGTTTGACTGGTCTCAGCTGGGTGGTTCTTGCTCAGGGTCTCTCATGTTGTGTTAGCCAGATGGTGGCTGGAGTCGGAATCACTGAAAGCTCAATTGGCTGTTGTCCAAGTTGGTGGCCCTGGGTGGCTTTCCCATGTGGCTTCTTTGTCCAGCCTGGCTTTCTCCTTTGGTGGCTCAGGGCTCTGACAAGCAGGAAATGGCAGCTTCTAGGTCAGTTCAGGCCTATGCCCAGAATTGTCACAGAATCACTTCTGCCATGCTGTAGCCATCAGAGCAGTGACAGACCCACCCAGATTCAAGGGGAGGAGAAATGGAGCCCCTCTCTCAATGGAGGAGGGACAAGGTGACATTTCAGAAAACCCAGTCTGAAGCATGATTGCAGGGGTCCTAAAGAGTTTGAGTGGGAAAGGCTTCAGGCAGGCACATACTTCTTGCAGACCCTTTTTAGGAGAAATCATCCTATGTTGTTAGAGTTTGAAGGGCCTTTGGAAACTTGCTAGCAGTGACTTCTTGTTAGCATACAGAGTCACAAAGAGCTGGAACCTGGTCTCCTGGCTCCAGGCTGAACACACAGCTGTGGGACCTCACCCAGTGGAACTCTGGGTGTTGTGAGCAGTAGTACAAAGGTCTGGTAGAGAGATGGGTGTGGTGAGAGAGCAGAGCCCTGGGCTGTATCCAGTGGAGACCTACTAGCATCTTGGAGGCTGGGCTGGATCTGTCCGGAGCTCAGCTCGTGGGCTTTGCTGGGAAGGGCTATGCAGAGGCACCCGGGGTGCTCTGTGAGGAGGCTGAGACTTTACTTATGTAATTCTCAGAGTTGGGATAAAGGAAGTCAGGCTGCCCTAGGCTCAGTTTCCCCCGGTTGAGACTTAGAGATCTGTAGGTTTCCATATAAGCTAGTTAATGCCCATTGCTGAGAATGTCAGTTGGCAAATCCATTCATTTGCATCTACTCAAACACATTTCTAATCAGACTTTGCTTTAAGTGCAAAATTCTTTGTAAAGCCTTTAGTGGCTTTCATAATGCAATGAAATTCACAACTACTTTGCATTCACTCCTTGTGGACTTAGAGATACAAATGTTGTTGTTGTGTGTGATATCTACATTTGAGACTAAGAGTCCAAGTAAATGTTAATATTGTATACTTGGTTTGTAAATAGGACCTTTGTAAATGATTTAAAAAATTTTCCATATTTTTGGAATCATTCAAGTTGTTTTATATTTATACACATGTACATTCATGGAATTTCCAGGAGTGGCTGGAATCAAAGCCAATATGTTTTTGTTCTCTGTAAGTCAGGGGTTCCTGCCTCCGTTTTCACAATGATGTGAACATTTCCAGGTGAGCTTGGTGGTCAGTAACAGTTTAGGACTGGCCACGGATGAACCAGAATGCATTTGATTTGGTATATGCACACAACCCTGATCTGAGGTTGTCTTTGTGGCTTGAGGTCAAGTTTGGGCAGCCAGAGAAGAGACCTGTTTAGCGATGACCAATGTGTGCATGACTGGATATTATGTTCTCTCAGGGGGGAGTGAAGCCAGGCAGGAGAGATGCCCTTATGCTGGTGTTAACTAGCACGTGGCTGAAATGCTCAGTAGCATGAGCAGAGGGTATGATTGCTAATGTCTCATCTACTGCCCCCTGTCTTCGCCCAAGCAGACGCCCCCTCCCCAGGGAGCCTCCCTGCCCCTGGGCCAGGAGGGCTGTTCTCTCTGAACCTCCCAGTGCACTTTTGCACAGGAGACAGCATGTCTGCCTGTCATTTGTTGTTTTCTGTGGTCTCTGCTACCAGGTTTTAAGCACCTGAGGAGCAGGACTCTAGTAACAACGGCCTCTATTTATGCTGTCCCCCTGCATCTGTCTTTTACAGATACTCTTTTAGTATGTGTGATGACCCTGTCTCAGTTTGCATGGGCCCCATAACAGAATACCAGGCTGGGTGACTCACACAACAGAAATGTGTTTCTCACAGTTCTGCAGGCTAGAAGTCCAAGATCAAGGTGTTGGCAGGTCTAGTTTCTTCTGAGGCCTCTGCTAGGCTTGCAGTTGGGCGCCTTCTCACTGTGTCCTCACACAGCCTTTTCCCTGTGTGTTCACCTCCCTGGTGTCTCTCTCCATGTCTTAACCCCTTTTTATAAGGACGCCAGTCAGATTGGCTCAGGGTCCAGCCTAATGGCCTCATTTTAACTTCCACAGCTCTTTAGAGCCCCTACATCTAAATACAGTCACATCCTGAAGCACTGGAGCTAGGGCTGAATTTTGGGGTATGCAGTTCAGCCCATAACAAACCCCAAAAGTTAACTAGTGTTGTCCTTGTCTCATACCTGAGGAAACGGAGGCTCGTGGAATTAAAGTAACCTGCCCCATGTTGCTCAGCAGGGTGGTGGCAGGGCTGGGGTTTACACACAATCTAATCCCCCTACCCCCCTGTACTTGGGCAGTGAATCAGGTCTTACTTGTTCCTGTGGTCTACAAGGTGCTTGGTTCAGGACTCAGCACCGAAGACAATGTGACTATTTGCTGAATGAATGAGCAGCCAGTGTGTAATACAAGAATTTGTACCAGAACTTTTGAAAGACATCCCCCAAGGCCCAGCATCCAACTGTGAAGATCCTGGGGCTCTTCCCCAGGATGTAGGTCCTTAACTTCTCATATAGACCATTCCAGTTTCAATGCAGCACCATTAATGCGTGGGTAGGAATCACATTTTAAAGTGTTAAATACTCTTTCTGGGCCATTTAGCTACTGCCTCTTCTCAAAACACTAAAAGCAATTACATGGTAATTAAGATAAATTACTTGACCAATGTTCATAGCAAAGTGGCCAATTTTGCTTTTCCCCCACTAATATTTAAATCCAGACAGAGATCTTCTTTCTAGTTCTTTAAGTTTCTAGGAGTTTCTGCTGCTCATCTTCAGGAGGGCCCTGGGCGTGCAGCGAAGATGGGAAGGAGACTTGCATATTCAAGATGTGTGATGAGAGCCCAGTCGCTTCAGCTAACTATCCCACATCTTTTTCATAGTTCCCTCTGAGAATTCAGAATCCAAATCCAGGAGCTGCCATCTAACAACCACAGGGCCCTGCACCCCGGCCCAGCCTCAGGGGCCCCTAAGGAGATAATGCCTTCTCATTTCTTTCTCTGCGTGCCTTGCTCTTCCCACGGGAGAGCCCACGGGAATATAAATACCAGAGGGCAGCTCTGAAAGCAGGCCTTGTTTGCAGCCTCTCAGCCTGCACGAAGGCTTACTTGTCTGTCTCCTTTTCCCTCCTCTGTGGGGGATGGGCTGGATTTTTCAGAGAGTGGGAAGCCCTGGGGCCCTTCTGTGCTCCTGAGACCAGAAGGTAAGAGGCTGGCGGTTACTAGGGCTGCCAGACACCAGTCCGCTGGGAAACAACGCAGTCCCAGAGCAGCAGAAACCCAGGACCTGGGGGGTAGGGGTGGAGTTGCCAAGATGTGGACAGCTGAGCTGGGCCTCTGTCTATGGGCCCCAGCATCCCTACTTCCCCTGCTTCCAGACTGGCAGCCTTGCTCATCCCCACCCTAAGCTGAAGCTGCCCCCAACCCTGTCACTTGACCTAATCACTCAACCCAGAAGGCATCTGTCTCTACTCTGTCCACCCTCCTCAGCTCTTCAAGGGCCTGTGAGGATACTCCTTCCTGCCCTGGGGGTCCTTGCAGTCCCTGGTTTTCCTTTGGCCTTTTCAGTTTGACTAACTTTCTCCTTTTCTTTCCTTCCTCCTGTAAAATGATAGGGCCCTTAGCTTTGGGTACCCCGTGGACTCCCCCATTCTCTCCCGGAATTCAGCTCTCATCTGGTTGATAAAGACCCCAGCTCTACATGTGTGGTGTACGGTTTTCTCTCCAGGCATGGTTTTGTGTTGTAGTTTCTTGGTAGATGTTTTCACTGGGTTGCACCTCAGACCTGACCAACCTGTGACTGACCTGCTCCTCTTCCTGCCTTTCCTGTGTCTCTGCTTTCTGAGTGCCAGTCTCCCGTTTTGCACATGTTTTCTAGATCACCTTTGGTGTTCCAAGTCCCGTCAAATCTTTTAAAATATCCTTTATCTGCACTCTGTGCTGTGGTGATTCCTGCGCTGGTAGTCATTGTGATTTAGTAGACCAAAGTAGACCCAAGCATAAGGGTGTGATAAGGGAACTCAAGAGTTAAAGACTTTAGCCTTAGTTGATAGGCTTAAGTGATTAATGCGTGGAAAGCTGTTATTCCAGGAACTGGAATGTGTGACCATGTGACTCCAGGAGGTTGACTAGCGATTCAACCTTGCGCCCCAGAAGGTCTGCAAGTAATGGAGATAGTATCTGAGCCGTTGTGTTCCTGGGAGGGAAGCGGGTGATGTAGGTACAGAATTGTTGATCAACAGATAAAGAAGTGCTAGGAAAATCTCCACCCAGATTGCATCTCTTACCTATTTCTTAACCTTTTTTCCTAACCTCTTACCTACCTTTTCTTCTCCTTATAAAAAGGTCAGCTTGAAATGAGGTGTTAAGATGTTTTTTTGAGGGCACATAACCCACTGTCTTCTCTGATTGCCAGCCATCTGAATAAGGTACCATAAAGATTCCATACTTGTCTCTACTTACTAGTTCTGGTAGTGATGAACACCAACTCTTCCAATTTCAAGTGGATACTCTGCTTGGCACACTCAGCTCACTGACCTGCTCAACAGAGAACAGGATTTCTCATCCTCAATGCCAGAGATATTTTGATCTGAATAATCCTTTGTGTGGTGGCTGTCTTGTACATTGTAGGATGTTTAGCAGTATCCTAGTCTCTATGCACCAGATGCCAGTAGCACTCCCGACCCCCAACTATGACAACTGAAAATGTGTCCAAATGCAGCCAAATGCCTCCTGGGAGAATGAGGTCACTGCAGGTGAGAGCCAGTGGTAGAGATGATACTGAGTCGGGTTGTGGGGGATGAGCGTGGTCCCAGGTTTGCAGGTTTTCATCTTACATGTCAGCCACATGTAGAAAGGAACTATGTCACTTTTAAAAAATTATATTTTATTGTTTATGTTATTATACTTGTCCCAATTTTTCCCCTTTCCTCCGTTCTACCTACCGCCCCCCCACCCCGACCCTGCCAACTCCCTCAGGCAATCCCCACAACATTGTCCATATCCATGGGTCATGCATATATGTTTTTGGTTACTCAGTTCCCTATGCTGTACTTTATATCCCCATGGCTACTCTGTAACTACCAATTTGTACTTCTTCACCTTTCCCTTCACCTTTTTTGCCCATGCCCCCAGCCTCCCTCCTACCTGGCAACCATCAAAATGTTCTCTGTATCTGTGATTCTGTTTCTGTTCTGCTTGTTTGTTTATTTTGTTTTTTAGATTCAATTTTTGATAGATATATATTTATTGACACTTTATTGCTCATGTTTTTGTTATTGTTATCATCCTTCTTAAAGAAGACCCTTTAACATTTCATATAATACTGGTTTGGTGATGAACTCCTTTAGCTTTTTCTTGTCTGGGAAGTCTTTCTCTCTTTTGATTCTAAATGATAGCCTTGCTGGGTAAAGTAATCTTGGTTGTAGGTCCTTGCTTTTCACTACTTTGAATACTTCTTGCAAATCCCTTCTAGCCTGCAAAGTTTCTTTTAAGAAATCAGTTGACAGTCTAATGGGAGCGCCCTTGCAGGTAACTATGAGGGTTTCCCCACGAAAACCAGACTTATCTTCTGGAAAGCAGGCCCCTTGTAGTACAGGCTTCCCCTACTAGGTGAGTGTTCTAGGAACCCATCTATATCAGTATGCCAGCTGGCATTGTTGTGAGAGGTTGCATTTAGCTTCAGTGAATTTTTTTTTAAGATACTTTCAACGCATTTGCCCATTTCATGCTGGGTGATTTACAAGCGCATCTTCTCACACCACCCTAAGAGTTCAGCAGTTTTTGCCTGAAAACAGCGTGACCTCCATGCCCCACCCTCCCAATTCACCCAACCTTTTCCTGAGCAACTTTTTTTTTTTGTTTCCCTGGATAAAGAAAGTCCTCAAAGGGAAACATTTTGCCAGTGTAGGAGAGGTGAAACAAAAAATGGCAGAAGCACTAACAGGCATCGAAATCAACATGTTCAAAACTGTTTTGAGCAATGGAAAAACCATTTCTATGGTGTATTGCATCAAATGGATAGTACTTTCAAGTTGACTGAAGTTTAAACACATAATTTTTAATAAATAAATTCTGGGGGTTTTTTGATCTCCCTTTTCTCTTGCTGCTTTTAAGATTCTTTCTTTGTACTTAACATTTGGCATTTAATTATAGTGTGTCTTAGTGTGGGCCTCTGTGTTCATCTTGTTTGGGACTCTATGCTTCCTGGACTTGTATGTCTATTTTCTTCACCAAGTTAGGGAAGTTTTCTGTGGTTATTTTTTCAAATAGGTTTTCAGTTCCTTGCTCTGTCTCTTCTGCTTCTGGCACCTTCACGATGCAAATGTTGGCCACTTGAAGTTATCCTATAGGGTCCTTACACTATCTTTGTTTTGTTTCTGATTCTTTTTTCTTCTTGCTGTTCAGATTGGTTGTTTTTTGCTTCTTTATATTCCTGATTACTGATTTGATTTTTGGCTTCGTCTACTCTACTGTTAATTCCCTGTAAATTGTTCTTTATTTCAATAGTGTATTCTTTATTTCTGACTGGATCTTTTTTAGGCTATTGAGATTCTCACTAGGTTATACCATGGTTATATAGGTTATATAACCAGTGTTTTGAACTCTATCTAGTAGCTTGTTTGTCTCCGTTTTATTTAGTTCTTTTTCTGGAGTTTTGTCCTATTCTTTCATCTGGGCCATGTTTCCTTGTCTCCTCATTCTGGCAGCTTCCCTGTGTTTGTTTCTATGTATTAGGTAGAGCTGCTACATCTCCTAGACTTGGTAGAGTAGCCTAATGTAGTGTGTTTCTTATAGAGTCCAGTGGGACAGCCTGCCCTATCACCCAAGCTGGGTACTCAAGAAGTGCCCACTGTGTAGGCTGTGTACACCCTCCCATTATAGTTGAGCTTTGATTGCCTTTGGCATGTCCAGGGTCAGCCACTGCCTGTGTTCTGTTCAGAGTCTCATGGCATGAATTACAGAGTGATCTGCAGAGGGCTGCCTCTTGTGCTGGGCTTGGAGGTGGCCAGGCAAAGCCAAGCTGTGAACCAAAGCCAGCTGCTGCTAGTGATGGGCCTGGGGCAACTTAGTGAGAGGTACGGGACTCACTGAGGCCAGATGCTGCTTGTTTGAGAGAATTTACGAAAATTTGTAGCATGGGCCAAGACAAGTCTTTCATATGAAAAAGCCACTGGAAACAGCTTGGGTGGGCTTGAAATTTGGGGATGGGGTTGGCCTCAGGGAATCACCAGGATAAACAGTGTGAGCTAGGTTGATGGAGTCTCAGATATGGTCCCTGTCTGCTGGCTCTGTGGCTTTGTTGGGGAGGGCTCAGAAAAGGAATAATGGCCTCTGCCAA
Source organism: Tonatia bakeri (assembly GCA_004024845.1). Lineage (NCBI taxonomy): Eukaryota > Metazoa > Chordata > Mammalia > Chiroptera > Phyllostomidae > Tonatia > Tonatia bakeri. The sequence goes on along the minus strand of PVIA01000747.1, from coordinate 211,017 downwards.
CACTTCAGCTTGGGAGAAAGCTCTGCTCTACCCCCACTCCCAATTTCTTGCCCTGATGTCTGACAATCCATTTCTTTCCCATATGTCTGATGCATTTCAATATGCTGCCCCAGTGCTGGAGCTCAGAGGGAGTGAGTCTGAGTCTGTTTGTCCCTGGACTTATTAAGGGGAATTACCTGGGGTTCCAGAAGTGTCTTCTACAGTGTTATGAGCAAATGTTTCATGATATAGTTTCCTATAATTCAGCCTCCAGCCTTTGTCCCGGACCAGAGGTGTTGTGCCGCCTATATAGCCATCAGCCCTATAGGCTTCATTAGCATCAAGAAATAACAGTGAGTCAACACAGTCGACTATGCTGTTCACTTAGCTGTTATTAATGCAGATTCAATCCAAATCTATAATAGCCCAGTAACAATCTAACAAACCTGAGTCCCAAGAATGCAGATTAGGTCCAAGTCTGGGAGGCAGTTGGTCAGCGTCTTGCAAGGCAGTCTACAGTGGCTTCAGAGTCAGCTAGAGGAGGGTCGATTAGGGCAGTGGAGTGTCTCTCAGCCATCTCAGCTTCTTTCAGCTGTCTCAGCAGTCTGTTCAAAGACCTTTGCTTTCATACTCTTGTATGATGCAATGTTGCATCAGCCTCTGATTAACACATGTTGTTTTGTACAACCTCGAAAGGCACACGTGGTTTATGTACTGTGCTTGCTCGGAGAGGGTGTTGTTTACCCCTCCGATAAGCACATGTTGTCTACTACATTTTACTGTGTCCTCCCTTAGAGTCATTCCTCTACTACATGTGCTGTAAACATGGCCTCCCTCGATGCCATCTCAGTTGACAGAACTGACTCCATCGTAATTCAGTCCCACTCTCCACATACAGCCTCAATTCCCACTGGGTTATACAGCCAGAAGTTATGAAGACTTATCTTCATGGCACTGGTAGCCTGGTGTAGGGCTAGGAACCCTTGCCCCTAAGATATGTCTTGCAATTTTTGTCTGCCACACGTGGGCATGGGACCAGCTCATTCTGCATTGATGCCCTTCCTGCCAGTCTTGATGTGGTTTCTTCTTTAATTCTGTAGTTATAGGACTTCCATCCAGCTTGATTTCTGTTGGCTCTGAATGATGGTTGCTGTATAGTTTAGTTGTAATTTTGATGTGGTTGTGTGAGGAGGCAAGCTGTGTTTTGGAACTGTGTCACTTTTGATCCATCATTTTTTTCAGATTACCTTTGGCATCTCCAGGTGCTGTGCTGACTTGCTTAAGTAATGCCTTTCATTTGATACCTCAATTCAGCACACACAGGGCTTGCACCTGGATTTTCTCATTCTAGTGAACGAGAGAGCAGTTCACTGCTGGACAGGCACCACAGGACTCTTACTCGCATGCCCTGCAGGTCTGGCCCAACTGTGGGGGAGCTTTGTCTATCAGAGCTCTCCTGGTTGCCATGAATGAGAATAAGTCTGCCAAGATGTGATCTACTTGGGGAGGAAAGGCTGACCAGTCTCTCAGAGGAGAAAAGTGTCAAGTCCCTCTCTCAATGGACTTTTTTTGAGTTTAGCTTGCATAGGGATGCATATCAGAACAAAGGAGGTATGGTTTACAGATAACATTTCTGGGATCATGGGGGTCCTTTTGAGTCAGAGTTAGGTAGACAGGGTGATGCCAATTGGCTGTAAAACCTGGGGAAACAAACTTGCTTTGTGCTTGAGCCCTTAACATTTAAATTGAGGACATTCTTAGCAAAGCAGGTTCACAGGACTTTATACATTCTTTTTTAGACCTGATCACCCCTCGCTGGGGACCACCTGTTCCGGCACAGGGCTGCACCCCCCTTTGGCATTGTTTAGGCCTGAATCAGGTGGGGGAAGCAAGGCAGCCAAGAGATTAGGAGACTTTTTACAGATACAATGAGGACTCAGGCTGTGATAAAGCTGAGGGATGAGGATCTTTTGTCCCTCCACAATCCCCTAAGTCCTTCCCTGATGGCCCCTTAGAGATTGTGTCTGTCTTAGGTTGTTCCTCCCTTAAGGAATCTTACCTGCCATTGACTATCCAGCCATCCTCCAGGAGCCAAGCAGGGTGAAGTAAAGGGGGCAGAGGCTGTGCCCCTGTCGGGAGGATACATTTTGTCTCCTTAGTGGCTTATGGTCCCAAGGTCCCCTAGCTAGGGGGCCTTTTTACCTGTCGGCATGGTTACAGCTTCTGAAACCAGGTAGGATGGTTCCCAATACCCCATCCTCATGATCAGAGCAGAGAAGCTGGCAACAGAATGAAAAGGCCAAGATATACAAAGTTAAAGGTAAATTATGTGTTCTCTAGCCCCAGGTACTTTATTTTAGAATAGCATGTTCCAGAATGTTCTGAAGCACACTCCATATGGAGCTTTTCCATAAGGAAAGCTGCCTGTTACTCCTTCCTGGAGCCCATGAAAACATTAGCAGCCTACAGGCTTTGGGAAGAATTGCCTTGAAGGAACCTGTATACCCTTGTTCAATCAGAATTTCTCAAATGCCTTTGACCACGGGTCTTTTTTCTTATACTCTTAACTTCTCTCCACTTTGGCAGATGCTTTCTTCAAGGAGAAGTCCTGAGCAGGGATTCAGGCACATGGATAGGACTTGATAGAAACAGATCACATCTGGAGGGCAGGGTAGAGGCATAATCATGTGCCAGGCAGAATGGAGACAGTTCCAGAAACGGATTTGTAACAGGTTGACCAGATGCAAAGCAGACTCCAGAATCTGGGCTCCTTAATTTCTTTCTGACTAGGGAAAGGAAGACTAGAATGGGAGAGAGGGGAAATGAGGGAGAAAGAGGAAGGAAAATTACTCTATCTATTGAGTACTTGTTATGAGGCAATTTACATATACGACAGATATTATGACCATTTTACAGACGGAGAAACTGAGGCTTACAGACCTCTGTTTAGCAAATTTCCATAGCATCTATGTCAATGACATGAACCTGCTATGGGTACCCCACAAAGCTGTCATGGTGAGGAGAATAAGATTCTGAACTCAGAATGTCCACCTAGCCTTCAATCTTTTCTCTGTTCATGTAAAGACTGTCTTCTGGGACTGGCCAGTTTGATTTGGTGTCTGTTCATAGTCCTCTTTAAATTTAGGAAATGAACAGATTATTAAAACAAGGTTAAAATTATAGCTAGGAGCCAAATGCATCCTGGAAAAGTGGAGGTTAAATATCGCATGGCAGGAGTGAGGTTGGGGAACTCACTAGAGCCAGCACAAATAATATTCGAAGGCATGGGTAGGTTTTGCTGTGGTTTAATATTTTATAAATGGTATTTCCTGTCACATAGCTGAACTAAACACCACACATGTTTGTGATTAAATATTATGGATTGCAGGACATGTGTATTAATAATACATCCAGTACATGTAGTGGGCACTTCTGTGAGCTAAGGTGAGAGCATATTTTGCAAATGTTTTTACTTCATTTAGGATTTTGTTTTGTCTTATGATTGTTTCTGTTTGAAACTTTTAGTTTCCCCTTTAAAGGGAAGCCTTCTGTAGGAATGATATTTTAAATACTTTCATAGCAAACCTTTAAGAAAATTCTTCATGGATGCATTGTGCACACTGGGCCTTCCCTGACTTTGGCTTTGTTTCTGAGGTTTATGTCCCAGAATAACAAGGAGGGTAACTTTTGCAGACCTCTAACCATACAAAACAATAGGGAGACTTTGTAAATACAGTTCCAGTCTAGTTTCAGTGTGGTGGTTAAGGAGTCCAGCCCTGGGGAGAATCAGAGAATTCCTTATTTGGAGGACAGCCAGGGAAACCACACATATACTGACATGAAGACATTCTTTCTCTAGATTATGCAGCATTGTTATAGAGCAAAAAAGTCACAGGCATAAAAGACCAAATTCAGCTTCTGCAAAGGCGAGGGCGTTGCTGACGGTCCAGATGTGTTCGTGAGGCTTGAGTAGGAGTCAGCTCAACAACGACAGCATTGGTGGGGCTGATACCAGGAGACTGCTGCTGAGTGTGATGACACTTCCCTGAAGTCTCTCTGCTGAATACTCCTCTAGCATCAGGCCTCCCCCAGCCTGGCAGGTGCAGAGAAGCCAGACCCTGGAGTCATGCTACAGGGTGCTGTTTTCCACAGGTAACATGATGAAGTAGGACAGCCTTCAGTTGCAGATAATCTGGAATGCTGATTCAACAACCAAGTGCATCTAATCTGATTTTGACAATCTGCAGGGTAAGGTAGAACTTGATATTTATGCTTTGTTTGAATGGTTTCTGGAGAAAAGCGAAGGAAAACTGCAAAGAACAGCAGAAGTACACTTGAGCATAATGGGGTTTGGGGGTTGGCATGGGAGGAAGGACAATGCAGGGAGTTACACAAAGTTTGGGGAATTAGTCTACCGAGACTGCCACTTGAAGAGCAGGTGGCACTGAAATGCATTTGTTGGGCAGCAAGTCTGAAAAACTGTTCATCACTAAGGGTGGGTTGGCTAGTGGATGCAGACAAGAAGGAACAGGAAGTAGGGCAGGCTGAGTGATGAAAGCCAGTCTTAGAATTGACCCAAATTGGTAATGAGCTGCTGTTGTGCTTGAGCACTCATGGGGACAACTGTCTCAGAGATGGCCTTCCCCACAGTCTGGGGTGTCCAGGCGGCAGATACATGTGGTGGGCATTGTGAGGAAATAGGTTCTTCTCAGGTGAGAACAGAATCCTTCTAGTTTAGAGAGTTCCTGGCATTAGGAAATGGTGGTCTGTACCCTGGAGCTTTCTCCTTAGTAAAGTGTGGAGGTGTGGAAAGGACTTGCAAGTGGCAGTTAGGGCACTAACACAGTCCATCATCAGATCTTTTGGAGTCTTTGGGGTGATGGATGATGTTGAACCATGGGTTTTGGGGTCAGACAGACCTGGTCAGAGTCCAGGTCTGCCTAACCCAAATGGGTGACTTAAGGCAAGTAGATTAATCCCTCTGAGTCTTATTTTCCTCTTCTACACAATGATGGGTTTGTGAGACTTAAATGAGACCATGCACATGTGGCACTTAGCATACTGTGAGGACATAGTACCCGACGAATGTTTGTTGGTGTGGTTAATTGAACAGAATAGCTCTGATTTCTGCCTGACTCTAAAGTTCAGTGATTCTTTGAACTGGGGAGGGAAGTATGAGTTACTTTATGGAAAACTGAATAGACTAGTTAAGTTATTCAATCAAAAATTTATTGAGCTGTGTACTCATGTCAGACATTTGTAGGCAGTGTGGAAAATGCCCTAATGAATGAGATACGATTCCACCCTGAAAAATTCTGACTGTCAAATATGAAAATTTTTGTATGATAACTTGAAAATTTTTATTCCAGAATTCTTTTTGATGAGATCATTTTTTCAAACCAGTGATTCTTATTCATAAGGCTTATTGCAAGTAATCTGCAGTATTATCAATATTGAAGGTATTGCTATTTGTGAAAGATTTCATTTTTAAAACAACTTAGAATAAATTTATTATAATCTCCATAATACTTTTAAAGAATTCCAGTATGATTTCTTAAGTGGAGAAAAAGGGTGGAATGCAGTAATTGCATGTAAGTGCAGTCTTTCTCATGTTGGTGGTGGCCTGGGCCCCTTTTTTGCTGATCCAACAGTTAGCATGTGGGGATAATTAGTTATTTTTTTTTAAAGATTTTATTTATTTATTTTTAGAGAGGGAAAGGAGGGAGAAAGAGAGAGAGAGAGAAACATCAATGTGTGATTGCTGGGGGCATTGGCCTGCAACCTAGGCATGTGCCCTGGCTGGGAATCGAACCTGCGATGCCTGGTTCGCAGCCCGAGCTCAATCCACTGAGCTACACCAGCCAGGGCGATAATTAGTTATTTTAAAGCTCCCCTAAACATTTTGTGGGGTTGTTAAACTCTGGGTACATCCAAGAGAATGTGGTAGGCTTTGGGATGCCATCTGTCACATGTGTTCAGATCAGAGGTTGAAAACGAAGGTCTACCTATATCCTTGTTATTCCCAGTGTGTGAAGGCATGTGCATTTGCTTTCAATTTGATCTTGAGTTTGTGTATTCTGATGCCACTTTGAAAATAGGGAGGCAAAAAGAATATCTAATATTCTTTTTTTTAAATCAAGCTGTTTTTATTTTAATTGTTGTTACAGTACAATTTTCTTTTACTCCCATCCCAACCCACCCACCCAGCCCTCCCCTCCTCCCTCCCATTTCCACCTACCCCTAGTTTTTATCCATGTGTCCTTTATACTTTTTCCTGTAAACCCTTCCCCTTTCCCCTGAAATTCCCTCTCCTCTCCCCTCTGAACACTGTCAGTCTGTTCTGTATTTCAGTGTCTTTGGTTATATTTTGCTTGTTTCTTTGTTTTGTTGTTTAGGTTCCTATTAAAGGTGAGATCATATGGTATTTATCTTTCACTGCCTGGCTTATTTCGCTTAGCATAATGCTTTCCAGTTGCGTCCATGCTGTTGCAAAGGGTAGGAGCTCCTTCTTTCTTTCTGCTGCATAGAATTCCATTGTGTAAATGTACCACAGTTTTTTGATCCATTCATTTACTGATGGGCATCTAGGTTGCTTCCAACACTTGGCTATTGTAAATTGTGCTGCTATGAACATTGGGGTACATAGGTTCTTTTGGATTGGTGTTTTAGGGTTCTGAGGATATAGTCCCAGCAGTGGAATTGCTGGGTCAAAAGGCAGACCCATTTTTAGTTTTCTGAGGAAATTCCATACTGTTTTCCATAGTGGTTGTACCAGTCTGCAGTCCCACCAACAGTGCACTAGGGTCCCCTTTTCTCCACAACCTCTCCAACACTTGTTGTTTGTTGCTTTGTTTATGATGGCCATTCTGACTGGTGTGAAGTGGTACCTCATTGTGGTTTTAATTTGCATCTCTCTGATAGCTAGTGATATTGAGCATCTTTTCATGTGTCTCTGGGGCCTTCTGTATGTCCTCTTTGGAGAAGTATCTGTTCAAGTCCTTTGCCCAATTTTTAAATTGGGTTGTTTGTCTTCCTGGAGTGGAGTCCTGTGAGTTCTTTATATATTTTGGAGATCAAGCCCTTGTCTGAGGTATCATTAGCTAATATGTTTTCCCGTATTTTTGGTTCTCTTTTTATTTTAATACTGTTTTGTTTAGCTGTGCAGAAGCTTTTTATTTTGATGAGATCCCATTTGTTTATTATTTCCTTTTTGTCCCTTGCTCTGGGGGATGTATCAGTAAAAATGTTGCTGTGTGAAATATCTGAGATTTTCCTGCCTATGTTGTCCTCTAGGACTTTAATGGTGACATGGCTTATATTTAAGTCTTTTATCCACTTTGAATTTATTTTTGTGTATGGTGTAAGTTGGTGCTCGAGTTTCATTTTTTTGCACGTAGCTGTCCAGTTCTTCCAACACCATTTGTTGAAGAGACTGTTTTTACTCCATTTTATGTTTCTGCCCCCTTTGTCAAATATTAATTGACCGTAGAGACTTCGGCTTATTTCTGGGCTCTCTGTTCTGTTCCATTGGTCCATGTGCCTGTTTTTATGCCAGTACTAGGCTGTTTTGATTACAGTGGTCTTGTAATAGTTTGGTATCAGGTATTATCCCTCCTACTTTACTTTTTTTTTTTTCAAAACTGCAGCAGCTATTCGGGGTCATTTATGGTTCCATATAAATTTTTGAAATGTTTGTTCTATGTCTGTGAAATATGCCATTGGTACTTTAATAGGTATTACATTGAATCTGTACATTGCTTTGGGTAGTATGAACATTTTGATGATGTTAATTCTTCCAATCCATGAACATGGTATATGTTTCCATTTGTTTGTGTCTTCCTTAATTTCTTTCTTCAGTGTTGTGTAGTTTTCTGTATACAGGTCTTTTACTTCATTGGTTAGATTTATTCCTAGGTATTTTATTTTTCTTTTTGCTTTATCAGATGGGGTTTTTTTTCTTGATTTCTACTTCTGCTGTTTCATTGTTGGTATACAAAAATGCCTTTGATTTCTGGATATTGACTTTGTATCCCACTGTTTTGCCAAATTCATTTATTAAATGAAGTAGTTTTTTGTCAGCATCTGTAGGATTTTCTGCATACACTATCATGTCATCTGCAAACAATGACAGTTTTATTTCCTCCTTTCTGATTTGGATGCCTTTTATTTCCTTTTCTTGTTCGATTGCTGTGGCTAAAACTTCCAATACTATATTGAATGAAAGTGGTGAAAGTGGACAACCTTGTCTTGTTCCTGATCTTAGTGGAAAAGATTTTAATTTTTGCCCATTGAGTATGATGTTGGCTGTAGGTCTCTCATATATGGCCTTTATTATGTTGAGGAATGCTCCCTTTACTCCCACTTTGCTGAGTGTTTTTATCATAAATGGGTGCTGTACCTTATCAAATGCTTTTTCTGCATCTATTGATATGATCATGTGATTTTTGTCTTTGCTTTTGTTTATGTGATGTATTACACTTACTGATTTGTGAATATTGAACCATCCTTGCATCCCTGGGATGAATCCCACTTGGTCATGGTGTATGATCTTTTTAATGTATTGTTGGATGCGCTTTGCCAATATTTTGTTGAGGATTTTAGTGTCAATGTTCATCAGCGATATTGGCCTGAAGTTTTCTTTCTTTGTTGTTTCTTTATCGGGTTTTGGGATTAGGATGATGCTGGCTTCATAAAAAGAGTTTGGGAGTCTTCCATCATTCTGGATTTTTTGGAATAATCTGTGAAGGATAGGGGTTAGCTCTTCCTTAAATGCTTTATAGAATTCTCCTGTGAAACCATCTGGACCCAGACTTTTGTGTGTTTGGAGTTTTTTGATTATTGCTTCAATTTCATCTGCTGTTATAGAATATCTAATAGTCTTAAGGGGAAGCAAATACTCCCCTAGAAACCTTTAAGCCTCAGAAACTGATTTCCAGAAAATTTCTACCATAATACATTTTCCTTTCTTTTTTAAAAAAATTTATTTATTTATTGTTAGAGAGAAGATAAGGGAGGGAGAAAGAGAGAGAGAAACATTAATGTGCGGTTGCCTCTCACACATCCCCTGCTGGACACCTACCTGGCTTGCAACCCAGGCACCTGTCCTAACTGGGAATCGAACCAGCGGCCCTTTAGTTCACTGGCTGGCACTTAATCCATTGAGCCACACCAGCCAGGGCCATTTTTCTTTTCTATCTGGTAGGACTCGGGGCTCTCTGGGAGGCGCAGGTACATATTTAGATCTTACCCCATTTGCAGTACAGAAAAAAAACAATACTGCAGTTAAATAGATGCTGCTGCATGAATACTTTTAGATTCCAAAGTCTTGAAGTAGATGGGGTGAATTTGCAGATGACTAAAAGAAGACACATTCTAGACCCCTAGACTCTGAGCTTTCTCATCCCTCCCGAGACCCAGTGGACCTTGGACAGACCAAGGTTCTGGACAGGATGTGGCCCTCTGGCCCTGCTGGGGGTGGGGATGGATTAGGAGGGAAAGAAAGAGAAAGTGGTGGATAGAATTGATTCTATCAGTTGTTCACTTTGGGAAAACTGACTGGTTGCTGTTTTGAGATTAGACTAGAAAGACGAGGTCATAGAGAAGTAAGGGGCAAAAGAGGTAAGAGAGAAATGGAAATTAGTGTAAAAAGGATTGATAAGGAAGGGGAGCAAGAGGGATAGAGAAAAGGAGAAAGAGGAGCAGAGCAGGAAACAAATCTGCCCTTAACCTTGGAGCTGCAGTCTCAGCCATTCGCTTCAGAACAGCATCTAAGTCCTGCCTTTTAAACAGAGTCAAAGGTTTGGGCTCTTGGGCACAATACAGAATTCTGTTTGGTTGCATTTAACTCGAATAACATTTGCTGAGTGCCTCCTATGGAAGAGTATTGCAAAGGGGGAAGGGTGCTTTGCGTAGGTTTTTGCATTCAAGATTGGAGATATTTTGCAAGTTGTGCTTTGCAAAGTTCAGGGGTCACTTAAAAGGTAATGAGATTGATTTCTTTATCTGGTTTATGGAAATCATTTTTTCCCATAATAAGAAAAAGCCCCAAAGAAATCAATATCCCTGTTCCAAATTTTGAAGCTGCCAATGGAAAAGATGAGGCAGAATGTTTGGTATAGATCAGAACAGGAGTCAGTCTGAAGCTGAATTATTTCTTCTCTTGGTTTTTAATTCTTTTTCTTTTTAATAAGCCCACCTAAAGGAAACATTTATATGATATTTTGTCCTATATGAAGAGTTATTTTGGCTGGATTTTTTCTAAAGAGAGTGAGATGGGATGGGTTAATACCTACTGCTGCTGATTTCCAGCCTCTGAGGCTGCTGGCCTAGTCCCCTCCTCACTGCTCTTCCTGCCCCGAAGGGAAAGTGCTTTATGGCAACTCCAGCCCCAGGGCAGTGACAGTGAAATGCCCTCCAGAGAGCCAGCTGGCCTGGGCTGCTGCTCCACTGTGTGCTTTTGTGCCCTCAGGAATGTGCGGATTTAGCAAATGACAACACTGAACCAGCCCTGTCCCCAGCCCTCCCTTTGCATTGGCTCTTTTCCAAGCTTGAATGATTGCACTGGTTGAGCCTTCATTATCCACAAGGGGAGGCGAGAAGGCAGGCTGGAGGGAGAAAAATAGCCTTTCTCATGGCCTTTATTCCAGCAGGTTTTGAGTTTTCATACCAGTAGATCTTATGGAGTTTTACTTTCTGTCAGTTTGGAAGTTTGGTAAAAAATCCCAGTGGTAACACAATTTCTGCTTTTGAAAGAAAATTCAACTGGATGCCAATTACTGTAGAGTTGTTGTGGAATTGGAGAGAAACTCAGAGATGATTCTAGTCTAATCACTGAATACCCGGAGCGAGTGGCAGGGCAGCGCCCAGTGTCTGGGTTATACCTGACTTGGGTCACTGCTGGGTTCTGTACACTTCATCACCTACGATGTCATTAGAATAATTTCAGTAATTTATGTTGTGTTAGATTTGTATGAAGTGACCTATGTTCAAATTCGGGTTCTTTCCAAACCTAGGTAAATATACCTGAGAGAAACAATTACACACAAAAAAACTGTATATACAAATGCTTATAATAATATTATAATAGCCCCCAAAATAGAAACAAACCAAATGCCCATCAACTGATGAATAAAATCTGGGGTATCCTCACAATGAAGTTTCATCAGCCACGAAAAGAAATGAAGTACTGTTTGATATGTGCTACAACATGGATGGACTTGGAAAATGTTACGCTAAGTGAAAGAAGCCAGATGCAAAAGGCCATATGTTGTAGAGAGTCCATTTATATGAAATGTCCAGACTAGGCAAATTCAGAAAAATAAAGTAGATTAGTGGTTTCCAGGGCTTGGGGTAGGGAGAAAATGGGGAGTGGCTGCTAATGGGTACAGGGTTTATTTTTTGGGGGGGGGTGATAAAAAATGTTCTGGAATTAGATAGTGGTGATGGTTGCACAACTGTTAATGTTAAATACCACTGAATTGTCTTTTTTTTAAAAAAGTGAATTTTAGCCCTGGCTGGTGTGGCTCAGTGAATTGAGTACCGTCCTGTGAACTGAAAGGTCACCGGTTCAATTCCCAGTCAGGAAACATGCCTGGGTTGCGGGCCAGGTCCCAGTTGGGGACGTGTGAGAGGCAAATGATTGATGTGTCTCTCGCCCATTGATGTTTCTCCCTCTCTTTCTTCTTCCCTCCCCCCTCTCTAAAAATAAATAAATAAAATCTTTAAAAAATAAAGTGAATTTGATGTATATGAATTATATGTCAATAAAGCTGTTATTTTAAAAAAAAATCTTAGTCCTGCCTTTTAACCAGCTGAGTGACTTTAGGTAATGACTCTAAACCAAAGTAATCTCTGCTATGAAATCGGAATAATGATATACACCTCTCAGGGTTGTTTTGATAAATGAAGTCATTAATTTAAAAGTGTTGTTAAAGTATAAATATCACATACTTGGCGGCTCTCAGCGGTTTAAAGTTCCATATACATTGGGCTTTATTTATTCTTCCTGTATTTTCTAGAGCACTAACAAGGTCTGGCTACATAATAATCATTCAAATAAAGACTTTCTGAAGTGATTTAAAAGTGCTGCAGTTAATAAAAACAATTTTTTAAACAGATTTTTAAGTGTATGGTAGAGTATTGTTAACTAGATGCACTTTGTTGTACAGCAGGTCTCTACATTTTTTATATCGGCATGACTAAAACTTCATATGCACTGAACAGCAACACCCCTTTTTCCTCTCCCCACGGCCCTTGGTAACCACTGTTCCACTCGCTGCCTCTGTAAAGTGGACTACAGGAATGCTCTGCCTTTCAATGGGGATGTGTTCCGAGAAACGCTGTTAGGCGCTTTCATTGTTGTGTGAACATCATAGAGAGCACTTACAAATGCCTGGATGATACAGCCTACTGCGCACCAGCACCACGTGGTGGAGCCACTGCTCCTCGACTGCAGGGCTGTGCGGTGCGTTTCTGTATACAACAACACAGGATTAAATCAGGCGCGACCGAAAATCATGCAGTCGAGAGTCATGGTGAATCAGAGATGTATGAGCCTGCTGCTGGCATGTTTTACAATAAAAATTTTTTAATAAGAAAGAGTACATTAAAAAATAACGATAAAAAGTATAGTATAACAAATACATAAGCCAGTAACATAGTTGTTCCTTGTACTTTTATTAAGTATTATGTACTGTACTATGTAATGGTATGTGCTATCCCACTGGCAACACAGAGGGTTCGTTTACACCAGCATCACCACCAACACGTGGTAATCTGTTATAATCTGTTACAACAGCTACCAAGTCACTAGGCAATCAGGCATTTTTTAGCTCCATCATAGCACCACGGTCATATATGTCATCTGTCATTGACTGAAAAATCATTATGTGCTGCTTGACTGTACTTTGGATACCTCGCATAAGTGGACTCTACAATATTTGTCTTTTTGTGACTGGTTTACACCATTTATTTTATATAATGTCTCTGTTTGAGGTTCATCCCTGTTGTTGCATGTATCCCAATTTCCTTCCTTTTTAAGACTAATAATCCATTGTATGTATATGTACCACATTTTCTTTATCCATTCATCAGATGATGGGCATTTTGGTTGTTTCCACCTACTGGCCATTGTGAGTAATGCTGCAATGAACACAGGAGTGCAAATATCTCTTCGAGATACCGTTTCAATTCTTTTGGGTAAATATCCGGAAGTGGGATTGCTAGATCATATGGGCAGTTCCATTTGACAAATTTTGAGGAACCTCTCTATGGTTTTTCATTTTCCAAAAGTGCATAGGGGTTCCCGTCGCTCCACATCTTTGCCAACAACTTGGATTTTGTTTGTTTGTTTTGTGCTTTTTCTTTCTTGTTTTTCAGTAATGACCATCCTAATAGATGCAAGGAGAGTTTTGATTTGCATTTCCCTGGTGATTAGTGCTGTTGAGTATCACTTCATGTACCTGTTGTCCACTTGTGTGTCTTCTTTGGAGGAATGTCTGTTGCCCACTTTTAAGTTGGGTTATTTGCTTTTTTGTTACTGAATTGTAGGAATTCCTCATATATTTTGGATATTAAACCTTTTGTCAGATACATGATTTGCAAATATTTTTTCCCTTTTCATAGGTTGCCTTTTCACTCCTTTGATGGTTTTCTTTGGTATGCAGAAGATTTTAAGTTTGGTGTAGTTTCACTTGCCTGTTTTTGCTTTTGTTGCTTGTGCTTTTGGTGTGAAATTTAAGAAATCATTGTCAACACCAATGTCATGAAGCTTTTCCCCTATGTTTTCTTTTCAGAGTGTACGAGGCTTCCAGCTTTGTTATTGTTTCTCAAGATTGTTTTGGCTGTTCAAAATCCTTTGAGATTCCACATTAATTTAAGGATTGTTTTTCCACACAAAAAAATATCACTGGGATTTTGATAGAGATTACGTTAAATCTGTAAATTGCTTTGGGTAGTATGGACGTCTTAACAATATTAAGTTTTCCAATCCATGAATGTGGGATGTATTTCCATTTATTTGTGTTTTTAATTTCACAGTAATACTTTGTAGTTTTCAGTGTACAAGTCCTTTGCCTCTTCAGTTAAGTTTATTCCTAAGCATTTTATTTATTTTTGATGCTATTGTAAATGGAGTAAATTTCTTTTTTGGGTTGCTAATTGCTTGTATATAGAAATGCAAGTAATACTTGAATATTGACTTTATATGCTACAACTTTGCTGAATTCATTTATTCTAACATTTTGTGTGTGTGTGAAATCTTTAGAGTTTTCTATGTATAAAAAAGCATACCATCTGCAAGCAGACACCATGTAACTTCTTTTCTGATTTGGATGCTTTTTGTTTTATTTTTCTTGCCTTACTGCTCTGGGTAGGACTTCCAGTACTGTGTTGAATAGAAGTAGCAAGAGTGGACATCCTTGCCTTGTTCTTGGCCTTAGAGGAAAAGCTTTCAGTTTTTCAACATTGAATATGATATTAGTTGTAGGCTTTACCTATGTGATTGTTATTATGTTGAGATAATTTCCTTCTATTCCTAGGTTGTTGAGTAGTTTTTATTGTGAAAAGGTGTTGAAATTTGTCAAATGCTTTTTCTGTATCATGTGATATTTTCCCTTTGTTCTGTTAGTGTGGTATATCACATTGATTGATATTTCATGTATTGAACATCCCAGGAATAAATCCAACTGGATAACGGTGTATGATCTTTTTAATCTGCTGCTAAATTTGGTTTGCTAGTATTTTGTTGAGTATTTTTGCATTTATATTAAAAATAGTAGTTTTCTTGTAGTGTCTTTGACTTTAGTATTAGAATAATCCCGACCTCATAAAATGAGTTTGGAAATGTTTCCTCCTCTGAAGTTTTTTGGAAGAGTTTGAGACAAGTTAGTGTAAGAATTCTTTAAATGTTTAAGTAGAATTCTCCAGTAAAACTTAGGCTTTTTCTTTTGGGGGAGGATTTGAGTACCAGTCTCCTTACTGATTATAGGTATAAGTCTAATCATATTTTCTATTTCTTTTGGTCAGATCTTGGTCGCTGTTATGTCTCTAGGAACTTATACATTTCTTTTGGGTTAATCACTTGTTTTCATATAATTGTCCATGTCATCTCATAATGATATTTTTGAAATTTCTGTGACATCAGTTTTAATGTCTCTTTTCATTTCCCATTTTGAGTTTTTTTTCCCTCAATCCAGCTGAAAGTTTGTCAATTTTGTTGATTTTGATTTTTTAAAAAATTTAACTCTTAGTTTTATTGCTATTTTTCCTATTTTCTATTGCCCATATAATTTATTTCTGCTCTAATATTTATTCTTTTCTTCCTGCTTACTTAGAGCTCAGTTTTTTTTCTAGTTCTTTGAACTATAGAAGTTAGTGTATTTTTGAAAACTTATAAAAATGTAAGCATTTAGCACTATAAACTCCCCTCTTAGAACACTTTAGCTTCATCTTATAAGTTTTGGTATATTGTGTTTTAATTTTTTGTTTGCCTCAAGATATTTATTTTCTAATTTTGTTTTGATCTCTTCTTTGATACATTATGTGTTACTTAATTTCTACATATTTGTGAATTTTCCAGTTTTCCTTCTGCTATTGACTTACAATTTTTTTTTCTCTTATGTTGGAAAAGATACCTGGTGTGATTTCAATCTTAAATTTGTTAAGACTTATTTTGTGGCCTAACTTGTGATTTATTTTAGAGACTGTTCTGTGCGTGCTTGAGAAGAATATGTGTTTTACTGCTGTTATGTGGAAGTTCTGTATATGTGTGATACATCCATTTGATCTATAGTGTTTTTCAAGTCCTCTATTTCCTTATTGGTATTTTGTCTGGATGTCCTGTCCATTATTGAAAGTGGTGTATTGAAATCTCCTATTATTGTGTTCCTATCTATTGCTCCATTTAGTTTTTTAATGTTTGCTTTATATATTTGGGTGCTTTGGTGTTGAGTTTATATATACTTGCAATTGTTATATCTCTCTGGTGAGTTGACCCTGTCATTATTATATAATTTCCTTCTTTGTCTCTTATGACAGTTTCTAACTTCACGTTATTTTGTCTGATATTAATATGGCCATCCCTGCTCTCTTTTGATTTCTGGTTGCATAAAAGATCTTTTTCTATCCTTTTACTTTCAGCCTATGTGTGTCCTGAAATCCAAAATGAGTCTCTTGTCACAGTATATGGTTAGCTAATATTTTAAATCCATTCAGTCATCAAAAGTGTTATAGTTTTAAAGCATTTCTTTAAACTCAGGTAATCTATAAATCTGGGTGCTTTTAAATCCAAGTATTTCTCAGAACTAAAGGTTGCTAGTTACTTGAATTTTTTCCCTCATTTTATATTCTTATTTTCTTCTTCTTCTTTAACAGAGACGACACATCTGACTCATTGACAAGACCACAATCTGATTTCAAAGATGTGTTCTACAAACCCAGGCAACTGGGTCACATTTGATGATGATCCCGAATTTCAGACTTCTCAAAAGTCAAAGAATTTACCTCTGGAAAATCAAGGCATCTGTAGGCCAAATGGACTTAAGCTGAACCTTTCTGGTCCTAAGGAATTTCCCAGTGGATCTTCCTCCACCAGTAGTACCCCTCTCCCGTCACCCATCGTAGACTTTTACTTCAGTCCAGGACCTCCAAGTAACTCTCCTCTTTCTACACCTACCAAAGACTTCCCAGGAATTCCTGGCATCCCCAAATCAGGGACTCATGTGCTCTATCCTATCCCAGAATTAGCTTCAAACAGTCCACTCACAACACCTGGAGCAGATTCTTCCTTATCGCCTACTCAACCAACCTGTTTATCACATGCTCCCTTACCCAGTGACCACTCATGTCCACATCCAGCTCCTAACGTGGGTCTTCCAGATGAAGTCAGTTCTCCACAGACTGAAAGCCTAGGGTTCCAAAGTGATGCTCTCCAGTTTCAGTATTTCCAGGAGGACTGTGCCTTTTCAAGTCCATTTTGGAAAGAAGAAGGCAGTGCTTCCCAGTTCACCTTTGACCCTCCAGGAAGCAGAAGGGGGTTCCCATCAAGAGACAAAGAAATGACAATTGATCAAAAAAGCCTAAACCAGTGTTCACTCAACTACATCTGTAAGAAGCTTGAACATCTGCAATCAGCTGAGAATCAAGATTCATTTGGAAATTTGTCTGTGCAATGTCTCTATGCTGAAGACACCACCTCTTCCTTTGTTCCCCACACTCTTTTCAGGAGTCAGCCCAAAACTGGATGGTCTTTCATGTTGAGAATTCCTGAGAAGAAGAACATGATGTCCTCCCGTCAGTGGGGACCAATTTTTTTAAAAGTCTTGCCTGGAGGAATTTTGCAAATGTACTATGAGAAGGGGTTAGAAAAACCATTTAAAGAGTTACAGCTTGATCCACAATGCAGACTTTCTGAACACAAAATTGAGAACTTTAGTGTAACAGGAAAAATCCATACTGTGAAGATTGAACATGTGTCTTACACAGAAAAAAGAAAATACCATTCTAAGACAGAAGTCGTTCATGAGCCAGACATAGAACAGATGCTGAAGTTGGGGTCCACAGAGTACCATGACTTCCTCGACTTTCTGACTACTGTGGAGGAGGAGCTGGTGAAGCTGCCAGCTGTTTCAAAACCAAAAAAGAATTATGAGGAACAAGAAATTTCCCTTGAAATTGTGGACAACTTTTGGGGTAAAATCACCAAAGAAGAAGGAAAATTGGTTGAAAGTGCTGTGATAACTCAAATCTCTTGCCTCTGCTTTGTGAGTGGGAACACGGAGTGCTTTTTAACATTGAATGATCTTGAGTTGCAGAAGCGAAATGAACACTATTTTGAAACAGACCCAGAAAAGAAGGGGATTGATATTCTTGAATATCATTTTCATAAGTGTGTGAAAGCACAAGAGTTTGAGCAATCGAGAATCATTAAGTTTGTACCCCTGGATGCCTGCCGGTTTGAGCTGATGCGTTTCAAGACTTTGTATGACGGGGAGGATCTCCCCTTTTCCCTGAAGTCTGTGGTGGTTGTCCAGGGGGCATATGTGGAGCTTCAGGCCTTTGTCAACATGGCCCCATTGCTTCAGAGATCACCCCAGGCCAGTTCCTTGAGGTCCTGTGAAAATATAATGATACACTTTCCTGTCCCATCGCAGTGGATCAAGGCTCTCTGGACTATGAACCTGCAGAGGCAGAAGTCCCTGAAAGCCAAAATGAACCGCCGGGCTTGTCTGGGGAGTTTACATGAACCTGAGTCTGAACCTGTCATCCAGGTCACCGTGGGGTCAGCAAAATATGAGAGTGCCTACCGGGCCGTGGTATGGAAGATAGACCGGCTTCCTGATAAACATTCAAGTAAATATTCAACACCCCAAGTTGATTTTTATGTGAAATAGCTTCAGTGTTTTCATCCTCCTTTTTGGATTGAAACCAGGCTGAGACAGATGGTAACTTCAGTCAGCTGAGGACATACTTTATATATTGCTTGGTGGGAAATGGAACATTTAGTTAAACAGCTGGCTTATTGCATCCTCTTGTGCTTTTTTCTACCAGATAAGTTAACTTAAAATTTTTTTTTAATATCATAAATATCATCCTAGGCTAGGGTTTTGTTGCAGGTGGTAGCACCAAGGGAAAATTTGTAGTTGACATCTTGACATCAGATTCCCTAATTAACCTTTAAAGATCTGTCATCCATATTCTTAGTCAGTACCTCTTCTTCCTTTAGTTTTGTTCCAGGCTGTTTGTAACAAGACTACCTTTCACTGGGAAGGTGAGGGAAGGGTGAGGAAATTCACAAGAGGTGTCCCCAAGACAATGACAGATAACCTGTGGGCCTGGGGGAGAGGACGGGGATGGGAGGACACGGGCTCTCTGGCTTTGGGGAATAGGTGGGCAATGGTGTCATTAGCTGAGGTGGCCTGGGATCCTTGTCATCACTCTTCCTTTTAAAATCTGTCTGTTTTCCAACCCTGGCTGCCTGTCAAGAGTCCATAGTATCATTAGAGCTTTAAAATCATCATACCCATATTTAGGCCCCCTCCCCCCGGCCATGACTGTCTGGTAGGGGGAGGCCCAGGTATGGGTGCTTATGAAAGGCTCTCCCAGGCAGCCAGGGTTGAGAACTCCTGACCTAGGGCCTATGACCTGGGGTTGAGAACTACTGACCTATGGAGCCTATTATCGTCCCCTAGGCAGAGATCATCGCACCCAGCACTGTCTGTCCCTGTGTCTCCTGGAGCTCTGTTTTGCCCTCATACCTGTATTTACTAGCAGTTGAGGTCACTAAGAACAATTACAGTAATGGGTATTCCCGGAAAGGTGGCTGGACTTGATATTGGTCTTCAGGATTCCTTTTGACGACTTTCATTGCATCAGGCCCACACAGAACAACATTTTACAAGCATTCCAGTGATAATTGACGGAGCAAATGCTTTGGGGTCAAAGCTGCTTTGTTCAGATCAGGTCTGCGTGCAAAGAGGAGGCTCAGGGAAAAGGCAGGTGGACTGTGGCAGGTAGAGTCTGGAGAGCACAGCGTGGCTCTGAAGCGGAGGGGATCCCGTGGTCCTGTCTTGTGGCTTCACCACTGTGGGGGTGGGGGAGTGAGTGCAGAGAGTGAGAGGGTGCCTGGCCACTTGCCTTTGGAGAAGTATAGAAATAGTGAGGTTGGGCTGTAGAGGAAATCTTTGTCCTAAGCAGTGCTTCTTAAACTTGTGTGTGCACATGAATCACTTGTTAAATGTAGATTGTGATTCAACATGTGGGGCCTGATAGCTGTGTTTCCCGCCTGTTCTCAGGTGATGCCAATGCTGCTGACCCACAGACCACACACAGAATAACAGGGTCTGAGACTGCATGTCTATTTTTCTATATGATTTTTAAATCAATTGGGTGTTTAGAGAACAGTGGATTGTTAAAAAGCCTTTAAAATATTATGCTTACCAAGTTAGTTCCTGAAAAACCTTTACTGTTAGAAAAACTATTTAAACATGGAAAATGAAAGAGAATATAAGAACTAGTCTACTGGGTGCTAATTTACAAAAAATTATGCCTTTCTTCCTTGGGTTTTTGAGATCAGGATTGACTTCTTTTTCACTTACACATGATTTCAAGGGAGGTGGGAAGGGCTGCTGGCCCCTTAAATGTCTCCTACTAGCACAGTGTTCCTTTAACAGTGAGCAGGTCTTTCATTGCACAACAAAAGTGGGCTTGGGCAGGTCCCTCTGGATAGTTCACTCAGACTAAGGTGTGGACAGCAAAGGAGCAGAGGAGCTTTTCCTTAGGACAGGCTTTGGGAGGGGTAGGGGGGTGGGGTGGGAGGAGAGGGGGTATTGGAAAAGAGGGGGTGGGGAAAGAAAGGAAGAGGAAAAGAGGGGAATGAATGAGAGCGTTGTTAGCCAGGGGAGGTGCAGATGGTGACACAGGATGAGAAAGGGGAGTGGGAGTGGTAGAGGATCAATTAACAAATATATCTCTGCTCGTATACTAATATTTTACCATTTTTTAGTATACGTAATTTGCCTTTACTTTTTCTCTTTGCTTTCTGTCACCAGCACATTGGTTGCTTTCTCCACCTCCACTTGTATCCTTCTCCTTCATTCATACCCGCCAGCTCTCAACCGTTCTGGTTCAGACGTGAAATACATTGGTTAGAGAGGGCCAGATTGCTACTGTAGTAGGCCTAAGTAGATGTAATTTGCAGCCCCCACTCCCCCTCTACCCCGTGTTGAGAGTTATGGTGAAAGAATAACAATTCCCAAAGCCCAAGAGTGCCCCCTGCCGGTCAGTATTGAGATAAATTACATGATTTTCCTCTGTCTTATTCATTTACTTGTAAATTTGTCAAATACTGGCTGAGCTCCAAATATTCCAGACATTGTCCTAGAGATAGACCTGATACCTCTCCTCACAGATCCAAGTCTAAGAGGATGTTATCAAACATTGTAGAGTATTTAGAGTTTTTAAAAGCCAGTGAGAATATTCTAGAAAACTTAAGGGAGCAGTTGTTTAGAAAAGCAAGTGGAAGGGTTTTGTTTCTAATATTTTGTAAAATATTAGATCTTCAACTTGGGTGATTTTGATTGCAAAAGATTCCAAAACAGCTTTTGCCTTTAAAATATGAATATCAAATTAGATCATCTCCAATATAATTTTCAGCTCTAAAAATGTAGAGTTCACAGTCTCTTCATTAGCAAAATTATAGTAATTAAATAACAAATTGGATTTATAATCTAATTGGATTAATTTTGCAAAGTAATCAGGTCTCCCCCACATCCATCTATACCACTTCAGCAGGGCACCACTGCTCTCTGGGTCTGCTGACTGCTTTGTTTAACCCTCACAACAATCCTGTAAGGTTTATGTTATTATTATCAGTACCGTCACCCCCATTTTCAGGTGGGGAAATGGAGGCTCAGATCGAATAACTCGCCTGGGATTACACAGCTATTAAGTAGCACAACTGGGACTGGACTTTTGGCAACCTGGGTTCAGTGTTTGCATCCTTATGTGCTGTATGTCTTAAAATGATGTAAGGGTTTCTGAATCAAGTTACATGAACTTAATGTATCCTTACTGTAGGCAGAAGACTAGAAATGGTAATGGATTGTGGAATCTCTCCTGGGTGGGGGCGTGTGTGTGAATAAAGTTATTATCCCTTGCCTGCAGTGATCTGGGTAGCTTTACAGCACCTCAGAGGCCGCTGTCGTCCTACCCTACCTGTAAGTAGTGGAGATGGTAATAAGCCTCTGTTGGTTAATTGATTGATGACTTTTCAAGGCCTTTTACAGCCTTAGAATTCTATTAGTCTCTCTACAAGAAACAGGTTGTAAGGAATGAAAGGCAATTTATCTTTTAAGAATTAAGTGAAATCCTTTAAACTCTTGTTTTTGTGCCTAAAGCTATATTCTGATGGAAATGTTCTTTCTGAAGCTATGTCAGTGCTATAGTAATTTAATACGGCTTTGAAATTACTGTCACCTCATACATTTATTGAAGTAAAGATAGCTTCATTGGATATGTAGATGTTGTGCAAAATGCCACAGAATCATGGAACATTTAAAGTTACTATAGTGATTACAGTGAAAATATTTTTTTTACTCAATTATCACACACATGTACACGTTACATGGTCACACTTAAAATTTTTGCATTTATCTGATATCCCTAGGTCTGGCACAGAGCCTGGCCTGACAGAGTAGATGCTCAATAAGTGACAGATTGAATTAAGTGAAAACAAGCATTAGATTGAAACATTGAAAACCAGAAAGTTTTCTTCTACACTGTACATCTGTTTCCATGAAAGCTTTAAGAAGGGTGAGTGGAAATTAATGTACTAAAATATAGATTTAGTCCTGTTCTACTGAAATAGAAATTCTTGGCCTAGAATATTTTCTGAAATGTAATAAAAATTTCATTAAGTTTAACTTTAAAAATTAATCAGAATTTTTGCCCTGGCTGCTGTGGCTCAGTGGATTGATTGAGTGCCAGGCTGTGAAGCAAAGGGTCGCTGTTCAATTCCCAGCCAGGGTACATGCCTGGGTTGCCAACCAAGTCCCCAGCAGGGGGCATGTGAGAGGCAACCACACATTGATGTTTCTCTCCTTCCCTTGCTTCCTTCCCCTTTCTCTAAAAATAAATAAATAAAGTCTTAAAAAAACTATCCATTTTTTATAATGTGAACTATTTTAGGCTAAAGTTTACCTTTGCACTGACTTGTCAATAGAGTGGTAAGAAAATGAATAAATTAAGAATTATTGTAAAAGCCTATTTAGTCTACTTAAGAGAGTTATTTTGGTACTGATCCTACACACACTGCAGCCAAATAATGATACTTAACATAAATGTTACTTATTTTTTAAAAAGAAACTTAGCATACTTCTGACTAAAAACATTTTTAGGTGTTAATATATGTATGTACATAGTAATAAAATTGTATTTATTTTAAAGCTAGTACTTAAAAATCTCAGATTTTCCCCTAGTTAGTAGAATTGTGGATTCCGATGGTATTTTGTTCAGATGGAATTCACACTGCCCTAGTGCTAATGGAATTGCTTATTAAAGAGACGGACGTATGACTCTTACATTAGAGAGAAATGTTCAGTGGCCATTGAACTGCTTCAACTGACAGTGTGATTTTTTCTTCAAGGTCCTGATCATCCCCATTGTTTGTCATACAAACTGGAACTTGGATCAGACCAAGAAATTCCCTCTGATTGGTATCCATTTGCTACTGTTCAGTTTGGGGTGCCTGACACCTCTGCCTCAAGGACGGAGGTCAGGTCTCTGGGGGTGGAGAGTGACGTCCAGCCGCAGAAACATGTCCATCAGCGAGCTTGCTACAATGTCCAGGTACACCCTAAACCCCTTTGGCTCGAGTTGGGGCTTCTAGAGCTGTGACCTGATTTGGTTTGGAATATTTGCTTTGTCCTCTTACGTGACCATGTATGTGTGTGAATGTGTGTGTGTTTGTATCTTTTTGACCTAGAAAAGAGCTGGACTATGGAAGTTTGAGGGTCACTAGCGAGCCTAGTTTATCCCTTCAGTGTTAGAGAATATTAGGAGCCTGAGCACACAGTGCTGCGTACTTAATTCAACTCTCAATGAAAAACAGGGCATTAAAAATGAATTCACATTTCAGAAGCATATTTATAATAAAAATTATGTTAGGATAGCATTTCCCAATATGTGTTCTGTGGAACACGTATCCAAGAAAAAACTAAGTTTGGGAACGCCGTACACAAAATTAATGTTAAATGAAGACTCTGGAAGTTTTGCAATAAAGAAACTTGTAAATCTTAACCCAGTTTACCCCAACTTATTGATTAGGTTAAATACGTGTCGGTATCTTCTGGAATTGTATTCTGTGAAGCATCCCTTGGAAACGCTGAGTTACTCCACTGCGACAATTTTAAATGCTCACTATCATTGCTTCCGCATTCTTCAGCCAGATGAGTTAAAGAGTGATATCCATTTGCCTCTGGTTTTAACCTGGCTTTCCTTCTCATCTTCAAAGTTAGTAGATGTAGAGGCAACCTCTGCCATATATTTCCCATAATATCTTGAAATGGTGACATGTTACTGATTTTGTTTACAAACATATTTGATTAGAAAATATTTCCAGCCCTGGCTGGTGTGGCTCAGTGGATTGAGTGCTGGCCCATGAATGCAAGGGTCACTGGTTCGATTCCCAGTCTAAAGTACATGCCTGGGTTGTGGACCAGGTCCCCAGCAGGGGGTGAGCGAGAGATACCCACACATTAATGTTTCTCTCCCTCCCTTCCTTTCTCTAAAAATAAATAAATAAAATCTTAAAAAAAAACCCAAACTGGATGAAAATAACAGAAAACTGCAACCGCTTTATTAATAATAATAATTAAAAAATTTCCAAAGTTGAAAAATTAAATAGCAAATAACAACCAGGCATTCTGTTTAGAATTTATATTTTTGTCTTGCACATGAATAACATTTTATATTTTCTAATATAATTTTAACTCTGTGTTGCTTGAATCTCAGCTATGATTAATGCCATTCTGATTTTCCACTCACTTATTCCTATCAAAATTAGTGTGATTAACCCTGGCTGGTGTAGCTCAGTGGATTGAGTGTGAGCTGCAGACCAAAGCATCGCCGGTTTGATTCCCAGTCAGGGCACATGCCTGGGCTGCAGGTGAGGTCCCTAATAGGGGCTACATGAGAGGCAACCACACATTGATATTTCTCTCCCTCTCTTTCTCCCTCCCTTCCCCTCTCTCTGAAGATAAATAAAATCTTTAAAAAAAAGTAGTGTGATTATATGACATCATAAACAACTAGTGGTTCTATAATATGTCAGGATTTTTCTTTATTTTGGGCCATCTGTTTAGAAATGTATATGTTTGGATCCAGTGATTTGTTTTTTTCAATGATAAAATTATTGATGGGTGGCTGCAGCTACTTGGGAGCTAAGCACTTGCTCCCCTAACAGCTGGGAGTTGTTCTGGCTGAAGGAACCTCCAGATCCTGCCTCTTCCTGGGGCAGTTTTTGTCCTGAGACTGGTGGGTACAGAGGTGTAAAGACCCTTCTGCTTCAGCTTCGGTAACTCTGCAGAGCCCTCTCCTGGGGATCAGCCGAAGCCCTCATTGTGACCACACTGCAGCCAAGCTTCTCCTCTTTCCTGTTGTTTCCTTCTCTCCCTCCCCTTCCTCAACAGGTGTCTACCCCAACAGCACTCCCCAGTAAATTTTCTGCACGCCAGTCTCCATCTCAGAGTTTGCATCTGGGGAACCTGCCTGTATCACTGGGTATATAAGTACTAGGCGTGACTGAAATGTGGGTCAAGTGCAGACAGAGTCTTCATTTATACCTACCTAGTTTCCTATTCAAGAGATGCGCACCAGTTTCACATAGTTTTTGAGGACAGCTCCAAATTATGTAACAAAGTCTCTAGCTTTAATAGCATTCACTAATTGACCTGCTTTGGTGGCAGTCAGTTTCAAAACATCATTCAAAACAATTTAATATTTGTTGAGCAATTTCAAAGTGCCAGGTGCTGTTCTAGATGCTGGGGACACAAGAGTAAATGAAAGATAGGTCCCTGTCCTCATGCAGCTCACCTTTTAGTGAGGGAACAAAAAATAACTAGTAAACAGGTAAGTAATATAATTTCAAATAGTGACAGATTCTAAGGAGAGAATAAAATGAGGAAGTAGGATAGAGAGTGACGGGGGGCCTCCTTATCAGGAGTGGTCTGGGGGGGCCTCCGTGGGGACGTGACGCCTGAGGTGAGATGGAAAAGATAAGGGGCAGGCAGATGGTTTGGCCCAGCTGGTTTACTAGTTTGTAAACTACTAGTTTGTTTTAGTTTGTCAGAGAGATGATTCGGGGCTGGGGGGTTATGAACCTCAGATGCGTCAAAGCCTGGAGCTGTGAATTCGCACTGATCACGTACCTAGCCAGGTCTCTGTCTTATCAATATGTGTATTCTGTATACATTTTATAAAAACTATATTTGACTTAGAAGAGAGGAGAGTTTTAGTTCTTTTCAAGATTTGACCCTAGAGGGAAGGATTTGGGGTGGGGGGCTTTGTTGCCGGAAAGTGGAGGGGAGTGCCACATTGTGGAGCTAGCATGAGAAGGCAGAGGGCTGTGTCTGCCTGCAGAGGGCGCTACGGTGCTTGCCTCCCGTTTGAATCAGGACTGAGCGCGTGCTTGTGCTGTGTTGCATTTGTTAATGCTGCCCATGTTTTGCTTTTGTATAACAGGTTGAAATAGAAAAGAAGTGGATTAAAATCGATGGAGAAGACCCAGATAAAGCCGGTGACTGCCTAACTCAGTAGGAATAGCAAGAGTGAATGATGGCAACCCACTTTTCATATAGTTAATTTACAGAAACCACACACAGTTCTGCTGCCGCATAGTGGCAATGAATAGGGGGCTAAGGACAGGTCCAGTGGCTGTGTTTAGAGAAGTTTAGACCTGAAACTGAACAACATATTTTATGCTTTTGATATGTTTGTACCCCACAACATTTGATCTAAATTGTGTCTATAATTTGTGTGATGTTTCTGCTTCCTATTGAAACTCAAAGGTGCTGTTATTCAATGTGTGACCCAACAACCAGCTTGGCTAAAGGGTTTTTGGTTTTTGATTACTCAGTGGCTGATTGTTTCGTGCTCTGGATTACCAAGGTGTTGTATTTATTATCCTCCAGTCCCTACTTCTCTTTGCTATGTCAGCACCTGTCCTGGAGGGTGAGGCAATCAGAGGAAACAAACCACAATACTGAATTTTCCCTCTTGCTCATCTCTGAAATGTGGCTAGGCATAGAATGGTGCTGAAACCACCAGCTAAAGTGGAGATGTCGCAGTGTCTGCGATTTTGAATGATTATCTTCCTGTCCTCTCACCGCATTGTGAGTAATCATCGGCTGTGTTTGGTACCTGTCTTTCCCTTGTGGTATTATTGTTTTAAAAAATGTATTAGTATTCTGATGTGTGTTGCAAAAATCTATTTCTGTTGATATACATATTTTAGTACAAGTCACTAAGACCTATTGCCTTTCGCTAAGACAGATTTCTTTTAAAATGGAATCTCAGTATTGGACACTAGTTAAAATATTTATGTACATTAAAGATGAGTTTTTAAAGTTCATGAACCTTTCCCCAAAGTACAGACTCTTAAGAATGTGTTTTGATAAAGTTTTATTTGTGATTAACACAAGCCTTTCTTGAGTAGAAGTCTAACTCAAATTATGATTATTTTAATCTAGTTCTACTAAATTTAGAGTATTTTTCTTTAAAAGAAAGAGGAAAAGCACTAGATTATTTTCCCTAGATTTTTAAGAAGTGACATTTTTATTCTTAAGTCAGCTAAATGCTTGGTTTCTAATGAAATGCCAATGGCATTTGCAGTTATTATTCTGATTCTAATTTCCTTTCAATATTTACAGCAAAAGGTCAAATTAAAAAAATTATGAAATCTATATTCTAGATATTTCTTAGCCTGAAAAACAAAGTCCTCCATTTGGTATTAATATGCCTTCAATTTATGTTGACTCTAAAATATTATTAGGAGGTATTTTTCTCTGTTTACCAGATTTGTTTTGAATCAAACTGATATAATAATGTTCTCCCGAACAACATTTATTTGTCAGCCCAGAGTTTATGTCTTATGTTTTATTTAATATTGTGTTACACTCATTGTATTCCAAAACCAGATTAAAGCAAACATGTGTGATGGTTTGTATCAATCAGCAGATTTTATTGCTTTTCATTATTTTGCTGTAACATCAAGGAATGCAAAAGTTGACTGTTAAAATGAATTGTTATTGCTCTTTTTAACTCCACTTGATGCATTGCTCATAGTATCGTATGCTTGAGACTCACTGTTGTTGTATAGGAGGGCACATCTGTATGTATGCTATGTTAAAAAAGTCTGCCATCTTTCTCCATCATCCGGTGCAGCACATTCTGGAGCGACTTCCGTCTGCTCAACACAAGCACGGAGACGGAGACTGCTGGCGGTGCTGCTGCTCCAGCTCCCGGGGAAGGCAGCGCGGTTAGTTACTGCCGCTGCTTTCCAATCTGTTTGGTGGCATCCTGCTCATAAACAACTCAGACTCTGATTCACTTGAACTTAAAGAATATTTACACCTCAAAATAATGTCAGCCAAGGGTTCAATTAATTACCCCTCATGCTGCACAGGTTGCTCGGTATCTGTGGCTGTCCCACTGCTGGGGTCACTTACTTCCCAGCCATGCAGGCTTCAGGAGCATGTCAAGATTCACTGTTGGAAGCACAGTAACAAACCGCTGACTAAAGCCCAAATTGAGTCCTGCTGCAATGCAGAGGTTGATAGCATTAACAGCGGGGTGCTGTGGCATAATTGTTAATTTGCACATTTATTAGGATCTTTAAATATTCATTACTTAGTATTAAATTAACATTCTTTTAAGGGAGGAGAGGCTTTTTTATACTATTCTTCTGACCTCAAAAATGGCAGGTCAAATGTGCTGTAAGTGAAAAATCAGGTAGGGTCCACTTAGACTTACAAATTAAGAAGTACACTCTCCTTTGCTAGAAAGTAAACAATGATCTTAGAAACAACAAGTACAATAACATAAACCCTTGCTTTTAGAGTTGGGAAGGACGGAAGAGAGTGAAGGAGGAACTACTCCTTTCCAGGATTTTAGTTTAGGTAATGTAGATGAACCCTTTCTGAGTTTGACCATTCAGGGGCCAGTCGTGTGACTGACGCATGGCCTGCTTCCAAGGACTGGACCAGTGTCTAGCTGTCCTGCTCCGATTGTTCAGGTCTGGTCGTCTTACCAGTCAAAGGATCGTATTAACTGTGTAAATGAATTCATGGCTTGATGATTAATTACTTGATCAATTGTACAGATCAGAATTTAAGGACATTTTCTTTTTCTATGAGAATAGAAATAGTTTATTCATTTAAAAAGGTATGAACAAATACTTTTCAGCACATAAATAAAGGCTGGATATGTTTTGAAAACCTGATTTATATATTAGACAGTTCTAGGGTTTAGTCCCTTCATTCTGAAGCTGTGTGTATGATAGTGCCCTTTTCTTATAAATTCAGTTAGCAGGCCTTTATAATGATGAAATATTATATCGTACTTAAAATAATTACTTTGTCATAGCAACACAAATATAAAACAGATTGAGCCTTAATAATTGTGTAACAAAGTATTTGGTAGATTGCATATTGGTTTTTAAAAATTAAAGATGTATTTCAAATGATTCTGGCTGTGCAGTGGACTTAACATCTTCTTTTGCAAGGTCTGGGGCTATTCTTTAAAGGTGTGAAATCAATTTCAATAACCTTAAACAATCGACTCTCTGTCAGGCAAATGTATGCTGCTTTGCTATTGAGTCAGTGAACATGGCAGCTTGACACGTCCTAGAAGAATAACACCACCAAGCTGTGATTTGTGATGTTAAAGGATGACTTTTAAAAGAGGATATAATCATCACTCTCCTAAAGGAATAATATGAGTATGTGCCCAGTGTTTCACTGAACTCATTAACTAACGAAGAAACAGTTAAGATGTCACAACTGGTTCCAAGGAGAATTCAAAGAGCAGAGAGACATTGCGGGAAATAAGGAATTCTGAAATGAATTTACAAATACATGTAAAACGAATCTATCCATAGGGCAATGGTCAATAATCAATTTCCCCTACTGCCCCATGATTAATTTGCATTTGTATGGACTTGTATTATGTGTGTTACCAGTTTTCTAAATTTACAGAGTTGTAGAATAAGGTAAGGACAATGAAAGGTGTTGGTAACCTGGACAAGTGAGCTGATGGTATACCTACTACTCAGTCTTCCACAATTTTTTTTGACAATAGGACAAACTCTGTCTGCAGGAGAATCCTAAGGAATTTTCAAACTTTGGCAACTAGTAGTATAGATATGATACGCATGCAACACAATTTTTTAAAGTTTAGAAAACTATTTTTATATAATTGTACAGAATATATTTCAGATAGGTGTGTGTGCTGAAGGGAGAGGCCGTAAGAGATTTGAAGATAAATCAGTCCTAATATAAACCAACCTAACAAACCTCTCTACCCACTGTTTTTATGAGAAAGCTCCTGTGGGGAGAGGGGGAGAATAATTTTTTTCTACTCTTCTAAGTTGTTCTAATCAAATTGGCATGAGGCAGATTAACAGGAGAAAACAACTGAGTTTATTACATAGGTGCATGCAGCGATTCTGTAAGTGGGGGAGGGGGTGGTTTGGAACTCCAAAGTGGAGGAAGGTAATTCACAGGGAGATGAAAAGCAAACATTTGTAAACATGTGTTTACTGGGCTATCTTTAACGGTGGACAGAGGACTGGGATCCATTGGGCCTCCCTCTCCATCACATTTAGTTCAGTCAAGCTCCAGTTATCTACGATTGTCACAGGTGGGCACAGGTAACCAGGTTCTTGGTGATCAGGACAAAGAATTGAACCGAACACCCAGAGTTTATAGTAGAGAACATGGGAGCAGGCCAACTCCAAGCAGAGACTGACCTCATGGGCTGGAGGGACTCTATTCTTATAGGGCGGATCCTTCCTGGCTAGTTTTGGTGGCCTTTACTGCACATGTACAAGTAGTTGTATTACTTTAAAGCTACTGCACATGTGGTTTTCTGTGATTTTCCCTGATTGGCCACCAGGGGAGAGGGTCCCACAATGCTTCCAAATTGATCTCCATTTCTCCTGGGGTCCCCCTGTACTAGGTTCACCTTTCCCTTCACCAGAGAATTATAGGTCTCCATGTTAGAGATTGGTGAAAAGGAAAAGTGTTATTTATTCAAGTTATACAGACTTAAGAGTAATGACTAATGTCTTCATCAAAATCCCAAAGTCCCTTAAAACACCCATAAACACACATAGTCCTTCCTTTCCCTCCTTTGCCCAGTCTGGGGTACCGTATCTCAGGAAAAGAAATAGAAGTCCGTAGCTCAGGCAGCCCCCAACCCAGTTCTTCCCAGTAATCTGTGCTCGGCTGCTAGGCCTCCCTCAGTTCCCCGCACCATCAGCTGTGTCACCAGGATTTCCAGCTAAAGCTGTGTGGTGATTCTTCTCATGGTTGCGGGGATCCCCACTCTGCCAAAAGCACATGGCTCTCCTCACTGCCACAGCTGCATGGTCCTCTTTTCAATGGCTGCTGTGTCTGGGTTTAAATCCCCTCACCAGTCTTCCTCTGCAGCCCCATTTCCGATTCCTCCCACAATCGGCTACACATGCCAGGACTCCCATATCCTTCCAGCTTTACTGGGAGGCCACAGTGAGTCTGGACAGGCACCAGTGGAGCCAATCATCTACAAGCTCTCCTGTAGGCGCTGTAACCAGGGGGAGTTGCCTCCCAGTTACATCTTGGGTGAAAGTCATTCCCTTCTCCCTGGCTCAAAGCATGGCCACAGCTATTTAACATATCTATGAAACCAGTTAAAGGTTATAGATATGTTAAATGACCATGCCAGAGGTTAGCTGCAAAACTGTTGTTATGCAAAACAGCTCTCAATGGCCCTGTTCCATGTGTCCCTTCCCCCAACTCAAACCTGTGGTGGGCGGGTGGTGGTGGTGAGGACACCCTATATATCTTTCTAATATTTCCTGGACACCTTGAGTTCTGGACCCTATTACAAATCCTTCTTTTGGGGGCCCCCTGGCTGCACCTTCCTACACAATGATAGTTCCCTTCTTTGAGCAGGTCCTCTATTTAAATTATTTTAGGCAAAGGGTGGGTCAAAGGTTATTCCTGAGTCTTTTGTGTCTTAAAAATAACCAGCTTAAAATAATATCCCCCTAAAAGGCATGTTTTGGGGTAGCAAACTTTGCTCCTCTCAATTCCAAGTGTTGAAATTCAACTTTTATCAAGCTATTAAAGTTAAATTTCAAAACTGCAGCAGGAAATAAAACATCATAAAGTCCAGATCATTAAGCATCGTTTTAGCTACTATTGGAATTAACAGGGCTTGGCTCTAATTCTTAAAAAACAGTAAATGATTAAGTGCCACAAACTGATCATGTTTGAAACAAAATTCCTGAAATTCTCACCCACCAATTCTTTCTGTTCTGTGTCAACTTCACCCACGTAGTGTACATGTGGTGTTTCTGCTAGATTTTGCTCCCTCCCTGCCTCTCCCCACTCCCTGGAGCTACTCCAGGGATCTTTTACACCCTTAGCGAGGGTCCTACAGCATGGTGCTGAGTATGTTGCATTGAACCTTGTGATGGCAGTTTCTTGATGGCAGTTCCATGGAGCACAACGCAGTTACCTGCATATTTTCCCAGTGTATATGAAACAAAAGATTTTTCTTGTTACAATTGTACTTAAAAGTTCCTGCTTCAAGCTGCTCCAAATTCATCTAAATATGAATTTGGCCGTAAATTAATTTTTAAAGCAAGGCAGAATTGTTGGTCAGAAAGCAAATAGTTGTTACAAAAAATAACTTAGATAAAAGTTGCAGGTAATACTATCATGCCTTTAAAATCATGTTCCATTTGTAAGGAAAAGGAAAACATTAAACTAGTTGCCCCACTTAAAAAAAAATTTATTGCAGTAACATTGTTTAGTAACTATGGAGATTCTAGGGGTCTGACTTTATAATACAAAACCTGTATACGCCAGCGGTTTTCAACCTATTTCATCTCATGGTGCCTGTGGCATACCAAAAAACATGTTTTCTTGCAATCTGATTTTAAAAATAGGGATAATTTTGATTCATTTACACCAGATGGCTATTGGGTTGACTTTTGTCATTTTTTTTGGACAATCAAGGGGAAAAGAGGAAAATGCCCCTGACTAAATAGGTATTGCGTGTTGTAAAAATTCTTGCTGCAGTCCACCAGTGTGCCTCTTGCAGCACACTGGTTGAAAATCGCTGGTTTACTCTGTCGCATACTCACCATCCAAAATTTATGTTTTAAAAGATTGAAGTTAATTTCTATGGGACTTCTGGGGAAGAAATGCAAATTGCCATTAATTAGACTTATGGGATTGCAACTTTTCCTTCATATTCCCCCCTGTATCTTCTCCAGAACAGCCTTCCAAACCTCAGGTGGGAGGATAACTTATATAAAGAATTTGATTGTGTGTGTGGGCATTGTCCTGAAAAGCCCATTTTGTACTATCCAGAATTGCTGTGTATTCTATATAAGGTATTTTGCAGTATACTCTGGAAACAGAAGAGGGCGCTCGCACGCAAGCTGCTACTACTTAGTTTTAGAAACTGCATTTGAATTAGGTGGTACTTGTATTATCAATACAAGATCTTGGGGGCAATGTGTAAAGCATCTCACAGCATTTTGAGTCCAGTGGAGTATAATTAAAATTAATGCACTAGACAAACATTTTAAAGTGTTCTTAATGCTTTGCCTAAAAATGCTGTTGACTACAATTTTACACGTCCCAAAGATTTAAATAACCATGCTTATCTCTAAACATTTCTCAGTACTAGGAACATAAAAATAGTGCCTTTCTTAAAAGATATCAAACAAACTGGTTCTAATGAGCTTTAAATCTACTTACTTGAAAAGATTTATAAAATATTATAATGAATACATCCTGTTTGACTTCTGAGCTTCAGTTGCGTGTATTGGGGTCAATGTGGTCTCTCAAAAACTTCAGCCTAGGATTCTCCTTTCAGATTTTTAGGTATGAACAAGCATATATATGCTTTCAGGAGAATATTCCGTGCCACCTCGACTCAGGAACGAGGCTTCTCACCCTGTTTAGTCCTTAGAAATCAGTAAATGGGCATAGTCTTTTCAAGATGGGCACTGTCTTCTCAGAAATATTTCTGGCTGGGTGTTGTCCTCTTTTATAAAGACTGTTAGAACAATATAGTTCCCCAAATCTTATAGCATGAGTAAGTCTATGAATGTGGCTGAACACCTGAGGCACTCCCAAAGGTGTCTTCCAAACTCTGAAGAATAGAACTTGTTTAAGACATTGGCTGCTTTATTTGGCCAAATTGAATCACCTTAAAATGCATTGTTCCAATTAGTTGTCTTGCTGATTCTAATGTTTATTGAGTGCCACCTGTGCACCTGTATTTTTCTAGGCACTGAGGTTAAGCAATCACAAAACAGTAAATTCCTGTTCTTGTAGAGGATGTATCAGTGGAACAAGTCAAACAATAGACATATGTCAAATGAGTAGACAGACTGCAATGCGGTGTGGCGGGGTGGGGAGTCGTAAGCATCAGAGTGGCAGAAGAGTGCTATTCTAGGTAGGCTGGTCAGGGAAGTCCTCTGATGAGATGGCATTCTAGCAGAGACCTGCAAGAAGTGAGGAAGAAAGCCACCAAGGACACACACAGAAGAGTGTGTCCCAGAGGCAACTGCTAATGCTAAAGTGCTTAAATCGGAGTGCTCTTAGCCTATCAGAGGGATGGCAAGGTGGGTAGACTGGCAACTGGGTGGCAGGAGCAGAGTAACCAAGGAGGATGGTTGGGGGATGGCATTAGAGAGGTTGTGGGTAGGTGAGGGAAGCAGATCATACAGGGCTCTGTAGGCGATGGTAAGGACTTTAGATTCTATTCCGAGTGAGATAGGAGCCACTAGAAGGTTTTGTGTGAAGAGGTGACATGAACTGAACTACATGTTAACATGATCCTATGGCCATAGAAGGGGCTCAGCCACAGAAGCAGAGAGGGCAGATAGCAAATAATTGCAATCATTCAAGTGAGAGGAGATGGTAACTAAGAATGGTGATGGGAGATGAAAAATGCTGAGACTCAGAACCCACTGGAAATACAGAGCTAATAGGCATGCTGATGAATTGGATAGGTTTCCCAGCATGAGGGAAAGAAGGGAACCAAAAATGACTGCCAGATTTTTGGCTCGAACAACTAAAAAATGGAGCTATCTTTTATGGAGAAAGGAAGACTGTTGTAAGAGCAGGTTTGGGGGAGAAAGTCAGAAATTCAGGTTTGGATGTGTTAACTTTAAGATGCCTATTAGACACCCAAGAGGAGACAGGAGGTAGCAACTGGGTGTATAATTGAAAAGAGGGCTGGGCTGGAGATGGAACATTTAGAGATATAAGTACTAAAAACTGAGAATGGATGAGCTTACCTGAGTGCATATAAAGAGCAGAAGTGGTCTGATAACTGAGTTTTTGGACTCTGAAATGTAAAGGTCAGGAAAAGGAGGATGATTCAATAAAGTTGACTGAAGATGAGTAGGTAGCTAAAGTATAATCAGCTGCCTCAACTGTTGCTGATGGGGCAAGAGGAGGACTAAGAATTGACTGTTGAAATTAGCAACATGGAAGTCATTGGTGACCTTGACAGACAACTCAAGTAGGTGTGAAGATAGTAGATGGCTTTTTTGAGGGGCTTTATTACAAATATGAATATCGGGACAGTAGCTCGTGAGGATGAGATCTTTTTTAACATCCCTCCCCTGCTTAAGACCAAAGTCTTGGTCTTTACTAGTGTCTCTCCTTCATTTTCTCCTTTTAGTATTATTGATATTGACTCCTGCTGAACATTTCCTTCTCTTCCTCATTGTCAATGATTACAGCAAATGGGACTATGTCACCTTTCTGTCCCATGTCATCCGAATCTTGTGTTGTTTCTATCGTAGGTGCTTTGGATGTGCCAGCTTGTGTTTCTTCAGAGTTTTCATTAACTATGAATTCAGCCATTGCTTCAACCACCTCTTGTTTTGCCTTTAAATTTTTTCTTGGTAAAACTCTACCAGGATATGTTTACAATGTCAATTTCTTTTCATGTTGGTGGGGAGATCTCACTTTAGATTTAGTTACAAAATTTAGAATAATTATGAACTAGTTGCTGGTTTCACAATCTTGCAAACACCTGCAAATTCCTCCAAGTTTTTGCAGGATAAAAAGAAAACCACAATTATTTATTCAATAGCTTTTATATTTACCTAACAGTTTGCACTTCAGTTCTTTGCTACAGTTTAGTGTAATAACAGTCTGTATAAATAGTTGCCCAGTAACTAATAACTGCATTTTAATAAAATAAAAATATATTCAAAAGGTGCAGTTTAGGCAACTTTAATGTAATGTTTTATTTTCTTGATTCCTTTTTTAGTTTTAAAACAATGATTAAAATAGAAGAATATAATTTAAATTTAAAAATGTTATTACTCAAATACAATGAATATTTCACTGTAAAGTAACTAAACAAAATTTACCAAGCAAAAATATTACACCTTGTCCTTCACTTTTTAAACATTTCACTTTTTAAACATTTATTTATTTTCTGTTTTTTTATTCTTGTTCAAGTACGGTTGTCTCCATTCCCCCCCCACTCCCCCTGAATCCAGCCATCCGCACTTCCCACTCTTGATCCTTACCCCCCTTTGGTTTTGTCCATGTGTCCTTTATAGGTGTTTCTGAAAACTCTTCTCCCTTTCCCCCCATTTTCCCCTCCCTCCTCCCCTCTGGTTCCTGTTAGCTTGTTCTTAATTTCAGTGTCTTCGGTTGTATTTTGCTTGCTTGTTTGTTTTGTTGATTAAGTTCCACTTATAGGTGAGATCATATGGCATTTGTCTTTTGCCACCTGCCTTATTTCACCTAGCATAATGCTCTCCAGTTCCATCCATGCAGTCACAAAGGGTAGGAGCTTTTTTTTTCTTTCTGCTGCATAGTATTCCATTATGTGAATGTACCACAGTTTTTTGATCCATTCACTTAATAATGGGCACTTAGGTTGCTTCCAACACTTGGCTATTGTAAATTGTGCTGGTGTGAACATTAGGGTGTATAGGTTCTTTTGGGTTGGTGTTTCAGGATTAGGGTATAATTCCAGCAGTGGAATCACTGGATCAAAAGGCAGATCCATCTTTAGTTTTTTGAGGAAATTCCATACTGTTTTCCACAGTGGCTGCACCAGTCTGCATTCCCACTAACTGTGTATTAGGGCTCCCTTTTCTGTAGAACCTCACCAGCCCTTGTTTGTTAATTTGTTTATGGTGGCCATTTCGACTGGTATGAAGTGGTATCTCATTATGGTTTTAATTTGCATCTCTCTGATGGCTAGTGATGCTGAGCATCTTTTCATGTGTCCCTGGGGCCCTCTGTATGTCCTCTTTGGAGAAGTATCTGTTCAAGTCCTTTGCCCAATTTTTTAATTGGGTTGTTTGTCTTCCTGGAGTGGAGTCCTATGAGTTCTTTATATATTTTGGAGATCAAGCCCTTGTCTGAGGTATCATTGGCAAATATGTTTTCCCATACTTTTGGTTCTTTTTTCATTTTTAATGCTGTTTTCTTTAGCTGTGCAGAAGCTTTTTATTTTGATGAGATCCTATTTGTTTATTTTTTCTTTTATGTCCCTTGCTCTAGGGGACATATCAGTGAAATCAAAACAGCCTGGTACTGGCATAAGAACAGATACATAGACCAATGGAACAGATTAGAGAGCCCTGAATTAAACCCAAGTCTCTATGGTCAATTAATATTCGACAAAGGGGGAAGAAGCAGAAAATGGAGTAAAAATAGCCTCTTCAACAAGTGGTGTTGGAAGATCTGGACAGCTACATGCAAAAAAATGAAACTTGATCACAACTTACACCATACAGAAGAATAAATTCAAGGTGGATAAAAGGCTTAAATATAAGTCACGTCACCAAAAAATTCCTAGAGGAGAACATAGGCGAGAAAATCACTTATAAAAAATTTAGAGACACAAATAGCAACTCCAAATGGTCACATAGAATGACAGAGTTGAAGTAACTCAGGTTCTGTTTCTCATGTTTGTAATCATTGCTTATTTTGGATCCATGGTGTGTACCCAGGAACATGGAGTAGCAAAGGGGATGCGGAGAAGAACTGCAGCTGAAGCAAGTTTGAGCAGCTCTGGACTGTTAGGTACTTCCCCAATGAACATGTGTGTCTGAGTCTGCCTACGTCCTAGATTCAGCTGTGTAACTGGGAGTTTCCAAATTAACTTCTGGGTAGAAGACAATGTTTATTAAACAACACAACATTAAAATGTGGTATTTGAAGGTTAAATGTGCATTATTGAAACTCAACAGTAATTCAGCAATTATTTAGAACACTGTGCTAGCCCTGGCTGGTGTGGCTTAGTGGATTGAGTGGATTTCTGCCTCTCTCTCTGATCGATTGCCAGGCTACAAACCAAATGGTCACTGGTTCCATTCCCAGTCAGAGCACATGCCTGGGTTGCAGACCAGGTCCCCAGTAGGGGGTGTGTGAGAGGCAACCACACATTGATGTTTCTTTCCCTCTCTTTCTCCCTCCATTCCCCTCTCTAAAAATAAATAAATAAACAAATAAACAAACAAACAAGGAGAGAAAGAAAGAACACTATGCTAATTAAAAAGGGGGGTATTTTACTTCAGACAGGCCTTAGAACTGTCAGCACATGGTGATTACAGAAAGCAGACTGACTTTAGTCAGTTTCATTGTTGTGTTTAAGTTCTGTACAGACAATGCATGCCATCATTACCTGCACCCAGGACTGACTGCCCCTCTCCGATCCTTGTATACCACTGGATGGTGACTCTCTGAATGTTGGCAGTGATCCAGTAGTCAAGGGAAAACTGATGATGCAGAAGACAGAGAGAGAAAATACTAGGGCTATATCTCTGTGCAGATGAGGGGGTGGGATTGGAGGTGCTAGCAGAGGGACTGATTTAGACAAGGGCATGAAAAGTTCACCCATTGCAATAGGAGGAAAGACAAGTTTATGGGCACAGATGCAGGCAGGCCTATATATCCAAGGTATTATATCTTAGTTTCTCTTCCAGAAATGGAATTGGATTCAGAGACTTCTCACCCTCTCACCGAGGGTGGGTGTCTGTGGGCTCCCTTTAAGGACCCTTTGTGACTGACTTTAATTTTATTTTCTTGAATACTTTGGTCGTGTCTTCCAATTTATGTGCTCTTTACCGATACTAACGCTTGATTGAATATCAACTATACTGACCCACATAAGACACTCTTGGGATTTTGGGAGGGTGGTTGTTAATTCCCTGAAACAGAGAATGAATGTTCTGATTTGGGAAACCCACTTGAGGACACTGTAGAATTTAATCTCTTTCCTGCCTCTCCTCTCTGAGAGACACTGCCAGTCTGTGAGTGGCTGTGTGGTGGGTAGGAGGTGACACCCAGTTGCAGTGCTTGTCCTTTTCTGTAGGGTTTGATTTTGATATTTTCACACTGCTCAGAGAGAATTCCACTGAAAGGTCAAGTGCCATGAAAAGGACAAGGAAAGAGCATCTTTGAACAGTGGCATTGTTAAATGCCAAGAGCCTGCCTCTCCAGTGGATAATTTTGAGATATTCTGAAACACTTTTCAAAGGCTTTGCTAAGTACTCAATGTGGAAAAGGACAGATTCTATATTA
The DNA here is from genome assembly GCA_004024845.1 of Tonatia bakeri. NCBI lineage: Eukaryota > Metazoa > Chordata > Mammalia > Chiroptera > Phyllostomidae > Tonatia > Tonatia bakeri. Next base: position 171,697 of record PVIA01000747.1, on the reverse strand, counting down.
AACTCACACTGTGATCAGAAGTGGCCTTGGATAAAATTGTGAACAGGATGATGCTTGTCACCTTCTTTTTATTGCCTTTTCCTCCATCAGTGGATGCTCCATCCCTTTTCCTCTCCCTCCCCTACCCCCTCCCCCCTCCAGCCCAAACTTCCTCAAGTCCTTTGGGGTCTTACCCCTGCTTCCTGTTTGCCTTATTTGTTTGAGTGCCAGGAAAGGGTACATATCCGAAACATAGATCTTGTTGTTCCTCCCTGGAGATGTTGCTTCTGCTGCAGGCTCTGCATACAGGGCTGCTGATGCTTCCTCACCCCACAGGCTTCCTACTGCTTCTCTGCTTGACGTGGCCGTCCTCCAATCCCCGCTCTGTGTGCAGTCAGGCACTGGCACAGATTTATCGGCCATCCTTAGCTTTGTCACGCTTGCCTGGTTCTTTGTCCTTTGGCCAAACCGAGCTGCTCTCATTTCCTCCAAGCCAACAAGTTCTCTCTTGTGCCCTAAGCTCTGGCTTGTTCAGCACCCTCTTCCTGGAACACTCTTCCTGGTCCGTTCCTCTGTCCCTCACTCATTCTGCAGATTGAAGTGTAGGGATCCCACCACAGAATGCCTTCCTAGACTCTCCCCACTCAGATTAGGTGTTCCTTCTAAGTGATTTTTAGTACTAATCCCATTATATGGTAATTGCTTGAGTATTTTTCTTTTCCTCCTCCCCATCTGGAGTTTTGCGTGGGGTGGCTCTGCCCACAGGGATTTCCCATTTTCCAGGAAGAGGTCCAAATACAGAGGTGGTGGCAGTATCGATGCCAGTGCTATGGTGCTGATCCCCTAGCCAGAGCTTATGGCATGAATGTCAGATAAAAAATATTGAGTGGATGAATACATGACAGGGTGAATTTAGATCAATGTACAACTTCTCGGAAGGATAATTGCATCTCAGTCTCTAATTTTTTCTGCACAAATGGGCTAGAAATTCCATTTTATAGCAGTTAAACAATAAATTCAAATCAATAACTTTTAATGAATGTTTTCTATATTGGAAGTACTGTGCTAAAAACTCAGGGGGCATATAAGGATGAATAATACACAGCCTCAGTCCTTAAGAAATGTAAAATGTATCACACTTATAATTACAAATATACTTTTCCTTACTAAACACACACATAAATCTTCAAGGAATTGAAAAGATTACAATATTTGTTTTACATTTGATTTAATCTTGTGGGTGAAGGCTACTCAAGTCAAGAAAAAGCACCTTTAGTGTTTTAACACCTACTACGTGCCAGGGATAGTGTTTTTTCATTTAACACCTAACATCTGATAAAGTCAGTGTTGTTTTTCATTATGAAATGATAGTATCTATTTTTTTTACTTTATTTTTACTATTTACATTATTACAGATGTCCCCATTCTTCCTCACCCTGCTCCCCTCCACCCAGCCCCCACTTCCCCTCCCATCTGGCTCCCCCGACACTGTTGTCGGTGTCTATGGGTCATACAAATATGTCCTTTGGCTAATCCCTTCGACTTCTCTCATCCAGCCCTCCTTCTCCCCTCCCCTCTGACAGCTTCTAGCCTGTTCCATGTTTTTTTATGCCTTTGTTTCTATTTTGTTCGTCCGCTTATTTTGTTCATTAGATTCCACATACAAGTGAGATAATATGGTATTTGTCTTTCTCTGACTGACTTATTTCACTTAGCACTGTAATCTCCAGGTCTATTCATGCTGCCAAGAAAGGTCAGATTTCCTTCTTTGTTATGGCTGCATAGTGTTTCATTGTGTAAATGTACCACAGACTTTTTATACACTCATCTGCTGATGGGCACTTGGGTTGTTTCCAGCGTTTGGCTATTGTAAATAATGCTGCTATGGACATAGGGGTGCATATATTCTTTCAAATTGGTGTATTAGGATTCTTAGGATATATTCCCAGGAGTGGGATTTCTGGGTCAAAAGGCAATTCCATTTTCAATTTTTTTAGGAAATTCCATACTGTTTTTCACAGTGGCTGCACCAGTCTGCATTCCCACCACCAGTGCATGAGGGTTCCCTTTTCTCTATATCCTTGCCAGTGCTTGTTGTTTGTTGATTTATTGATGGTAGCCATTCTGACAGGTGTGCAGTGATAGCTCATTGAGACATTAATTTGCATCTCTTTGGTGACTGGTCATGTTGAGCATTTTTTCATGTCTATTGGCCATCTGTATATCCTTTTTGTCTCCAATAGACACCTAAAGTGTCTATTTAGGTCTTTTTCCCATTTTTTAACTGATCTTAAATGTAAGTCACAAAACCATAAAAATCCTAGAAGAAAACTTAGGCAGTAAAATCTCAAACATCTCTTGTAGCAATATTCTTGCCAATGTGTCCCCTAAGGCAAGGGAAACAAAGGAAAAAACAAACAGATGGGACTACATCAAACCAAAAGCTTCTGCATGGCAAAAGAAACCATCAGCCAAATGAAAAGGGAACCCACTGCATGGAAGGACATATTCACCAATGATACATGTGATAAAGGGTTAATTTCCAATACATGTAAAGAACTTATACAACTCAACACCAGGAAGAGAGCAACTGTCTTTTGTTAAAAGTATTTTGGACCCATTCTGTAGCTGAAGCAGGTGCTTCCCTTCCTTGTTCACATAAGGAGGAGATGTAACTCCAAATTAAAATGGGGAGTTATTATTTAATGGGTATAGAGTTTTGGTTCTACAAGATGAGAGGAGATATGGAGGTGGATAGTGGTGATGATTGCAGAACAATGTAAATGTACTTAATGGCCCTGAACTGTACTTAAAAATAGTAAAGATGGCAAATTTCAAGTTTTATGTATTGCACCACAATTAAAAAAAATTAGGTCTACTCTGAAGAAGAGAGGCTCTTTTGACATTTTAACAGCTTTGTTGAAGACTAATTTAATATCACAGATTCGCCTGTTTTATGGCTATGATTCAGTGGTTTTTATTATTTCATACAATTGTACCACCATCACCACAGTGAATTTTAGAACATTTCCATCTACCCCGAAATATCCTTCAGGTCGATCTTCAGTCACTCCTTGTTCTCATCCCAGCTCCAGGCAACCACTAATCTAATTTCTCTTTCTATATTTACCTTTTCTAGACTTTTCATATAAATAGAATTCCACAGTGGGGGCCCTTTGTCTCTGGCTCCTTTCACTTAGTGGAATGTCTTTGAGGTTTACCCGCATTGTTCATCCATGTTCATCCAGGCTCATGCACATATCAGAACTTTATTGTGTCTTATTGTCAAATAACATTCCATTCCATCGTACACTACGCCACATTTTATTTACCCATTCTTAGTTGATGGACATTTGGGTTTTCCCTCTTTTTTCTCTAGTATCAACAGGGCTGCTATGGACATCCATGTGTGAATATTTGTGTGGACATATGTTTTCACTTTTCCTGGGGATGAGTGGGGTTGCTGGGTCATACGGTAAATTCCTGTTTGTTTTCGAAAACCTGCAAAACTGTTCTCCAAAGTGGCTGCACAGCTTTACACTTTCTTCACATCCTTCCCACCACTGGTCTGTGCCTGTCTTTTTGCTTTCCGTTTGTTCCCTCTGTTCTGTACCTCTTTTCTTTTTCTTGCCTTCCATTTGGTTACTTGTACATTTTTTTTAGAATTCCATTTTGATTTATCTGTAGTATTTTTTAGTGTATTTCTTTGTGTAGCTCTAGGTATTACATTATACATACATAACTTATCAGAGTCAGCATATTTACCATTTCCAGTGAATTGAAGAAACCTCGCCGTACGTTAGCCTCCCCCACTGATACCAGAATTTGAGAAGCAGGAGGCAATGTTGTAAGTTCCGCTTCAGCGGTCAGACACACTAGAAAACTCAAGGGAAGGAAAGTCTGTTATATTTGCCCACATTTTTATTTTTTCTTCTTCTTTACTTTTTCCTGATAACTTCTTCATTTATCATTTCTTTTCTATTTCAAAAATTCCAAAGCCATTCTAGAGTGATTTGGCTAATGATAAATAATCTTAATTTTGTTTTATCTGAGAATGTTTTGATCCCCACCCCGCCTTTTTTTCTGAAGGATATTTTCACTGAGTATGGGATTCTGAGTTGACAGTTCCTTTCTTTCAGGTCACTTCCTTCTGGCCTTCATGGTTCCTGATGAGAAATCCACTTGTATATGAATTGTCTGTTTTTCTCTCTGTTGTTCAGATTGCGTTATTTCTATTGTTTGGTCTTCACATTCATTGATTCTTTCCTTCACCATCTCCATTTTGCTGTTGAGCCCTGTATGTTTCCTAGAGCTACCATATCATATTACCATAAACTAGGTAACTTAAAATAACAGAGACTTACTGCCTCGAGTTTGAAGTTTGGCTAGAAACCTGCAGGGGAGAGCTTCTGCCTCACCACTTCTGGCTCCGGGGGTTCGTTGGCAATCGTTGGTGTTCCTTGGTTTATAGACACATTACTCCAGTGCCTGTCTCTGCTGTCACGTGGCTGTCTTTGTCCTTTTCTAATAAAGACATCAGTTGAATTGGATTAGGGGCCCATTCCAGTATGACCTCATCTTAACTCATTACATCTGCAAGACCCTATTTCCAAAGGAGGCCATATTTGGAGGTACTGGGAATTATGATGTCAGGTAAAGGAATTATTACCTTTTTGAGAGGATGTAGTTCAACCCATAACAAGCCCATTCACTGAATGATTAATTTTGGTCATTGAATTTTGCGGTATATAATTTCCATTTGGTTCTTCTTTATATCTTCTATTTCTTTGCTGAGACTTTGTATTATTTCATTGGTTTAAAGTGCTTGTTAAATTGTTCAATTAGTTGCTCATCAAAGCAGTTTGATTAGGCTGCTTTAAAGTCTTTGTCAGATACTTTGAATATCTTAGTGGTTTTTGTGTTGGTGTCCATTGATTTTTTTCCTCCTTCAGGTAGAGATTTTCCTGGTTCTTTGTATGACAAATGATTTTCGGTTGCATCCTGGACATTTTGGTTATTATGATACTCTGTATCTTATTTAAATCTTCTATTTTAGGGGATCTTCTCTGACACCAGGCCAGTGGGGACAGTGAAAGTGCCATCTTGCCATTGCCAGGTGGAGGTTAAGGGCCAGCTGTCTGGCTCAGGGTCTGTTGACACCCTAGGGGAGGGAGAACCCCTCATTACCATGGTTAGGGTGGAAGTTCAGGCCCCCCCACCCCACCAGGCCTCCACTGACATCACGCTGGCTAAGACAGAGCGGGGTAACTTGTTATTCCTTCTCATGTGGCCTCCACTGCCACTGTAAGGGGAATGTCTCACTATCATCCAACAGGAGAGAAAGTCTTGGCCTTCTCTGACACACCCCAGCAGGATGGGGTGCTTGAGGATGCCTCAGTATAGCTGAGTGGAGTGCAAATCAGACATCACTTCTCCTGTGACATTGTGGGGATGGCTGCCCTTCATAGCAGTTGAGCGAGACTTGAATTCTAAACTCCCTACTCTGCCTCTGCCAACAGGGCTGGGTGGGGCCAGTTCTTTCTGTGGTGTTGGACTGGAGTAGGACACTTAAACTGTCTCAAAGCTTTCTGTCTTGCTGCCCCTTTCTGGATTCTTTGGCTAGAGAAAAAGGCTTTTTTTTTTTTGGTGTGTGATCATTGATGATTCTGGGTTGACAGCTTCACCAGCACCCAGTCTAGTATATATGAGGCAAAAAGAAAACCAGGGGATTCACTGCTGTGTCATTTTTTGGGTTGTAAGGTTCCTAATGGCTCTATGTTCTTCTCTTCACCTTTCAGAGTCGTCTTATGATTGTTCTATGTGTGCTATTCAGAGTTTTTAACTGTAATTAGCAGAAAGGGTAGGAAGAAGTGTCTATTCCATGTTGTCCCTGCCTCTCCTGGTATTTGAAGCACCTAAGATGACCTAAGATGTAGAATATGCAAGATGCTTTTATTTACTTCTTATAGAATGAGACCAATTAGGAAAAAGGTAAAGTACAATTATTGTGAGAACAAAGCTGGTTGGTTCTCTCCAGGCCTATACCTCTATCTTTCCTAAGTAGAAATTTAGATTGAAAAATTAACTGGAGACAATAGACATTATCCTTTTAATATTTCATGCTCATGTATGACTATACACATTGTGATTAAAGAAATGAAATGGAGTAATTTGTTAGCTAGGGAATTACTGAATCCTTATCAAGACCCTGATGAGAAGAATATTGAAAAGTGGCCATGGAGAAAATTGTGTTTGAAGTCACCCTTCCTACTCTCCATAACTTAATTATAATCACCAATTTTCATATGTACACAATGCATACATCTCTTTAATACTAAAATAGTTTAAAATAGACAGTAACACGATCATTAAGAGTGTTCCCCTGTGTGGTAAGGTTGCCAGCTAGCCATCGTGTTGTGTCACAAGGTCATTTTAATGGAAATGCTATTGGGGCTGGAGCGGGGAGGGATTCATTGTGGTGAAATCGTATCTGATGTTCAGATAATGTCAGTTGATTTTGCAGTTGTATTAGAAAATGGAAAATGTTACAAAAGTGCAGAGTATAAATAAAGCAGAACTACCAACATTGTAACTATTTCAAAGTTACAAGGTGAGGCAGAAATTATCTGGATTTTCATTTCCTGGAAGATGTGAAAGATGAAACACAGGTGGAGAATCACAATACTGCTGGGTGTAGTGCACTGGCTGCAAAATGTTCAGAAACTAATTATGAATATTTGCTGCCTTAAGCCATATGCTCATACACTAACTTGTATTTTTCATTACTGATAAATATATTATAGAGAGTCTATACAGTTACTGAAATGCTCTGTATTTGATTAAAAAATTTAATATGTAAAAGATAATGGGTTGCCTCTAAAATACATTAAAAAAAACATTCTTATTCAGAGAAAGGACTTCATGCATATGGCCTTTTCCCACAATAAGCAAAGTGAAATTGTTTCCTTACTTTTGTAATGGTATCACTGAAACCTCCAGGCAAAAGGAATGAGAACATACACAATGCAAAGAAATTAATTTGATTATTGAGATTTGCTTAAATGTTACAAAACTGGTATTGCTTATAAATGATATATTAAATATACATTGTGGTCTCTAAACAAAACAGGAGGAAATGAAAATCTGATGCTCTGAACTATGATGGGCATTTGGGGAAGAACTTTGTGCTTTGTCACAGGTTTAATTTCAAAGAACTGAGTACTCAAAGAAGGACGAAAACTCAGCACTCTTTTTTTATTCTCTATTTACCAACATAAAAAAATAGTCACTGTAAAATTGCTTTACTGAGTCTTTGATATCTTGATATTTCAATTTTAGCATCAAAAGTACTTTGTGTTGCAAGACACTTTTTCTCTCTCACATTTTAAGTTTCATAATTTAATTGAGTTTGAAATATTGACAAAAGAAATTTGCCCAGTACATGACTACAACTGTCTGCTTGTATGATGATAGTCTGATGTCAATGCTATCAAATGATAGTCTATAAAGATTCCTTTACATGCTTTTCAAATGCTCTTGTGATTGATGAAGGTATTCAAGAAACTTTAAAATGGTGAGATTACAAGGAGGAAAAAACCATGCTCTCACTAGTCCCGGTCCAATCAGAGCATGGGCCCTGACTTGGATATCTCATGTTCTGTAACAAATTATCCCCAAACTTAACTGCTTGAAATGATATATTTCTTATCTTACACAATTTCTGAGAATTGAGAATCTGGGACATCACTGGAGGGTGATTCTAGTTCAAGGCCTCTCAAAAGGAGTCAGTCAAATTGTCATTCAGGACTGCAATGATCTGACAGCCCGCCTGGGGAAGGATCAGTTTCCAAGGTCATCTATACGGACTTCTGATTCTTGCTGGCCATGGGCTGTAATCTCAGTTCCTTGCCATACGGGCCTCTCCATAGGCTATCTTAGTGTCTTCATAACATGACAGCTTTTTTTTCTTTTCCAAAGTGTGTCATCTGAAGGAATCTCAATGAAGGAAGTCATTCATAATCCAGTCTTGGAAGCGATACACCATAACTTCTGCTTTATCCTGTATGTGGGAGGGATACAGGGATTTTGTGACCATAAAAGGTCACAAATACCAGGAGGTCAGGATCATTGGGGGCCATCCTGGAAGCTAGCTACCACAGGTCCAGAGCAGGTTTGCAACTTGGATTCATCTAGACTGTGGGTTAAAGTATATGTCTTCTAAAAGACATTGTGTATTCTTGGGAAGAAATTACATCTAAGTCTTCTAGTGTCCTGACACTGCTTTGCCAAAGTTACATAATCTCTATGTAACCTGAGTCTACTAAGTATATTCAGTAACAATTTAACTCTCAGTCACACTTTTTATCGGTACCAAGGTCCAAATTTAATTTCAAAAGTATGCGTATACATACTTATGCGTATACAGTATAGCCCTAGAAGGGTAAAATATATAATGAAGTAATATGAAATAGTATGCTCTCACAAAAGTTAGGTGATTACCAATCCTGTGCATTTAGGAATAAAGGTTTAAAACTTGGGTATGAAAAGATGGAAAACAAGAGACCCTTAAGCTTTCTTATTTTCCAGCTTGAATAATTTAATTGGATTTTATAATATCAGTAGGGATCAATGCCTGCTTCTAGCTTTTCTATTTTGGGTGAAAGATAAGTCACTTTGAATACTTCTGGTAGTAAATTACCAGGTAGAGATACAATAATTAAAAATTACTATATATAATTCTTGGCTTTTTGTAAAAGAAATTCCAGATAGTATTCAATTTAGAAAAGTCTTCTATGGGGCTTCATATAAACCAGCTGCTTGAAACTCACAAACCATAAGGCACCTGACCCAGACAAAGCAAATAAAAAGTGGTAGGGCATAAATAGCTCTACTGAACTTACATGCACAAATAAATAAATAAACAGCCAATTTTAAACCTAATAGGATTTTTAATCATTAAATAAGCCATCTGCTTAGGCTAGAAGGGCTATTTAACAGGGTAGTCAGAGTAGTGGCAATAGATGACTTCTTCCCTGTTCTAATCGTGCAGATTATTTGCTCTTACAGCTAGCCTCTGCCCTAGGCAAGGTATGTCCGTAGATGCCCTACCCTTCAACTGAGCGAGGGAGTCATTGCAGGTTAAGAGACAGTGATATCTGCCTGAGGAAGAATGGACCTTGGGTGGTATCAGGGTGCTGACTTTATTTTAGCAGTGGTTCTCCACCTTGGCTGTATGGTAAGAGTCAGATTCTTTTGGCTGGACTTAGGTGCCAAACCTAATAAATTCTCCAGGTGATTTCAATGAGCAGCCAAAGCTGAGAATCTTTGTCGCATTTCAGCGCCCATCAAAATCACCTGTAAAGGATGTTAAAATTACAGAAGGGCCCTGGCCAGTGTAGCTGGGTTGGAGAATCATCTGTAATGGAAAGGTTGTAGGTTTGCTTCCCAGTCAGGGTACATGCCTGGGTTGCGGACTCGATTCCCTGTCAGCATCCAGATGCGGACACACGCGAACCCTGCCCGGACTCCTAAGATCCCTGTCTGGGCGACTATTGAGATCCCCAATTTCAGTTACCGGAGTCAACCAAATGATGCGTCTCTCCTGCATTGATGTTTCTCTCTTTCTCTGTTTCCTTTTCCCTTTCTCTCTAAAAGCAATGAAAAAGAAAATGTCCTTGCGTGAGGGTTAAAAAAAAAGTTAATATAAGGCCCCCCTGCCTGAGAGTTTGATTCAGTGGGTCTGATGGGGTGGCACCCATTAATTTGTATTTTAAACAGGTTCCCAGATGATGCTGATGCTCCCACACTTTGAGAACCAATTTAGAAGAGTCTGGCTCCTGTTATATTTCTGTTGGAGTTCAGCTGCAAGTGGGGCGGAGGGGGAGAAATGAAAACTGGTAGGAGAGAACAGATACCACTAGCCTCCCCTCTTTCCGGGCCCAACCCCCTTGAAAGCTGCAGGTATACTGGGACCTACTACTGCATTGCTTCTCCCCTGTTTCCCTAAGTCTTTATTTCACAGATTGAGAAAATCAGGGGTCATGTGAACAATCTAAACCTGATTAGATCCGATTTAACCTTCCCACTTCAGCTGGCTCTTCGCTCACGCAGGCCACCGCATTTGCAGCACCAGAGGCTCCAGTCCGTGCCCGCGCTCTCCCCCGCCCCTACCTGGCCCTCGGTGGGCCTTGTGGAGCTGCGAGCGCCGCCCTTTCGAAGCGCAGGGGGCTGGTCCTCAGCTGCGCGCCGCGTGCTGTGCAGGCGCGTGGAGCGAGGCGTTGCGGCGGGCGCCATGGCCTGTGTCAACTCGGTGGTAAGGAGGAGCCCGGCCTTCTGGCCTGGGCTCTGGGTAGAGGGCGCGCTGATCCGCGTTCACGGCAGCCAAACTCTTCAAACCCTTTACTCTGCTGGCGTCCAGACTCTCAGAAACCCTCGCCCGCAGGGGCTCTGGCTGTGCTCTGGGTGGGAGGACGTGAGAGGGCCACTAGCCCACCTTAGAAGAAGACCCGCCGCTCCTCCTCGCCTCACTTCACACCCCGACTGAGGTCGTCTACAATGAGACGTTTAGGAGGGGTTTAGTGTGGAACCCACCTTAACCCGCCCAGTTGCTTGCGTTCAGAAAATTCCCGAGTTGTTTTTACTCTAGTTGTAATTCTTAAGTGCAGTTATTGTTGATTCTAAGCTATATTTACACAAAGTAACAGGTAATATATTTCATGTTACCCTACCACATAGTTTGAAAGTTCGCCCCCACCCTCACTTCTCCAAACGGTGCATGTTATACTTAACTGTACAACTGGGATGTAAAAACACAAACATGGCTCTGCTTAAGGGGGTTCCGAAGTCTCACGATGGGAACCTACAGGTGAAATGGCGCTTGTTGAGACCCTCTGTCAATCTTAAAAACCTGAACAAAGAAAAAAATTAAGGATTCACTTTCATTTTCAGTTCAGCAGACTTCACATTTTGTGAAGGGCCGTGTGCTTGTCCGCATCTGTTACTTTGAGTTCCATGTATGCATATGCAGCATGAAAAGGTCTGCTTTTAGGGACATTATTTTAATGTGCATCTGTTTTCTGATAATATGTTTTAAGATATATAAAATGTTTATACCTTAGTGTAAGCTTACCATGTACACTATTTTATCTAGTGGTGCACTCCAAGGAGAGAAAGAGTGTGTGTTTGTGTGTTTTAAATAGGGAAGAGGTTAAGATAGGTTTCCTGGACTATACATAGTTTTAATAAAGATACCAGATAGGGAAAGAATATGAAGTCTGACTGTATTCCCAGAACAGAAAGTATGTTAATGCCTACTAGGCTTTTGAAAAATCGTGTTCCAATAGGTTACTGTTGGTGGCTGCTGTTACATTCTGAGGGCAGATCTTAAAGATGTTTTTAGCCCTGGGTGTTTTCTCCTTCAGCTGTAAGTGTGATCACACTGAAGCATCCCTTTAGTTTGCCTTTGTCAGGGTAAACTGTTTTAGAAGAAGCAACTAATCTAGGGCACTTAATCTTAATTAATGGATATACTTGTGAATAACATTATTTAAATGTAACTAATTGACCTATTCATAGGCTTACCCTGGATCTTTAGAAGGGTAAGTTTAAAACCTGGCCATTCTTGTGAGCAGGAGTTTTTGGAGTATTTACCGAGTAATATGAATGAGTGATCCTAGAATGCCACAATTTTCATTTTAGCTAGATTAAACAGTTTGAAATAAGAGCAACTCAACTAAATCCTTGTTTTGCCATTCCTTATTAGTGGAACTTCCACTATGTCAGTATTGTCACCAGGCTTAGCATTGCCATTTTACACTGGCGTGAGAGTGGGGCACAGTTTACATAAATTTGTAGGGCTGAGTTTATCTCACGGGGCTATTTTTTTCTGTTGATAATGACCAGTGTTTAATCTGGGTAGAAATCTGCTTAATATTATTGTCATGGAATGTTTTTATTAGGGAGCATTTTAGGATGTTGCTTAGTCTTTGCAATATGCAGATTGTGGAAAAGATTCATTTGTTTCTTAGTTTCTGTTAGTCCATTTTGGTGCAGTTGTATTTTGACCTGACCATAGTTCAGAATATTTTTCTGGGCTATGTGTATTTTGGAAGTGGGACAGGCTTTGGCTACTGTATTGTAAGTGCTTGCCCCAGTTTTATGGCTTGTAATTTACTTACTTACATTTGTGGAAATACTATAGTGAGCTCTAAAAAAAAAACTCCTTTGGCCTTTTTGAGAAAAAGGTAAATTAAAAACAGGTTAATTTCTACTGGCCTTAATTTCCCTTTTTAAAAGGAGTGGGGAGATTAAATATTGACACAAAAGCCAGGTAACCTAACAGTAACCATACATCTTGATAAAAATATTATCTCACATTTTATTGTAGTCTTGTAATTGAGCCTTGTAGGTAGACTGAGGCTATAGGTTTGAAGGTAAATAATTCATGGAAAACGAAGACTATACATACCAGAAGTAGGGTGCACTTAGTTACAATTTGTATGGTGGGTTTTCTTTTAACTGTAGGATTGGAAAGTGATACTGCATGTCTTTCAAGGCTGAATACATTCCAACTTGAGAATTAAAAACTTTGACAATTGCTTTTACATAGCCTAAACTCTACAGATCTGTTATTGAAGATGTGATTGAAGGAGTGCGGGATCTATTTGCCGAAGAAGGTGTAGAGGAACAAGTGTTAAAAGACTTGAAGCAGGTTTGTCAATACAAGTGTTTTTGTCTTGTTGTTTTTCACCTTATAAAACTGATAAATTATAGTTCTGTCTCTTTAATTATAGTTTAATACATTCATTGTGCCACCAGCTGACAGTTTAATTTTTAAAAGTAAAAAATAGAAATAAATATTAAAATGTTTTATTTTACTTTATTTTTTAAAAAGCAAACTTTTCTTTTGTCTGCAGCTCTGGGAAACAAAGGTTTTGCAGTCTAAAGCAACAGAAGACTTCTTCAGAAACAGTATCCATTCACCTCTGTTCACCCTTCAGTTGCCACACAGCTTCCACCACACGTTGCAATCATCAGCAGGTTGGATACAGTTAGTAAATTAGTGCCATGTGGATCTTCAGAACAAATTCTCATTTGATAGTGGTTTTGAATTAGGGTAATGTTCTTAAGATGAGAGGGTTTGGACCTCAAAGTCATTACTATAAAGTGAACACAGTTACCCCATGTAACTATTGACAAATAATTGGGTTATTCAACTACTTTTTAAAATATTAAAGCTCACAAAGGTGACAAAGCCTTACTTTAGAGGAACAAGTTATATAATTTGTGGGCCACTGTGATTGTATGTTGATAATTTCAGAGAATTTGGTTAGGTCTAGTCAAGGAGTAATCCAGCCCCTTTTGCTGGAGAAGCAGAGCATGCTTGCATACTTGGGCATTCTTTCTCTCTCTCTCGGTTTCTGTATATATGATACATCTGTTATTGTGTTGAAAGCAAAATAGTGGGGGTGGGTAGGGTGGGGGAGAGTAGTGAGGGAAAAATGGGGACAACTGTAATTGAACAATAAAAAATTTTTTTCGAAAAGAAAGCACAGAGAGTTACTAAGAATATGGAGATTATTCAGGCTACCTCACTATTTTGGATATATGCAATGATGGCTAGAAATTGACCATATGTCTTCAATCTTTATTCTTGGACTTCCTGAATCTAGACCTTTACTTTTAAGACAAATATGGGGGGGGGATCAAAAAACCCAGACTTATCTTCTGGAGGGTGGACATCTTGTAGTACAAGCTTCCCCTGCTAGGTGAGTGTTCTAGGAACCCATGTGTATCAATGTATCAGCTGGTGCTGTTGTGAGAGGCTACATTTGGCTTCAGTGAATTTTTTTGAAGACTCAATGCATTAGCCTATTTCATGATGGGTGATTTACGAGTGCATCTGCCCATAATGTGCTGAGTGTTCAGTTTTTGACAAAAAAAATGCCATGACCCTGTGCCCCACCCTCCCTATTCACTCCATCTTCACCAGAGTGACATTTTTGTTTCCCTGATGAAAGAAGTCCTCAGAGTGAAACCTTTTGAAGTCCTCAGAGTGAAACCATTTTTGTTTCCCTGATGAAACAAGTCCTCAGAGTGAATCCTTAAAAAATGCCAGAAGCACTTAAAGGCATCAAAATCGACAAGTTCAAAAACTGTTTTGAGCAGTGGGAAAAACATCTTGATAGGTGTATTGCATCAAATCAAGAGTACTTTGATGATGACTGAAGTTTAAACATGTAAAAATAAATACACAATTTTTTATAAATAAATTCCATATTGGGGAGATGCCCCTTGTATTCATCTGTATTATTTATATCAATTTAAATGGGAAAAGACTAGTTCATGAATGATAAAGCTATTCTGTTATATCTTTCTGGCCTTCATTCCTTCTTTTCTGCCCTGATTCTTATAATCTTTATGCTCCCCTAATGTGTGTGTTTCTAGCCATCATGGTATAAATCCAAAACAGTGAGGTAGCTTGATAATCTCCACACTCTTGTTAACTTTCCATTTTGTGTGTGTCTCTGTGTGCATGTCTGTGTAGACATATAATTGTTATATACACACATACATATATACACATACACACATGTATATACGTACATGTGCACGAGCATATGTATATACATACATATACATACATCATCTATACAGACACATAGTCACACATACATGAGTGTTATTGGGTTTAGCTGAAATTCAGCAGATTAATGTTTGCAAGAGGTAGGGATAGATTTTAGATCAGGTCATCAGTAATAACTAGATTTTTCATTGCATAGTTGGGAACATTCACATGAAAATCACATGAACCAAGGTGAAGAGAAAACTGGTAAGGAGGCTAGTACTTCATTTATTACAAAATGAGAGAATTTAAGTGTAGCAGCAATTATAGTGTATAAAAATGAAGTAAATTAACAATGAGTATTGAATTACCAAACACAACTTTTATTTAACGCTATGCTTGTTTAACTCTGCTCTATAAGAATTAGCCTTGGAAGTTTTAATTACTAAGTTGATACATTGAAACATTTTCTGAGTTGTTGGATTTTTAGCTGATTTCATTTTTAACTTTTCTATTTTATTAGGATATCCTCTCTATTTAAATGACACGCTTTCGAATTTTTTCTTTATTAAAGAATTTAAAGATTTTTACTTAGGAACAGCTTGGAGGGTGGCAAGTGTGCGAGGGGTAAAATATTTGTCTTTTATCAAAAGTATACTTAACACTTTTCAGGTTCTTTGTTATTCAAAATTGCAATACTTGATTTTGCCGCAAGATGGTAATATTCCCAGTGATTTAAACCACAAAATACTCTTGGAACTAATATATCTAGTTGGCTTTCACTCAGCACTTTTATTCTCTGTCTTAGAAGTGAGAATAATAGAAACAATTATATTTAAACAAGACAGTTTTCTCATTCTCTTCTACATCACTTATAATGAAGCAGTTTAAGAGAAAGTATATATATCTTTTAAAAATGCATTTTAGGCCTTATTCCTATTCCTCTTCTTTTCTAGGTACCCTAAAATAAGATTCTTAAAGCAAATAGCATCATAAAATTGATGTACTTCATTGTATACTTTTAAAAGCTTGATTAAAACAATCTAAACTAACTTCTATAACCTTTTTATCTCTTGAAAACAACTTCAATCTACAATGGAATAAGTCTTTGCCTTTGTCCCACCCTTAAAACTTGTTTGCACTGTTATAATTTTAGACTGTATTATCCATTTATTTAATAATTTCTTGTTAACTCTTGTTAATAATATCTTCAGTTCCTAACATTTTCTTTTTTGGTCTCAGGACTTCTTTACACTCTTAAAAATTGAGGACCTGAAAGTGCTTTCTTTTATGTGGGTTTTAAGTATCTACTTACCATATTAGAAATTAAAGCTGAGAAACTAAAAAAAATGTTGGTTTAATTTAAAAAATGACTATGTCAATATAATGACAAATATTTGTTAAAAGGAGTTAAAATATATCACTAAAGCTCTTTTCCAGAGAAAAAATTATTTTGTGAGATTGGTCACATTGCATTCCTTTCTGCAAATTTTGTTAATGTCTGGCTTGGTAAAAGACAGCTGGATTCTTGTATCTATTTTTAGATTCAATCTGTTGTGCTATGTGGTTTTGGCTAAAGTATATGAAGAAAATTTGGCCTCACACAGATAGATAATTGGAAAAGTAGGAGTATTTTAATAGTATTTTCAGATAATTTAATATTACACTAAAACTCAACAAGTGGTAGTTTCTGAGAGGTAGTACAAGGTAGAGTCTGAAACCACAGCAGTGGACTTTTTGTGATGTTCAAGTTCACTGGTGTTTCTTGCACTTCAAATGACTCATTAATCCATCTGTAATTTTGTGACATACATTGATATTTGAAAAATATTGGGTCACTGAGTTATATAGTTCATACATTATTCATTACATAAGATTAAAAATCATATTCATAAATATCACCACATATCAGAAAAGCATTAGAAAGCCATTAAGCCCACTGTGGTGGATATAAAGTTTCCAAATATCTGATTTTTGCTTGAAAACTTGAATTTTATCATTGCCAAACAAATATCAATTTGCTTTCCTTGAAGTGGTGGACACATTTAAAAAGTATCTGCCAATAACCTAATATTCTGAGTAACCATAGTTTCTGCCAGTTATTCTTTAAAGTAAACATAGTGTTTCTTGAACGAAGAGGCTAGGTCAGCTCCCAGCTTTAAGAGCAGCACCAATTCCTCATACTCCTTGTGCTGTGCCTCTTTCCGAATGCTGCCGAAACGCTTTGTGTGCTCCTCCCAGTTCATTACAGGCTATTAAAAGGAAGTATACTTGAGAGTTGAAATTTAGAAAAAATAATTCTTTGTAGTTACATTAAGGACCATCTTAAGTGAAACAGTTTTGTTGCTGTTGTTTCCTTCCTTCCTTCCCTTCCTCCTCCCTCCTTTCTCCTTCCTCCTTCCTGCCTCCCTTCCATTGTGAGTGAGTGGCAATGGAGAGTAAATACAGGGACCACTATTAAGGTTTATACTACCTTAATCAGTGCTAAGGCGCCTTCAGTTTTCCTTGTCATTGCTTTGTGCCATCAGTGCAAACATCAATAAAATATTTAATGAGAAATGAAAAAGGCCTATATTGTCTTGCTATTATAAAAAATAATTTTGACCTTGTGAACACCTTGAAAGGGTCTCAGGGATTCCCAGGGGTTTGCACACTACACTTGGAGAACTCTTCTATTTTTAGGGTGATTATATATAATTTATAACCTACTTTTTTAAGACTTA
Organism: Tonatia bakeri; assembly: GCA_004024845.1. Lineage (NCBI taxonomy): Eukaryota > Metazoa > Chordata > Mammalia > Chiroptera > Phyllostomidae > Tonatia > Tonatia bakeri. The sequence goes on along the minus strand of PVIA01000747.1, from coordinate 154,432 downwards.
ATTTTTTTAGAACAGTTATAGGATTGAATTCTTTCTAAAGCCTATTTGTTGTGAAATTTCATATTTTAGGATATATACATGAAAACCAGAATTCTGACAATTTCTTTATGTAAAAACATTTATTCAGTTAAAACTTACTTGGTTACTGAAACCATCTTGAATATTTTGAACAATGAGTTTCAGGGCCCAGGCCAGATAACTCAGTTGGTTGGTGTATCAGCTGGTACGCCGAGGTTGTGGGTTTGATTTCTGATCAGGGCACCTACAAGAAGCAACCAATGAATGCATAAATAAGTGAAACAACAAATTGTTGTGTCTGTGTGTGTGTGTGTGTGTATGTGTGTGTCTTTCCTTCCCTCCCTTTCTCTCTCTAAAATCAATAAATTAAAAAAAAATAAAAAATGTGTTTTAGGAATATATATATATGTATGTATAAATAAGATTTGCGAACATGTATAAATGGTGCATATAACTTGTGAATTTAGTATCAAACTTGAGTCGGAGTTGCATGAAACTTTACTATAAAATTCTGTTAGTTTATGCTTTTATTCTGATGGCTATAAAGAAACTCTTAAACTCATACAGCTCTGTTTGATTTATATAACTGTAGGGAATTGTCCTTCAGGATTTATTGCAAAGTCTTTAAAAGAGGAGCATTGTTGCTGTTTTCCCTCAACTAATTCATTTAGTTTCTTCGGACAGCGTGTTAACACATTTTTGTTTCTTCTTAGGCGATGGCTTGAGCCGTGCCAGCTTAAGCTTTGCTCACTTCAGCTAACTAAGACTGATACCATTGTGTTCTTTCCACTGCAATTCTCTCCAATTTAGCCTTTCTAAAAGCATGCCCGTTAATAAGCGAAGCCATAGATGAACAGAGGATAAAAATAATTTTGTGCTTCATTAGCCATCAATCTAGGTAGCCTCACTTCTGTTGTTTTAATGTGGGAAGAATGGTTTAAAAAATATTTGTTCTTCTGAGCTGTGTGTTGTATAGGATGGAACCTTTCTAGTGTCAGAAGCAGATCTTCGGGACCATATTCCTTAATGTGGTATGTGAAAAGGCCACAGTAAATGTTACATTTAATACCTATGTGCTGCATGAACATGCTGACCATTCTTGTTTTATTAAAGAAACAGCAAAATGATAGTTTACAGTCATGTTCAGCTAGGTAAAATGAACCTTGAGGCGAGGTTTAAGGATTAAGATTATAGGAGTTACTCTTTGTTTTTTAGACTGATTTTTTTAATGATTATGTTTACAGTTATTTGGTCAACCTTTTAGGTATATTATAAATGGAATGACGGTTAGCATAGAAAATTGGTAGATATAAAGGAAAGGTATGAGATTGCAGCTTTAATACAGGTCAAGTTGGTGTTCTCTTAATTTGTTCTTATTTTTTTCTAAGCAGTTGTACCTGTTTATGCAAAGACTTCAGGACACATATTCTTTTTTCTTTTTTTTTTACCCAAGGACATGCCTAGTGATTTTAGAAAGAGGGGAGGGAAGGGAGAGAAACATCGATGTGAGAGAGAAACCTCCATCGATTGTCTCCTGTTCACACCCCAACTAGGGACTGAACCCGCAACATAGGCATGTGCCCTGATTGGGAATTGGCCCCACAACCTTTGGTTTATGGGCTGATGCTCCAACCAACTGAGCCACACTGACCAGGGCATCAGGACACATGTTCTTATTCATTTATTTTTGAAACTGTATAGCTGTGCTTGCCTTACCTGGCTAAAGTACTGTAAATAATTTTTCATAAAATGAATGAATTGAAATTTATTTTGAACCTATAAAATTTAGAAAGATTTATGTTGGGTTATATGTTTTTGCTCAATAGTATTGTCTTTTGGAAATAGGCACTTTAACAAATACTACCTTTTCTCCCTGTGAAATGTTGTGATGTAGATTTAGTGCTACATTGACTCACTGAAGACAATCTAGGTATTTATTATGGACTTCTATAATATAGTATACATTTTTACAATGAAATATTTTCTTCTGGAATTTAAAGTAGGTTAGTTGTAAATTCTTTAGAGTTGTGGGGGAAAAAACTGGTTAAATACTTTTACCACTTGGAATCAGGCAGTTTAGAATTCACCATGGTCAAACATGTTAGTGAGTGATGGAAACCAGTTTGTTTTTTAAATAAGCTATATTTAGGAATTTTATTCAATTGGTAAATTCTAATGAATTGTATAATTATTTTGTTTTCTATGCAGCATCGTTAGTTATCCCTGCTGGTAGAACTCTTCCCAGTTTTACCACAGCAGAACTGGTATGTAGTTTATTTAAGATATATTTTAAAAGATATGCCCCACTCTTAGTGAATGATAGCAGAAGGCTGGGCATAAATGTAATTTCTAATGCTCCAGTTGAACAGGAAAGATGTGGTAAAGGATGGGAAACAGGAATAGCTTCTATAACGTTGATCTTGCAAAAACTCAGGAGTTACAAAATGGACATTTTCTTACCAACTTTTTCTATCTTCCATAGCAGTTGTTAGCGTCTGCCAAGACTGTACCTGCAAGACTATAAAATCTTTGAAGTTACATTGTATGGAGTTTTAATACACTGTATAATATTTTATACTTAGTGGGTTCTAAATAGATAATTTTGATATGGTATTTTTTCTGATTTTGCTCTCCCCAGAGTTGAGCCACAGCATAGCTATTCCTTTTATTTAAGCAGAATATTTTGGTCATTTTTTACTTTTGTGTAGTAGAGATTAAAGTATAGATTCCCCACACATAGGATTTGGGGGAAGAAAAAAATTAAAACTTAATATGTATAAAACTGAATAGTTTTTGTTGGGGAAAATAGCACTTTTTCTCTTTTGCCTTTTTTCCTTATATACCAATGGTATATAATCCACTAACTGTTTTTCATTTTCTTTCAGCCCACAAGCTACCTTTCTAGGATTAAAGGTTTAGTGGGCTATTTATTTCCATTTCAACAAATAACCATATCCCTTCTAGGATTTTTGGGAAGAATGGTGCTGTTTTTGATAGGAGACCAATGAAGAAATATCTCTGCTTTTGAAATTCTTAGAAATAAATTTTCTTCTGATTAAAGAAATAATATACTTCTAAAAAGTTAAAACAAATCTATAAAGTAAAAAGTGAAAGGACCATGCAGTAATATACCCCAAAGATAACTGTTTTAATTAACGTGTACCATCTAGATTTCTTTCATGAAAGTAATATTAACTTTCAGAGTAAAAGTAAGATCATTCTCTGTATTGTTTCTATAATTTACTTTTTAAAAAATTCATAATATTGAGGGATTCTTTTCAATTCCAGTAAAATATTGATTAGCCTTGGTAAAGATATCCCAGTTTAATTAACCAATCGTATTGATGGACATTTAAATTATTTGTAGCTTTTAAAAAATTTAACATTGCATTGATTATACTTGTAGATATGTCTTTGTATATTTGTGTGATAGGTAATCAGGATAAATTTCTAGAAGTAGAATTTCTGGAACAAAGATTATGCATGGTATATATTGAAATTTTGATATAAATTACAAAATTGTTCTTCAAGAGAATTGTATCATATATACTCATATAAGCAGTGGTCTGAGAGAATTGATTTTAATCACTTCCTTACCAACATTGAATGTTACTAATTGCTCTTTTAAATTTTTGCAGGTCTGATTGGCAAAAATGTTTCTTTATCTTTTGATTTAGTATTTAAAAAAATTTAAAACTGTATGGTTTAATTATTTCAAAATAAAAATATACACTATTTTATTATCTACTTTAAAATACCATTAGTGATCAACTTACAGACTATAGGATTCCTATAAACAACTGTGTTTCTTATATTTGCCATTTCGAAGATCAGTGGCCCAGGCAAGCCTATGTAGCGGGCAAGTTTTGTGAGTCATTGTTCATACTGTTAAGACTTAATGGATTCATTGCTAATAGCCAGAGAACAGAATTACTTTTATCATAATGAGATTATTTGAATGAAACATAAAAAGGCCGTTTAATTCAAAGAATGTACGTGTTATCAAACTATTGTCCTTAATCAGGTTTTTTGACCCTCTATGATCACCAGGGAAAAAAGATACAAGTAAAGCCCTTTTCTAATACAAATTTCTCGTATCTAGAGCACCTCAGACTCCAGGGCAAACTTTACATTTCCTGCTTATCCTATTCATGTACCAGCAGGTGTGACACTACAGACTGCATCTGGTAAGCATATAGCCTGAAGATGTGTTGTTTTCAGCATTGGCATTCACTTCTGGATATTAATTTCTATGATTTTTTAATAAACATTATACCAGAAGTTACAAGAACTTTTAATAAACTTTACTTTAAATGTAATGATAAATGGTGGTTATTATTATGGAGACAGTCTCCCATGACAGACCCTGTCCTGTATTTCATTCTCAATTCTCTTCCCCAACATTGCATAAGATACTTTACATATGTGTTTACTCTAATTCAAGTCAGTTCTCTAAATTGTGATGAATACAAAACAACATCCGTGTGTCCCTCTAGTCAAGAAGAGCTAAAGATTAGATTGATCAACTTTTGTCTCCTTTCTTATTGGAGATTGTATGACATAATAGAAAGAATCTCCAAAATGTGTAGAGGTTAACCAACTTCTGCTTTTAAGAGTACTGTTTCTTATTTTGAAAGAGAATTATATCTATTCTTTGGGTTGTTGCAAAGTTTAAGCAGAGCAGCTAACACAGTGCTCAAAAAATAAATTTTGTCTTCATGGTTTTATTTTAAAGGAAGGAAGGGGGAAATTTGGTAACTTTTAAAATCAGTAAACTCTTTTTACATAGCCTTGTCTTATAGTTGTTATGTAGTATCTTATATCTTAAATATATGGAATGTATCCTCCATGATTGTTTGTTAAAATCCCAAATTTGGGTTGGTAACACTGTAATTTATCAGTGTGAGAGATTTATGGAATAAATATTGGTGGCCTACATGTATCTCAAAATGTGCCATATAAGCAACAGTGGGAAAAAGCTAGAGTTAAAGCAAGATATTTAATTTTTAAAAATGAATAATACATATTTATTTTAGAAAATACAAAAAATCAGAAGACTAAGAGAAAACATCTCCTAGAGATAACTACTAGTGACACACAGATATATTTTCCCTGATCCTGTCGTACATGAATTTATTTGAAAGGAAATCGGGATTATATTGTTCTTACAGTTTTGATTTCTCATTTTTAAGGTCACCTTTATAAAGTCAATGTACCAATTATGGTGACACAGACTTCCGGAAGAGCAGGTGTTCTTCAGCATCCAATTCAGCAAGTGTTTCAGCAGCTTGGGCAGCCTTCAGTGATGCAGACCAGTGTTCCACGACTGAGCCCAGGTTCTCTTCAGGCATCTAGCGCAAAGTCACAGGGAACAGAAACTGTGCTCCAACAACCCCCAGTTATTCATCCTCGAACAGTGGACAGGAAACATTTAGAAAATGCCACCAGCGATACACTTGCACCTCCTGGAAATAAGCATAAAATCATGTCCGAAGCTTTGTTGAGTCAGCCAGAGAGCTCTCAGTCTATCAGTCTCCCAGGTGTTGTATTTCCGGCCCGGGTCTCTCAAAGGGATGATAACGTGGAGACTTTGCTCAGTGTTTCAGGGAGCGCAACTCAGAACCTGCATGGACCCTTCTCCATGGGCCTTCAGGGGCCTTGGCAGCAGCACAAGTCTGACGTTCAACTTCATTTTGTTCAAAATAGAAAGTTTGGATGTGATTCCGTAGAGCAGTCAAGAAGGATAGAGGAGCCCAGCCGCTTACCTGCCTCAGAGAAGGTATTAGGGATCAACAATGGCCAGTAATTAGATACTCTGGTTTTTAAACTGTAAGGCTACTTAAAGTATGTATGTTTTGATTTCCCCTTTAGAAGATTGTTTTTTAATTGTTTTTACTATAATTATCAGTTTTTAAAGTATTCATGCTCAGCATTTCTAACCTTTTAATTTCAATTAATGAATTAGAATATTTCTTTAAAGAAAATGCATTTGTTATAAGGTAATCGATTTTACCTCTCCTTTAACATTGTGAGAATTGTTTTTGTCTGCAGATAAAATCTAAAAGACCCAGAAATCCATCCTAGTAATTGAATGAATATTTTGAGGTAAATTCATTGTCATACTTAATATATAAAAGAGGTCCAAAATATTTTTTCTTGCTCTACCTAATTTTCCTAAACTCCCATATGAAAATTTTCTCTACATGAGAAATTACCTTCAAATAGATATTTTGTTCCTCCTTGTTTGCTAAAATACTAGTTAACATAATTTCTTTTGGAATTTAAACCATTAAAAAATAGTTTCTAATTAGCTTTCCATATTGAAAATAGGCTTTAATGATTAATTTCCAGGGAATTCATAGTGATGGCAGAAAAATTTATGGGGAATTTTGGATGGTAGGACAGAAAATGTCATGTTACCTTTTTACAAATATAAAATATGTCTTATAGCTAACTCCATTTCTCCACTTTTTAGTGACATAGGCAAACAATGAAAGGTTTGTCTCTCAAGCTAAATGGTTTAGCGGTCCTTTAAAACTTCTGTACAGATTTGTCACCATGGACAGTTAAGTGCCACCTGAAGGTTTTCATGGGTCGAAGGGGAAGCCTGTGGGCTATAGTGCAGGATAACCAACAAAGAAAAGGACTGTAAGAAACTACTTGACCTGTTTTAGAATGTTTCAGCTATTTGATGAAGCTCGTTCAAAATCTTTTAGCAAGTCTGTTTCTAGTTTAGTTTTGGTATAAAGTATTAAGATTAAAATGTTTTTTGAGTACTCTGATATTTCCCAAATAATACACAAAATATAAGAAATGTAGGCTAAAATAATTATGAAGCATTTGGTTTTGAGGTAAAATAACTGTACATTTAAAATAAGTATTTGTTTTCATCACTCGGAATTTTTGGAGGTGTTTTTCTCCTGGTCTCTGTATGGACTTTGCAGATTTTTGGTGTGATGATTCAAGGACTCATTCAACGGTTTATTAGATGTCACCTTGTACTTTGTTCTGATATGGGGAAATAGATTAGTTAAGGGGGATTAATCAAGGATTGTTTAGGGGATAGTGGTTGAGAGCTTAAGTGTTGGAACCAAAATAGGTTCAAATTCCAGATTCACTACTTACAAGCAAGTAATATAATGTTACTCTCTGACTTCTAAAATTATCTTCTGTAAACTGGGCATAAGACCAATGTCATATTTTTTTTAGAATTATCAGAGATGATGTGTATAGAGTTTTTAATAGCCTCTGGTGCCATAATAAGCTTTATAGTAGTGCTGTTATGCTTTATGTGATATCATGGGTAACTTTTTATATAACTTGTCAGTTAGAGTTAAAATAGATCTATATTTAAAACATAATCCAGACATTCAAAATTTACTTTATCAATTTTTAAAATTAATTTACTGTAGATATCTTTAAAATACTTCTTAATCTGGTAAAGTTTGTACTGACATAATTTTCAAAATTTATAAATACTGTTGCTTTTCTTTTTTTATAAATAGCTTTTCAGAAAGTCTTTTTGCTTTAAGCAAGTTACAATTAGCTGTAATTGTTTACTTTTCCTGTGTAGACTAGCACAAATCTTAAGTTTCCATGAGACAATCTTGCTGTTTCATAAAATATATTCCTGAAAATTTTTGATGTGCTCCTATTTTAAAGTCTGTGTTACTATGTTAAGTTTTTCCTCAGTATAGGAATTTTTTTCTAATCTTATAATGCCACAGAGAACTTAAACTCAGGTCTTTATTAGAACTCCAAAAAGTGGGAGAGAAGTGGGTGTGGTAGTATATCTTTGAGTCCGTTTTAGTTCTTGCCTGCCCCCCAAACCATTCTCATTGCCCAACTCCAGATGTTGTCATTTCTGCTGCCTTATATTACGTGTCTGCCTTTCTGACTGTATTCTTACAGCTTCTTCATCAGCTCCTCCTGTGTATCTGCCCCTCCTGTTTCCTGAGGGTCCATCCTCAGCTCATTTATATTCTCCATGATTTCCCTGGACAAGCTCATGTTATTATCATGTTTTTAACTACCACCTTTTTGTTGATGACTACACTTTCAACCTCATTACTCCTGTGAACTTCATGCTCGTATGTGCTTTCTAGATAGATCTACCAGAACGTCACAATAATTCACCTCCTCATGAGAGATATGGGCTGGTACCGCTGCCCGCCTTCTGTTGCAGGCTAAGGACTACAATTACTATTTGTCTCTTTTTTTCTCCTTGTTCTCCTTATATCATGGGCTTTTTAACAAACTATTTTTTAAATGTTAGAAAATATATATAGCACAAGATTTATCATTTTAACCATTTTAGGTGTACAATTCAGTACTTTTTTGGGTGTACAACACTGAGGACATTCACATTGTTGTACAGCCATCACCACGGTCAATCTCCAGCACTTCTTCATTTCACACTGAGATTTTACACACATTAAAAAGTAACTCGCTATTACCCCGTCCATTCAGCCCATGGTATCTTCCATTCTACTTTCTATCTCTGTGAATTTGGCTATTCTAGGTACCTTGTAAGTGGAGTCATACAATGTTTGTCCTTTTGTGACTGGCTTGTTTTACTTAGCATAATATTTTTAAGGTTCTTCCATGTTGTAGTACATGTTAGAATTTAATTCCTTTTTTAAGGCTGAATCATGTGATTTTGATAGCTTCTATAACTAAATCTTTCTGAAATCTGGTCCCTCTTCTTGCCTACTGCCATTGCCTTAATTGTTTCTCATTTGGGGTAATATAATAGTTTCCTATGTTACTAGCCTATTGGCTTTGCTGTTTCTCATTCTGCTCGGCCCAGTCCATCCATTCAAGAGGTTAAGCTTCAGAGATCAGAATTACTTTGAATCCCTTCTCTATTCCTTAATAACTATGTGACTTGGACAAGCTACTGTTTCCTCATTTGTAAAAGGAAGATAATAGTTTCCGCCATAGAGTTGTGGTGATGGGAGGATTACATGGGATGATCAGTGTGAAGTGCTCAGTGAACGTTAGCTATATTAGTCTCTGTTCCTCATGGCTAGCAGAGATTTACCCAAAAAGCAGCCTGCTTAATACATCACTGACTACCCATCACCTCCAGGATAATGTTTAAGCTCCTTAATGTGGCATGGAAGGACTTCTGTGTTCTCTCTCAGCCAGAGTTTCTTATTTGTGCTTCCTTTATTTTATGCTTGCTACTTTACTGGGAACACCAAACTAACTATAAGCGAATCTCTGTGTTAACCTTGTTGCTTCCTGCCTCTCTTTTTTGCTTCTGTTATTCTTTCTGCTTGGTGCCTAGATTTTCTTCCTGCCATCCTTTCCTTTGGTCCATTCCTACTTATCTATTTATTACTTCCTCCAGAAATCTTCAATAGCTGCCCCTCTCCCTCCTTTATTGGATTGGATGCATCTCTTCTATGTTATTATAGCAACTTAAGCATGTGTCTGTTATAATGCAGTTAAAAGATATACACTAAAATGTCCGATTTGCATTGAGGGGTACATTTTATTAATCTGTATATCTAGTACTTAAAAATATATACACATTTATGTATGCTAGAATATAAGCTTTTAAAGAACAGATTTATGATTATTTATTTGGCTCAGTACTTCTCAATCCTGGCTAAATGTTAGAAGCATTGAGGCATTAAAAAATATAATGTTCACGTCTACCCCAAGGGATTTAGATCTAATTGGTCATGAGCAGGTTCCACTTATCAGTGTTTAAGAGCTCTCTGAAGTGATTGTAATATGTAGTGAAGGTTAAGAACTACTTCTCTAGCTCAAAATCAATATATGAATGAGAAATGGATGGAGTGAGGGGATAAGAGAATATATAACTTCAAGTAAGAGCTTTTATTTTTTAAATCCATTCTTATATTCCTCTAAAAGGTAAAATATCATATCAGCAGTTATTTGAATTCAGAATTCAGTTAATTGGATGTCTGGAAAAGGTCCAACCATTGTTAATATAAAGAGAATGGTTTGCATGACATCGATGTAACCTGGCAACCAAGGAGAGTGGACTGAAATGTGCATGTGTGAACAATGATGACTTCACTGTACTAGTCAGTCGGAGGCAGTAGATGCTGTTGAGTGAGCATGTGTACTGTGTGGCCATCACATTCAAAATGACTGAATGAGTAGAGCAACCAATCTGCATCAGATTTTGTGTTAAGCTTGAACATTCCTCTGTGGAAACTATTTGGATGATTTGGGAGGGTGCAGCTAAGGGCAACTGGTGATTGGCAGCTTCATCATGACAACATGGCTGCTCATGCATCATGTCTCATGCAGAGATTTTTGGTGAAATATCAAATCACCCAGGTGACTCAGCTCCACTTCAGCCCAGATTTGGTGTCCTTCGACTTCTGGCTTTTCCCAAAACTAAAATCACCTTTGAAAGGGAAGAGATTTCAGACTATTGATGAGATTCAGGAAAATGTGACGGGGCAGCTGTTGGCATTTGGGAGAACTGTGCGAGGTCCCAAGGTACCTACTTTGAAGGAGACTGAGGCATCATTGTCTTATGTACAATGTTCCTTGTATCCTGCATCTTCTTCAATAAATGTCTCTATTTTTCATAGTAAGTGTCTGGATACCTTCTGGACATACTATACACACACACACACACACACACACACATAATTTTTTCATCTTTTAAAAAAAATATATTTTATTAAGCTATTACAGTTGTCCCATTTTCCCCGTTTATTCCCCTCTGCTCTGCACACCCCCTTCCACTTGCATTCCCCCGTTTAGTTCATGTCCATGGATCGTACATATAAGTTCTTTGGCTTCTACATTTCCTATACTAGTCTTAACCTCCCTCTGTCTATTTTCTATCTACCATTTATGCTACTTATTCTCTGCACCTTTTCCCCCTCTCTCCCTGTCCCGCTCCCCTGCTGATAACCCTCCATGTGATCTCCATTTCTGTGATTCTGTTCCTGTTCTAGTTGTTTGCTTAGTTTGTTTTTTTAGTTTTGGTTGTTAATAACTGATTTTTTTTGTCATTTTTACTGTTCATATTGTTCATCTTCTTTTTCTTAGGTAAGTCCCTTTAACATTTAAGGGCTGGGTGATGATGAACTCCTTTAACTTGACCTTATTTGGGAAGCACTTGATCTGCCCTTCCATTCTAAATGATAGCTTTGCTGGATACAGTAATATTGGATGTAGGTCCTTGCCTTTTGTGACTTTGAATACTTCTTTCTAGCCCCTTCTTGCCTGCAAGGTTTCTTTTGAGAAATCAGCTGACAGTCTAATGGGAACTCCTTTGTAGGTAACTGACTCCTTTTCTCTTGCGGCTTTTAAGAGTCTCTCCTTATCTTTCATCTTGGCTAAAGTGATTAAGATGTGCCTTGGTGTGTTCCTCCTTGGGTCCAACTTCTTTGGGACTCTCTGAGCTTCCTGGACTTCCTGGAAGTCTGTTTCTTTTGCCAGATTGGGAACTTCTCCTTCATTATTTTTTCAAGTAAGTTTTCAATTTCTTGCTGTTCCTCTTCTTCTTCTGTCACCCCTATGATTTGGATGTTGGAACATTTAAAGATGTCCTGGAGGTTCCTAAGCCTCTCCTCACTTTTATGAATTCTTGTTTCTTCGTTCTGTTGTGGTTGAATGTTTCTTTCTTCCTTCTGATCCAAACCATTGATTTCAGTCCTGGTTTCCTTCCCACCACTGTTGGTTGTATATTTTGCTTTATTTCACTTTGGATAGCCTTCATTTGTTCCTTCATTTTGTGACTGAGCTCAATCAGTTCTGTGAGCATCCTGATTACCAGTGTTTTGAACTCTGCATCTGATAGGTTGCTATCTCTTGTTGCTTCATTGTATTTTTTCTGGAGCTTTGGTCTGTTCTTTTATTTGGGCCATTTTTCTTTTTTTTGTCTCAGTGCACCTGTTAGTAGTAAGGGGCAGAGCAACCCATGTCGCTGTATGTGACGCTGTCTGTGGAAGAGGGGCCGAGAGGGAACAATGGCACTTACTTAGCTCTCTGCCAGTTTTTAGTCACTTCCCCCACTACCCATAATCAAATTGGGCCCTTCTGGTGCTGATTCCCCATAGACGAGTTTGTGTATATTCTAGGACCCTGTGCATCTTGCTAATGAACTCTCCTGTGAGGCTGGGAGTTTCCCACCTTTAGCAACCTCCACAGGTGTTTTCACTCAAGGCTTGAGGCTTTATTTCCCCACATTGGAACTCTGGGTTGCATGGTCTGTGGCGCTCCCCAGTTGTTCCTACTGGTTTATCTGCACGCTAATGTGGTCCCACCCAGTCACAAGCCACAGCCTCACTGGGTCCTCCAGCTGCCATCTTGCCTTGCCAAGAGTCCTCTCTGCCTGGCTGCCCGTCTTGCCCCTCTTGCCCCTCCTACTGGTCTGGATGAAAGTTTCTTCTTTAACTCCTTGGTTGTCGGACTTCCATACAGTTTGATTTTCTGTCAGTTTGGTTGTTTTTTGTTTTTAAATTTATTGTCCTTTTGGTTGTGCGGGGAGGCATAGTGTGTCTACCTATGCCTCCATCTTGGCTGGAAGTCTATTTTTTTGGTTTTTAAATTATAGTTAATATTCAATATTATATTAGTTTCTGATGTACAACATAGTGATTAGACATTAATATAACTGTGACTGTTTTTAAAACTGGCAATTTGCACATTTTAATTACTTCCCCTGTTGCACCCGTCTCCCCAACCACCTGCCCATCTGGAGACCACCAATTTACTGTCTACATATATGAGTTTGTTTGTTTTGTTTGTTCACTTTTTTAGATTCGATATATACATGAAATCATGGTATTTTTCTTTATCTGTCTGTTTCACCTAGCATAATACTTTCCAGGTCTATCCATGTTGTCACAAATGGCAAGACTTCATTCTTTTTATGGTAGTATAATATTCCACTGTATATATGTACTATCTCTGTTAGCCATTCATCTATTTGATGGACTTAGGATGCTTACATATCTTGGCTACTGTAAATGATGCTGCAGTGAACATAGGAGTGAATATGTCTTTTTGGATTAGTGTTTTGGGTTTCTTTAAATAAAATACCCAGAAGTGGAATTGCTGGGTCCTTCTTTGTCTCTTGCTATAGCCTTTGTTTTAATGTTTATTTTGTCTAATGTAGGTATTACTATAGGTTTTTTTTGTTTGTTTCCATATGCATGAATTATCTTTTTCCATTCTTTGACTTTCAGTCTGTGTGTGTCTTTTGATGTGAAGTAGGTCCATTTTTGGCAGCCTATGTATAGATCTTGTTTTCTTACCCATTCAGCCATCCTATGTCTTTTGATTGTAACATTTAATCCATTTACATTTAAAGTAATTATTGATAGGCATGCAGTTCTTGCCACTTTATTCACATTTTGCTCTTCTTTGAGAAGTTCATGTAACATTTCATATGTTACTGGTTTGATGGTGATGAATTCTTTTAGCATTTTCTTATCTGAAAACTCTTTAACTGTCCTTCAATTCTAAATGATAGCTTTGCTAGGTAAGAGCAATCTTGGTTGTAGGTCCTTGCTCTTCATATCTTGAGTATTTTGTGCCAATCCCTTTTGGACTGCAAAATTTTTGTTGAGAAATCAGCAGACCCAAGCTCCTTGCCCTTAGTTAAGGAGTAGTTACATTTATACAGTCCTAAAATTACACTTGGCCCTTTGAAGACAACCTCCAGGCTGATGTGGCCCCTGGTGAAAATGAGTTTGACACCCCTACAATATGCTTTTTAAAAGAATGTATAATTTGGCCATTTTGGGGTGGAGTATTCTATAAATGTTAATTAGGTTAAATTAGTTAATTTGGTTGTTCAGGTCTTCTACATCCTTACTGAATTTTAGTCTTTTTTTGTTGTTGTTGATTACTGAGAGAAGAATGTTGGATTTTTCAACTATAATTTTGAATTTGTCTGTTTCTTTTTCAGTTATATCAGTTTTGATTTATATTTATCCTTTCCTATTTTGCTTATTTCAGTTGTTACTGTTCTTTATATTTTTTATTTGTCCATTGAGCATTATGTCACTTGTCCTTTTCCACTTCATTGAATTATTATTTAAAATAATATGAAATAATTAAAACCTAACTGGTATTCTATAAATTTAAGGTATATAAACACTGGTAAATACCATCTTAAAGCAGTTAACTCATTTGCTGTCTATGTATGACTATAAGTGGGTTTACTTTATTTGTAATTTTAAAATTACTTCTATGTTTTATAGAAATGCTAGGGGTGTCCTAAAATTCAAAATTAGGGAACATGGTCTTAGAGGAAAGAAACACTTTTAAGTGACCACTTGTGAGATGTTTGAGTAATTTTATATTTTGTGTGATTCAATATTTTCTGTACATTGTTTTACTTGAAAAACTTTATTGTATTTCTTTTTCATTTTAGGATTATAATTCTGAGACAGGTATAAGCATTCAAGTAAGTGATGATGATATTAATGAAATAATTCAAATAGATGGAACTGGCGATACCTCTTCCAATGATGAACTGGGAAGTACAAGGGATGTCGATGAGAATGAATTTTTGGGGATTATTGATGGAGGAGACTTGAAGGTGCTTGAAGGAGAAGTCGACAATATATCAAATGCAAGTTCAACTGTGAACAGCAGTGATAATGAAGACCCTCAGACAGACATTGTGGAAGAGGTGGGAATTACTTTTGAGCTGAAACTTTCTTTATTAAATTTATAACATTTGTACTTTCCTTTGGAACCAAGAAGAATAACAATTAAGATTAACTCTGTCTTTAGTGTTAAAATGAGTCTTATTAGTACTTTAGTATTTCAACTTTTAAACTTAAACTGTAATTTAAACCAGTATTAATTATTTAGGAATCAGCTACTATATTTGTTGGTTTTAACTAGAGATTGTGGGAAGTTTAGGGTATGGGAGTGGAGGTAAAGGAGGCAGCTAGGGTAGAGGCATATAGCATCTCCTCTAATCCTAATAAACATACTAAGGTCTTTGTGGAATATGGTAATTAAGAAGCATGTAAGTAGTATTAACTACCATTTATGGTGTCCTTACCTATGTTCCAGCTACCATATTAAGTCTTACCTGCCTTACATTTGACATTTCCACTGCCCTACAGGTCTTACTACTGTTCTCATTTTTTTAGATGAGAAAACTGAGATATGAGGAGTTTAATAACTTGCCCAAGATCAATAGTTATTTTTTAAATTATTTTTTTTAAATTTTAATTGTTGTTCAAGTACAGTTTTCTGCCATTTACTCCCATCCCAGCCCACTCCCCAGCCCTCCCCACCTCCCTCCCATTTCTACCCCCCTTGTTTTTGTCCATGTGTCCTTTATACTTGTTCCCAAGATCAGTAGTTATTAAGTGGCCAAGTTGGGATTCACACTCAGGCTATTCGACTTTTAAGTACACTACTATTCTGTCTCTCCAAGTCCCATTATTTACATATGCCTCCCTTTAAAAAATTGAAAACATCATCAAATTCCTTAATGGCAACCATCTTTGCCTTTAGGACCCTTTAAATTCTGGAGACGATGTGAGTGAGCAGGACGTGCCAGACCTGTTTGACACGGACAACGTGATTGTCTGTCAGTACGACAAGGTACTGTGTTCCCCTTTCAGACTGTGGGTTTACTGATTGCATTAATAGTAGGGAAGTGTGTAAAATGATGGAAAATATGATGGTGAGTTCTAGTTCACAGTTAAATAAATCTTAAATCTTTAACTTAATCTTAGTTAAATCTTTGAAATAGTTAATTAATTGTATAAATTTTGGGGTTGTATTTTGGGGGTAACACTATGGTCTCAGTGATACAAGAAGAGTGGTAGTCCTTGTCTCAAGGAGGTGACAGTCTTATTGAAACAAGATTTTTCTGTGTGGAATAATAGAATTTCATACAATAAGAGGGTAGGTAAATTAAAAGCTGAAATATGTGACAGGTAAGTCAGATGCTGAGATCAGTGGCATGTAAATCAAATGCTGAGATATGCGGCACATATAAATATGTCCTAAAAGTGGCTAGAGATACAAGAAATCATTTGTAGTTAGAGTTCTCCACAAATCCTTCATGGGTGATATGGGGCTTTGGAACAGGTCTTGAATGATTTGTAGGATATAGATAAGTGTGGAGAGTAGGCATTTACAGTGGAATAGCCTAATAAAAGGTAGAACCATGCCCTGGCTGGCGTAGCTCAGTGGATTGAGCGCGGGCTGCGAACCAAAGTGTCGCAGGTTCGATTCCCAGTCAGGGCACATGCCTGGGTTGCAGGCCACAGCCCCCAGCAACCGCACATTGATGTTTCTCTCTCTCTCTTTCTCCCTCCCTTCCCTCTCTAGAAATAAATAAATAAAATCTTTAAAAAAAAAAAAAAAAAAGGTAGAACCATGCATGCATGTAGAATGTTCAAGGGACAGTGAAGAGATAGCTCTGTCTTGACTGAAGTGTTCTCTTTGGGGATGTGTTAGGAAATGAGGCTGGGCAGGGAACAGAGTTGGGAGCAGACTGGAAAATCCAGAATCCTGATAGGAGAAATCCAGATTTGGTGGACATTAGTCTTTAGGACCCTTTAAATTCTGGAGATGATGTGATTGAGCAGGACGTGCCTAAGAATGTTATTGAGAAAATTGTAATTGGCAGTGCTTGCTGATTTGAGAGAAGAAAACAGTAAGAATAGGGATAGTACAGACATGAAGTAACCAGAGTCCGGGCTCAGGATGGCAGTGTAGAGCACAGAAGCTTCAGAGATTGTGATGGAAGAATCTGTGGGAGTTAGTGTGATTAGTTGGATTTTAGAGAATGTTTAACAAGGGAGAGTTGAAGGTGTCTCTTAGTTTCAAGCCTAGAAATTAATTTAGTAGCACTTTAATTTTAGCAAGTAAAATATCTATTTTTTTCTTTTTTAGAGAACACTTAGCTGTGATTATGTAGTAGAATGGCCAGTTTTTGTCCTTATTTATGCATATTGACATATTTATTTTTTAAAAGTTTTGTGATATAATTCACATACTACACAATTTCCCTACCATACAATTTACCTATTTAAAGAGTACAGTTCAGTGGGTTTTGGTATATTCAAGATATGTGCAACTATTAATTAACACAGTTAAATTTAGAACATTTTTATTGCCTCAAAAAGCAGCTCCATACCCATTAGTTCTTGTTACTCATTTCCTCCCCACCCCACTGCTAGGCCTGAGGAGCCACTAACCTACTTTCTCTCTCTTTCGAGTTCCCTGTTCTGGGGCTTCGTATGAAAGGAGTCATGTACTATGTGGTCTGTTGTAACTGGTTTCTTCATACGATGTTTAAAGTTTCACCCATGTTGTAGCATATAACAGTTCTTCATTCCTTTTTGTTGCTGAATACTAGTTTATTGAGTGGATATGCCACATCTTGTTTATCCATCCTTCTGTTGATGGACATTTGGGTTGTTTCCACCTTTTGGCTATTAAGAAGAATGCTGCTATAAACATCTGTGCACAAGTTTTTGTGTGAAAGTATATTTTCATTTCTCTCTAGGAGTAGAATTCCTGGGTCATGTGGTAATAGTTTGGGGAAACATCAGATTGTCTTCCAAAACGGCTGTGCCATTTTTCATTCCACGAACAGTGTGTGTGGGTTTAGAGTGCTCCATATTCTCACTAACACTTGTAATCTGACTTTGATTTTAGCCATCCTAGTGGGTGTAAAGTGGTACCTCAGTGAAGTTTTGATTTGCATTTTCCTGATGACTAATGCATGTTTATATCTTTGACCTTCCTTTATTAACAATTTCAGTGTACTCAGGTGAAATAGGATGGTGTTTAGAGTTGAAAAAATAAGTCCTTTTCTCTAAAAATAAGTTTGTTTTCTACCCTATAACATTTTATACAGATAGAAAATGGCAATTCAGATGCTGGTAAAGATAAACACAAGAAGGAATATGTAATACAAAAGGGACCAAACTTAGTTTACTTCTTTATAAACAATATATTGCCTTCTATGAAGAAAACATTATAAGGCATGACATGATATGTGCCTTCCATAGAGGCACAGAGAAATTTCTGGACCATTATGGGTAGAGTATTCTTTGTTGTACTTCATTATGATAAATAGCCTGTAATTAATTACCTAGTGCTTTGTATTTTTCAGAGAATTTTCTTATACTTTTTTTTTGTTTTGTTTCTTACCTTGTGGGATAGATAGGAGGAGTGATTTTAGATGTGTAGTGTTAACAAGGCTAATTGTCTGAGGGTACTCTTCAATTAGTTAATATTTTAAGTACTAAAATTTTTAATGGGAACCAGGGCATTGGGGAGCCTTTGAAAAGTTTTTTAAAGGGAGTGATGAAGTCAAAAGGTAGCTTGCAAAGAGAATGCGTCTCTGAGGCTGGACTGGGAAAGACCACTGTAGAAGTGAATTTTTATAAATTAACTTCCCAGTTCTGGTCGTTAGTTGGCTTGTTTCAGGTAGTATCGAAAGACTCCAGTGAACAGACTTTTCAGACTTTTCTTTTACGAGCTTTACTACTCAGTGTGTTTTGAAGGCTAGTAGCATCAGTTCCCCTTGGGAGTCACAAATGAGGCATTCTGAGTCGTACCCTACACTACTGGATCAGAATGTGCATTTTAACAAGACTCCCCTGGTGAGGTGTATGCTCTTTAGACTTGAGAAATACTTTTAAAAAAAAATATATTTTTGGCTTTGGTTAACATATGGAACTTAACTTTAAAATTTATAAGTTAACAATTGGGAAAATAATTCACAAATATTAAGATGTACCATGAGAAAAGGTTAAATGAAGGTTACTGGTCAACATGCTGAGTGAGAATTGCTTAAAGTGTATGGACATGTTATTTCAGAAGTCTAGGGAATGTCTAAGATTAATATAAAGGGTAAAGTAATAAGGGTATCATAGGGAAGATTAATGGTGAAATGAAACCTTTTACTATAGATGAGAGTGTTCTATGCTATAAATAGGACACTGTTTACAGTTAAATGTGAAACTATTTGAATATGTTGCATCTTCATTTAACAGTATCAAACTATTGCTTATAGCCGGCTTTGTCCCTTAGATGCTAGTACAATGAATAATTGCTAATTGTGTAGTGTAGTATCTCTCTCTCCTGTGTGTATGTTTTGAATTGATACAGCATTTACATCATTAAAAACAGCAAAGCACTATAAAAGATATACTATGAAAAGTCTGGTTCCTACTCTTTTGTACTTCCTACCAGTAGCTCCCTAGCCCTGCCTTGTGTACAAAGAAGTAACCAGTTACATTAGTTTCTTAATATACTTACAGAGTCTCTTTATTCAAGTGTAAGCCTGAAAGGTAGCACAGGCAACACTGCATTTTGCACCTTGTCCTTTAAAGAGAATAACAATATATTTTGGAGATCTTTGTGCTATTATTTTTATAGCTGTATAACATTCTGTTGTAGAATTATTACGATTTATTTAACCGATCCCCTACTGATGAATATTTGAGTTATTTTTTAGTTGTTTGCTATTTAATGACCATGTACATAAGACATTTCATATGTGTGGTTGTATCTACTAAATAAATCCCCAGAGTGAGATTACTGGGTCAAAGGCAAATGCATGTGTTGGATTTTGCCAAAATGCTCTCCTGGAGGGTGTTCCAGTATATACCTCCATTGCAGTGTTTGAGAGTGCTTTTCTTTTCCTACAGCCTTGCCAATTGAGTATAATAAGACATTTTGGATCTTTGTTACTATGAAAGGTGGAAATGATATCTTGGTGACATTTTTAACTTTTTGTTCAAGGGCCATTAGTATTTACTTTTATGTGAATTGTTTGTTCATAATCTTTGTTTATTGATTTATAAGAGCACTGGTATTTTTGGGGAAAATAGTCTCATTATATGCAGAAATACTTTCCCCTCTGCTTTCAATACTTTCTTTCAAGTGGATGTGAATTTGTCAATCTTTATTTTTATGGTTTCTAAATTTTGAATCAGAATAGAAAGTTTTTTCTTACCTCAAGATTTTAAAGGGATTCACCTGTGTTTTCTTCCAGTATTGCTTTGGTTTCTTTTTAAAAATGTAAGTCTCGATTGATTTGGTATATAATTTGACATAAGGTTCCAACTTTTTATTTCTAGGTGGCTACCCATTTTTCCTAACATTATTTATTGAAAAGTTTATCTTGTCTATACTGATAAGCGAATGCTTTCTTTATCATTTACTAAATTTCTCTCTATATTTGGGTCTGCTTTTTAATTTTGTTTTCTTTGCTGTTCATTGGCCTGTAGTACATTGATTTAAGGTATTGAAGTTTTTAATATCTAGTAAGGCTAGTATTTCTTCATAATGTCCTTTTCCAGAATTTTCCTTGATATTATCATTTATTTCTTTGTACTGACTTTAGAATCAGCCTGGATGTTCAGAGCAAACCGTGTTGATATTTTACTTGAGATCACATTAAATGATTAGAATTTGGTATTTTAATGATATTAATTAAGAAGGAATAGGTTGCAGTTTAATATGGGATGTTCTGAAGAATATGACAGGGTAAAGATCAAAAGGGAGTAAGAGAAAGAACCATGAGGCTCCTTGGATAGAAGCATTTCAGACAGAGGGAACAGTGAAGAGGTCAGAGCAGTAAGTGAGGTGAAGAGCAGGATCTTGTAGTCTGTTTCAAGGGCTTTTGTTTTTGGATGGGAAGTCATTGGAGAGTTTTGAGCACAGAAATGACATTTGGTTTATATTTTTAACCAGACCTCCCCTGGCTACCATGTTTATAACAGACTGAAGGGGGCGAGGGTGAAAACAAGGAAACTAGTAAGGCATGTATTAATCCAGGTGAGAGAGGATGGTGGTTTAGACAAGAGTAATAGTAGTAGTAGTGGAGCTGGTGGAAGTGGCTGAAATACGATTATGCTTTGTAGGTAGAACTAACATTTACTGATGGGTCTGGACATAGGGTGTGAGTAGGAGGCATAAAGAACGTCTGTTAAATTTTTGGCCTGAGCACTTAGAAGAATACATGGACATTCCCCACTGAGATGGGGAAGACTGTGGGATTTGGGGGTGAGGTTATCAGTGTCCTAGTTGTAAACTTTTTGAGATGTCTATTGAACATTCAGGAAGAGATGGTGAAGCAGTTGAATAAGAATCTGGAGTTTAGGGGAGAGGTATGAACTGGAGATATAGATTTGGGGAGTCATCAGCATATAGATGGTGTTTAAAGCCATGAGATGAGTTGTAATCACCAAGAGAGTGAATATAAACAAAAGAAGAGTCTTGGCACATTCTAAAATTGTGAGGTAAGAGAGATGAAGAGGAATCAGTAAAGAAAGCTAAGAAGTGGCCAGAGAGTTAGGTGGAAAGCCAGGAGTGTTCTAGAAGTGAAGTGAGGTAAATATTTCAAAGAACAGAGTGTGTTAAATGGTGCCAGTAGATCAGTTATTTCAAAAATTTATTCCTAGCTCTTTTATGTCTTTTGTTGCTGTGGTAAGTGGGCTCTTTCTTTATATTTTTTAATTGTTTCATGTATATATAAGGGCTATGAATTTCTGTACATTAATTTTGTATTCAAAATTAAGCAAAAAGGAAAAAGGACTCATGGACATGGTCAATTGTGTGGTGATTGCAGGGTGGAAAGGAAGAATAAAAGGGATAAATGGTAATGAAAATTATAATTAAAAATAAAGTTTTATAAGAAAAACTATAAGCCCTAGCTGGTGTGGCTAAGTAGACTGAGTGCTGGCCTGAGAACCAAAGGTTGCTGGTTCGATTCCCAGTCAGGGCACATGTCTGGGTTTCGGGCCAGGTCCCAGTAGGGGGTACGTGAGAGGCAACCACACATTGATGTTTCTCTCCCTTTATTTCTTCCTCCCTTCCCTCTCTCTAAAAATAAATAAATAGAATCTTAAAAAAATAGGAAAAGGGGGGGGAAGAGTATTTTCTGCTTTAATAACTGATATTTTAATTAACTATAAAATGCCTCCTAACTCTCCCATCTCCCACTGCTACTTCATTTTTTCTTTCTTTGTCACTTCTCCTTGGAAGTCCTTGGAAATTGCTCCAGACTTAGTTAGAGATAAGTCACCTTCCCTTGGGAGCCAACTGCACTGAAAAGTATCCAGCATTCCTTGGAGGCTTCCTTGCCAGCCTGTAGCTTGAGGAACTCCATGGGATTCTGGAGCAGTCCTGGTAGAAGGCAGAATTTTTAAGCAGATCAGGCAAATTATGTTCCCAGTATTCAGTATTGAATTCTTACATATAGTTATTTTGGAAATTGATTATTTTAGGTTTATCATACATGTGGTCATTGCACTTGCAAATTTATTCCATTGTTTTCAATTTTTATATCTTGACATCTTGCTTGTCTAATTGCATTGGCTAGTATCTTATACTTTCCTCTTGTTTTATTGCACTGGCAATAAGATGCTTCTCTAGAGTGAAAAGTGGGATAATAGTGGGTATCCTTGATAATGTCCTGACCTCAGTGGGAATACCTTTAGGCTTTCCCCTCTAAGCATTAAGACAACAGCTTTTAGGCTGAAGTAGGAGAGAGAGAGAAAGAGAGAGAGAGTCTGTGTGTGTGTGTAGGACATAGTCTTTGATTTTTATTTTGAGTAAAAAATTTTAAAAAAATGCATAAGTTTTATCCAGTGCTTTTTCAGTATCATTGGAAATGATTATATGATTTATTTCCTTAGCTCTAGAAATATAGTTTTTTATTTGTTTTAAGATTTTATTTATTTTTAAAGGGAGGGGCAGGGAGGATGAAAGAGTGGGAGAGAAACATCAATGTGTGGTTGCCTCTTGCGCTCCCCCTACTGGGGACCGTGCCTGCAACCCAGACATGTGCCCTGACTGGGAACCAAACCAGCAACCCTTTGGTTCTCAGGCCAGCACTCAGTCTACTGAGCCACACCAGCTAGGGCTTATAGTTTTTCTTATAAAAACTTTATTTTTTATTATAATTTTCATTACCATTTATTCCTTTTATCCTCCCTTTCACCCTGCAATCTCCACACTATTGACCATGTCCATGAGTCATTTTTCCTTTTTGCTTGATCCTTCTACCTCCTAACTCACTCTCCAGAGCTGTCAGCCTACTTTCTATCTGAGTCTGTCTCTGATATGCTTGTTATATTAATACATTTCTAATATTGAACCTGTGCTGCATTTTTAGAATAAATGTAGTCACTTGATAAAGCAACTTGAATGAGTTGTTACTGCTATTGTTCTCCTAATTCTGTTTGAATTTTATTACCATTGCTGAGTTCAGGATTCAGTTGTTACTATCGTGTTGAGACTTTTTAACATACATGCATGCAAGTGAAAATTTGGGAGTCAATCTCTGAGAAGAAATTTTCCATTACTAGGACTTTTTTTTCCCCAACACAAATAAGGGTTTATTGTTTGTATTTTCTTATGCTTTCTCAAAACGCATCCGAATAGTAGTCATAGATTTCTCTTTCTTCATTTGACTACTTGCAGTCAACAACTAGGTTTAATTTTTAACCTTGATTTCATATCACACATTCCTAAGGTTTTAAAAATATGTAGTCATTTGCAGTTTACCCAGAGGTAACAGTGATTTTATAATTTCTTACCTCTTGAGGTAGTAGATTTTCCTAGTTTTTATTTTGTCTGTGTCTAGGCTGACTTACTAAATTCAAATAACAGCCAATAGAATCTAATAGATTATGAGCTATATCTTCTGACTTTGCTCAGTGCTGTATTGTGACCTTTTTCTTCAGAATGAAACACGACTTTTAAAAATTTCTCAAAATGTTAACTACATCCTCTCTGTTTATTCCTTTGCAAACATCCTGAACTCTTTGCTGTTCTTAACCATCCAGGCATGCCCCTGCTCAGGACTCCTGCAGGTCTCTGTGCTCTGCCTGGAGTGCTCTCCGGCCAGTACCTTCCCGGCTTTATCTCTCACCTTCTTCAAGTCTTCGCTCCAGTGTTACCTCATAAGTTAGGCCCACTCTCTCTCTCTTTTTTTTCAATTATAACCCTACCTTGGTATTTGTGATCTTCTGTTTCTTGCTCTATTTTTCATAGCAGTTATCACCTTTTAATAATCTATATAGATTATGTATTTATTAGGCCTCTGTTTCCCCCATCCTAACTAAAATGTAAACTTTTCAAAGATAGGACTCTTTTCTGTTTATGAAAAAAACATACCCACACATATCTTTTTAAAAACTGATATATCCAGTGTCTAAAACAATATCTGACACATAGGACCCTCAAATATTTGCTGAACGAATGAATGAACTATCTTGAGGAGGCCTTATTTTTAAAGAACTCCCATTTAGGGTTAGAATAACCATGTGATATTCAAAGAAATGTAAATAATCCTCCAACTTTAAATTTAATTAATTTAGACTACTTTTTCTCCCTCCAGATTCACCGAAGCAAGAACAAATGGAAATTCTATTTGAAAGATGGTGTTATGTGTTTCGGAGGGAGAGACTATGTGTTTGCAAAAGCCATTGGTGATGCAGAGTGGTAAAATTTATGAGCTCAATACATCATAAACATCAGTGGGACTATATTATGTATTGTGAAACTTATTTTTATTTAAATATAGTCCACAGAGCTGCTCAAATATTTAGTTCACTATATGGAATTTAATAAAATTGTAATTCAGATGCAGATACAAATATTCAGTTTTATGTTTTTTTCATTTACTAATTTTAAAAAGCTTCTTAAGAAACTTTTCATTATCTGTACCATTACAAAACATAGATACATTAGGTGTGATGGAGCATGAAGAAATGTCACATTTATTTCATCCTGAAGCAAAATTTAAATCCCGTTCATAGTGAAGTCAATATCAGTTATTAGATTGGGGCCAGTGTTCCTCTTGCCTCTCACCAAGTAAGTAGCAGATTATTCAAGAAGACCTGTCTGGGTCTTTTAGTCTACACTCCTTACTAGTGATTTGCTGATTGCGCAAGCCCAGATGGTCCCTTGGAGGCAGATGCCTCTTCTAAGCACATACTATACATGAACATGGAAATTTGCTGAGGCAAGGTTTCCTGATCTAAGAATCAGCCTCTCTGAGCTTATCCTGTGACCAGGTCATTCTTGTATCCTATTTCTCTGGGGAATTAAGAGGGAGGGACGGATTAGGTTCCTGTTCTACTTCTTGAAACTTCACACTTATGTCCTCTTCCTAGCCATAGTGGGTTTTTTCTCTGTTCTTAATCTTGTCCTATTTTTCTTACAGTGCAAGGCCCATTTGCAAACTATTTCTCTCTCAAAGATACTCCCTTTCTTCCTTCTTTCTAGCAAGGAATTCCCTCCTAACTGAGGTTAGGCTTTCTAAAACATCAGTCAGGAAGAGATACTCTGTTCAGGAACCTCTGCTTTGAGCAGATGAGATTGCCTAATCTTATGTGCAACAGGAAGACCTGGATAACTGTCTTAAAATCATAGAAAAAAATAAAGTAATGTAAAAGACAAATAACTCTCTTTTTCCTGCACCAATAAAAACAAAGCAAATTATCCCCAAATTATTCTGTACTATCTTTTCCCTTAGTAGATTCAAATCCATCAAAGGAATATTTTCTTCATCCTTCGGCTTCTCTTAAGGGGTAGAGTATACATGTTCTCTAAATTTAGGATCCCTAGTTTCTGCTCTGAACGCTGTTCTCCAGGACAGCACTCTCACACACACAGCAGTGCTGGGATGAGTGGGTTATAGTCTGTGAAAGGTCCCTAAGGATTGGATACCTGGGTCTGGCAGGTCACAGGGCAAATTCTCCATTTCCATTTCAAAGGCAACCCCAATTAGAGAGTTTTATTTATTGCAGCAATTGTCTTGTTTTGCCCAAGGGACTCAGCTATTATGGCAGATCATTTAAAAATCTGGATAAATCTCTCTGGATCTTGGACAACATATGTGGGGTACTATATTTGGTCAAGTTGACAGCTGCATGAGGTTCAGATTGTACTAGTAAGTAAGCTGGTCCCCTAACCAGATTTTCTAGCTGTGTCCTCTTCATCCTCAGCATGATTGTTCTTTACCCTACCACCACTGCTATTCCCTATCCTCTATCTGTTGAGAACTTCCAGGTGCTCTGGGTTCTCATTGGATGTTGCCTACCATGAAATGGCCATCTTTTCTACATAAAAAGCAAAACGAAGGTGCTTGTTTTTTGTGTCTGTTTTTGAAAGTAACCCTGCCAGGGCCGATTACATTTTGTAGTCTTACTTTCTTCTTCCCAGGCTCATCCAGCTACTCTGTATGTGCTTTAGACAAATGTTATTGTAAATTAAGGACTGAATTTATTGACAAGGTGAATTCACTTGGGAATTGGCCTTTAATGTGTTAGTTTAAGTGTTTGAGAAAGGTAGTGATAGTTGTTTCCAAAATTTCTTTCCTTTTTTCCAGCGTGGATTTTAAAATGACACTTTGCTTCAGTGATTTTTTTAGTGGCATGTTACAAATGCTACTATTACATAGGCTGTCCTTATTTAGTGGCGCATTTTATCACTAGAGACAGAAGTCACAGGTGTTCCATTTGAGTCTCTGCATGCCTTCATGCCTCTGGTCTTTTAAAAACACACAAAAAATCAATTTAAAAGTTGGATTACACAAAATAAAACAAAGTCCAATAATGATTACCCTTGCATGCTAATATTCATGATGATAGTTTTCATGGTGATTGCAGAGAGAGTTGAGTTGTTCAATTGTTTTGGACCTCATATGCTTTTATTAGTTTCAAATAATGCTAGAAAAAATTTGGTTCTTGAGAAGTTGTCTATATGAGTGATTTTCACAATTGTTATATAATATACTTTAATAACAAGTATATATTTGTGTGTACATAGATACACATAACAAATGAAACAAAAAATTCAGAAAACCATGCTTGTCTCTAGCATGAGATAGCATCTTATGTTTTCCACCTGATTTTGTTCTGTTGTACTTCAAAATGATGGTATTGACTTAATACATTGATTTTGCGTACTGATGGGTCATGATTCATAGTTAAAAGATATTTTTAATGTATGTGCTGAAGATAGAGTGAGACAAATCTCATCCCAAAAGAGAAAATTACTCTTTAAGCCCTATGAGTTCGTGGAGTTTATCCAAGACTTAGCTTTGTTATGATATTACTTTTCCTTTTAGAAACCTCTTCACCACGTCCAAGCTAAACATTTCTTGTTGCATATTATAACAAAGTGTCAAAAGTAGGTGTGAGTTCTTATAAATACAATTCCTTGCCAAATGTCATCTGATACCTTTTTATAGGCAGTCTTCTAATTATACAGATTACAATTCACTGTGTTAAGTGAAATCTGTGCAAGTATCATGTATCATAATTCCCAGTTCAAACTTTTTCTCATGCTGACATCCTACAGTGTTTTCTTATATACTTTCCAACTATCCCTGTAGGCTAAGAAGATCATACTGAATTTGCATAGTTAGTGTCTTAGGGACTGACCAACTGGCCTTGCCTGGAATACCTTCCTTACCTGTCTTATTCAATGTACTATATAATATGTGTAAATAATTGTATGCATAGCTCAGACTTCATAGGGCAGTGAGACTCCAGTTCTGGTGGAGGCACTCAGTTTTAGTCACTTAAGTTGTGTAGGAAAACTAATAACCTTAGTTTGAATAGCAATAGTTAATTGGAGTGGTGAGCATGGGAATTTAGTGGGGGATTTTCTTTTGACTCATGCTAGTAGGTTAATATTATGTAGTTTTTCATGTAAATGTACTCTAAGCCAGGTGGGAACTTTGTGATTTATAACAAGAAACCTAAATTATAAGTCATAAGCCTATGGCAATAACTCTTAGGAAGAAACTCAATATTAATAAAATATTGTACTTTTTAAAGAAAAGATTATTTTCAATTATGAGCACATTTATTAAAATCTTTGTGACATAAAGATTCTTAATTTACATGTAGACTTAATACATTTTTGAGGAAACTAAAACAATGTTATAAATGGAGGACAAAAATACCTTTTGAAAATGTATGTAAGTTAAGATGAATTGTTCCAGGTTGATTAACACTTTTTCGTTATTTTGTTACCTACCAGTGATAGTATCAAACATTGTGAAAAAAATGCAAGGTAGAAATACAAATTTTCTGAGCATTTGATATTTTTATGATTTGTTTATGAGAGGTTATATAGCTTAATAATACACATGCTTTCTATGAGAACATCTCATAAGGGAAAGGCTCCCCTTTGTTTTATTATTATTGTTTTTATTGTTGTTCAGTTTCAGTTGTCCCACATTTCCCCCATTGCTCTCCCCTGCCCCACCCCCCACCCCTGCTCCTACAGTCAATCCCCACTCAATTATCCATTCCTCTGGGTCCTTTATACATGTTCTTTTATTTGCCCCTCTTCCCCTTTCCCCCGATATCCCCTTTTCTTACCCCAACTGGTCACTGTCAGTTTGTTCTTTATTCCCATGTCTCTGGTTCTATTTTGCTCATTTGTTTGTTTTGTTGATTAGGTTCCACTTTATAGGTGAGATCATATGGTATTTGTCTTTCACCACCTGGCTTATTTCACTTAGCATAATGCTCTCCAGTTCCATCCATGCTGTCATGAAGGGTAGGAGTTCCTTCTTTCTTTCTGCTGCATAGTATTCCGTTGTGTAAATGTACCACAGTTTTTTGATCCTTTCATTTACTGATGAGCACTTAGGCTGTTTTCAGCATTTGGCTATTGTAAATAACACTGCTATAAACATTAGGGTGCATAGGTTCTTTTGGATTGGTGTTTCAGGAATCTTAGGATATAATTCCAGCAGTGAAATCACTGTATCAAAAGGCAGTTCCATCTTTAGTTTTTTGAGGAAATTCCATACTGTTTTCCACAGTGGCTGCACCACTCTGCATTCCCACCAACCATGTATTAGGGTTCCCTTTTCTCCAGAACCTCACCAGCACTTACTTGTTGATTTGTTAATGATGGCCATTCTGACTGGTGTGAAGTGGTATCTCATTGTGGTCTTAATTTGCATTTCTGTAATGGCTAGTGATGTTTAGCATTTTTTCATGTGTCTATGGGCCTTCTATATGTTCTTCTTGGAGAAGTGTCTGTTCATGTCCTTTGCCCATTTTTTAATTGGATTGTTTGTCTTCCTAGAGTGGAGTTATGTGAGTTCTTTATACATTTTGGAGATCAAACCCTTGTCTGAGATATCATTGGCAAATATGTTTTCCCATATGGTTGGTTCCCTTTTCATTTTGTTGATGTTTTCTTTAGCCATGCAGAAGCTTTTTCAAATTGATTTAGTCCCATTTGTGTATTCTTTCCTTTTTATCTCTTGCTCTAGGGAAGGTGTTGGTTGAAAATATTGCTATGTGGGATATCTGAAATTTTCCTATCTTCTCCTCTAGGAGTTTTGTGGTTTCACATCTTATATTTAAGTCTTTTGTCCATCTTGTGTTTATTTTGGTGTATGGTGTAAGTGGGTGGTCTAGTTTCATTTTTTAGCATGTACCTGGCCAGATCTCCCAATACTGTTTATTTTTACTCCATTTTATGGTCCTGCTCCCTTTGTCAAATATTAATTGACCATAGAGACATGGGTTTATTTCTGGGCTCTTTATTCTGTTCTGTTGGCCTATGTGTCTGTTCTTGTGCCAGTATCACCAGACTGTTTTGATTACAGTGGCCTTGGGGTATAGTTTTGTATCAGTTATTGTGATTCCCCCTACTTTGTTCTTCTTTCTCAGAATTGCTGAGAATATTCAGGGTCATGTATAGTTCCATATGTTTCTGAAATATTTGTTCTAGATCTGCAAAATATGTCATTGATATTTTGATAGGGATTGCATTGAATCTATAGATTGTTATGTGTATTATGGACATTTTAATGATGTTAGTTCTTCCAATCCATGAACATGGTATATGCTTCCAATTATTTGTGTCTTCTTTAATTTCTTCCATCAGTGTTTGGTGGTTTTCTGAGTACAGATCTTTTACCTCCTTGGTTAAGTTTATTCCTAGGTATTTTATTTTTCTTGTTACTATAGTAAATGGGATTTTTCCCCCTAATTTCTGTTTCCAATATTTCATTGTTAGTGTACAAAAGTGCCTTTTATTTTTGAATATTGGCTTTGTATCCTGCTGTTTTGCCAAATTCACCTATTAGTTTGAGTAGTTTTTTTGGTGGAGTCTATAGAGTTTTCTATGTACACTATCATGTCATCTGCAAACAATGACAGTTTTACTTCCTCCTTTCCCATTTGGATGCCTTTTATTTCTTTTTCCCTGTCTGACCTCTGTGTCTACAACTTCCAATACTATGTTGAATAGAAGCGGTGAAAGCAGACACCCTTGTCTTGTTCCTGATCTTAAGGGGAAGGATTTTAGGGGGAATGATTGCTTTATATTTCAGTTATGAAAGTGAATAATCTAAAAAATTATTAACTGCCTACCATGTGTAAGGCTTTAGGGTAGATATAGTAGGGTAGATATAGAAACAGAAAAAGAGATGAGTGTACCACTAAAGAAATCTACACAGTAGGTGAAATAATAGATATATAGTACATGTACAGATAATTAATAATACCCAGAAGTGTACAATAAAAGACAAATGGATAATATGGATGAAAAGTGCTAAAGAAGTCCAAAGGGAGAAGCCATTGTGGGTTACATATTATTTATGACCTACTTTATTTCAGGTAAAGGAGGTGTCTTGACTATAGTATATTGGGGGGGGGATATTAAGGAGAGCTTGATAAAGAAAATAAACCTTTAGTGGGGTCTTAAAGGATGCAGAAAGAGGACAGGTAAGCAAGTAGGCATTCCAGCTGGTGAGAGTGGCATGGGCACCAGAATGGAGATCTGCAGGGCATGGCTATGGAAAGTAAGTGGAATAATTTGTTTCATGTAGGAAAACAGGAGATAAAGTAAGCATATTGAGGGTAGATTCTGGAGCTCTTTGAATACTAGGCTAGAAGATAAAGCTTTTATTTATAGGTACTGATGAACCAATCAGCATTTTTGGCCAGTGTGTAATAAGATGAAATAGAATTTTAGGCAGATTAATCAGTGGTGGTAAGTATAAGTGTGTGGACATGGGAAAGATGGAATATGAGTAAAAGTGAGGGAGATGTAGTAGTATTCCAGAGGTACGGGGAATGACCCGAGATGTGGGTGTGGCACTAGAAATGCAAATAAAGAACTGATGTGGAATATAATTCAAAGGAATAACTGATAGGTCTCAGTGAATGAAAGGACATGAGAATGAGAGAGATAATAAACTAGAACTCCATATGTTAAAACATGTAATGTTGAGCCCCGGTTGGTGTGGCTCAGTGGATTGAGTGCCTGCCTGGGAACCAAAGGGTCACTGGTTAGATTCCCAGTCAGGGCACATGCCTGGGTTGCCGGCCAGATCCCCAGCAGGGGGTGAGTGAGAGGCAACCACACATTGATGTTTCTCTCCCTGCCTTTCCCCTTTCTAAAAAGAAATAAAATCTTTTTTAAAAACCTTATAATGTTGAAAATAAAGATTAATATTTATGGAAAAAAACATACAAGTTATTTTAGAGTATGTGTACAATCACCTTGGGCTAAAACAATATTTAAAAGTACATAATTTAAGTAGTGTCCCCACAATGATATGTTTTATTTTTTCTTTTGTTTCAATTTCTGCTTTTTGTTAACTTAGTTATTTTGGATCTGGGATTTATGTGTGAATCAAAAAGTTTATTGTGTATGTACATAGCCGCATGTCTTAACTCGTGTTCTCTCACTGAGACAAGTTCTAGAACCCTGGCTTACAAGAGAAAGGACTGCCTCTGAGTAAAGAAATGTAACTAGTTATGGAGTAAAAATGTCAGAAATGTGGAAAGTGTAGTACAGAGAAGTGATATTTGTAATGTTTGTAATCTTTTATAAACTTATTTAGAGTCACTGCACAATGGCATAAAGATTGAAAGCAGGCTAAATGTGTAGAGAATCTAGTTATGACTATTTATTTATTTAATAAAATGTCAAGGAAAAGTTATTTATCAATAGGAGAATGGAAAACAGTGTTATATTTATATAATGGAATCATACTCAGCAATGAAAAGGAGTGAACTACTGATTCAGGCAATAACATGGATGAATGTGTTTAGCAAAAACATTGGGCTAAGTTAAAGAAGCCTTGCACAAAACAGTATATACTGTATGATTCCATTTATATGAAGTTCTACAGTAGATGAGACTAATCTATGGGGGGAATCAGAATTATTGTTACCTCTGGGGAGCAGGGGTGAGGGAATAACTAGGGAGGCACACGAGGGAACTTTCTGAGGGTGATAGTGTTCTGTATCCTCATAGAGGTTTTGGGTCCACATGGGTGTATTCATTTCTCAAAACTATTAAATGGTGTGCTTAGGATGTGTCCATTTTACCATATAGAAATTTAACCTGAAAATGTAAACAAGTGTTGAACCTTGGTTAATGATGAGCATGCTGAAGTGTTTAGGGATGACAAGGACTAATACCTGCAGCTTACTTTAAAATGCACCAGAAATGATGGATAAATAATGGATAGATAATTATACAGTTTGTAATGAAACCAATATAGTAAAACGTTGACTTTAATATATGGGTGTATACTATATAATTCTTTCAACTTTTCTGTATGTTTGAAAATATTCACAATAAATTTTTTTGGGAAATTTAAGGAACTTTGAACCCATGAAACAAATGTTCGAAGGACTGTGATTTGCTGATAGGGAAGCTGGGGTTCTGAATCAGAATTTTGAGTTAGAATTTTATTAGTTGAATATTTTATTAGTTTTGAGAACTTGGGGAAATTGTAATTGGTTTTCTATACTATAAAATGTGAACAATAATATCTGTATCATAGAGTTTGTGAAGATTAAATGAGTTAACATATATAAAATACTTATTGTTTAGCATAGCATATGATAAGCTTTCCATAAAGTTTATTTTTAAAAGTTGGAAGGACATACAAAAAATACTGCAATTAAAAACATAGTTTCTTTGTCCTATATGAATTAATTCTGATAGATTAAAATATTTTCTAACAAATATTGGATATACAAGTATATTTCTTTACCACCCTCCAAAGGACAGAAAGGGTAAAAATTAAATATTTTTAAATATTTAAGTATTTCCTTTTACTTAGGTAAATAAAAAGATGGGACCCTTGAAAGGGAAAAAAAAACACATTTCTTTCTTATAGATTTTGTAACTTCAGTGTGATTCAGCACATTTATTGCATACCATTGCCAAGATCCTGAACTTTAAGAGAGAGGAAAACAACAGTGAGATCAGTCCCTACCCATAAGGAGACTCCATTCTATTTACTATTTCATTGGTCTTGAGAAGCTAAACACTGAATCAAGAAAATAGGCTGAAAAGTGCCTTTAGATGCTTAACTTACGTTAAATGTTAAATAACAGAGCCTAGACAGGGGATGAATGAGTCTGACAGCACTATCCGAAAGAACTTTCTCTGATGCTGGAAATGTTCTGTATCTGTATTGTCCAATACAGTAACCACTGGGCATGTGAGGCTACTGAGCATTTGAAATGAGGCTAGTGCAACTGAGGAACTATATTTATAATTTAATTTAATTTAAATTTAGCTACATGTGGCTAGTGGCTACCAGATGGAACAGTGCATCTCTACAGTGTGTTTCTCAAACTATATGAAGAAAAGGACAAGTTATTTTAAATTCCAAATCTGTTACGGCCTAATATTTTTGTAAAATGCAATAAAAGCTTGCTACAAAGATTTTGAAATGAGTAAAAAATCAAAGATATGTAAAATGCCACCTAATTTTTTTAATACTAGAGTCAACAGACATAAAATTACCCTGTCAAAATTACTATAAAAGTTTCTAAACACTCTCATCTTCTGTATTGTATATCATCGTGTACCAATGACAAGTAGTTTTGGGACTGGTAATTGTCGTGTACTGTACTTTGAACTAGGTCTAGTTCTTTCTTTGCCTAACATGCCTAAGAATAAATAAATTCCTTAAACCCACCTCTGTGTTAAAATTAGTGGTACTGATAATGGTTTACATATTTAGGTATAGTTCAATAATGTGGGTACTGATGGAAGAGTTAACACTCTTTACAACAAGTTTCATCAACTGTATATTGACAGTGCAATGTCGTCAGCTTCAAAGTGGACTGGGAAGGCTTATTTGATTCAGTGAAGCCATTTTTGCAGTTGGAGGTATAAGCTAAAAAATCCTTTTTTCTATGAAGTTCAGCCCGATGTCTACAGCAGCCAAATTTGCTCAGCAACAGAAAGAAATCCCTCTGGAATGCCTTTGTGAAAATCGCGTACAGAAATGGATTGGCACAAGAATTGACAGGATAAAAAAGAACCAGTAAAACTTTAGAGTTGGTTACTGTGATAAGGGGCACTTTGAAGGCAGCTGAGATGGCAAAAAAAGAGATAGGTGCCATGCAGGTGAAATCGGTGAAGACAAGAACTGCCATTTTCTTAGCAATCTTTGTATCTTTGTTGGCAGCCATCAGCTCTGGATTTTGAACTGCAAAATAAATTTTAAAATAGCAAGCACAAATGATGATGAAGGCCACCACATTGAGTGTCAGAATGGTTAATATGTAGACTTGTGAGAGAGTGGTTTCCACATCCATGGGGAGGCAAATGCTAACCTTCATGTAACTGCTCACACCCACAAGGGGCAACATGGCAATTAGAGTAGCAAAGAGCCATCCACCAAGCATAATCAGAATGGCATGTCTTAATCGTAGCTTGTGGTCCAGCCGAACAGCATAGGTGATGGTGTGCCATCTTTCTAGTGTGATGACCGTGAGGGTGTAGACAGAAAGTTCACTTGAAAATACAGTGAAGAAGCCAGCAGCACTGCACCCACTTCCTGTCTGCCAGTCTATGGCATGGTTATAATACTGGCCTTTGGTTTGGAAATCAACTGAGGCAATGAGAAGCAGATAGAGCCCCATGCAGAAGTCTGCAAAGGAGAGATTGCACATGAGAAAACGGGGCACTGTCAGTTTATAATGACTGGTCAGGAGAACAAAGAGGACAGTCATGTTTCCCATGATGGCTAGGATATTAATCAGCCAAATCAAGACCCTAAGGAAGTCATAGCCCATAATATCTTCACAGGGATTGAAAGCATCTGGTTCAGGAGAACATCGGACTGTCTTGGGTGAGCAGATATCATGGTCATAATCCCAGCCTCTCAGTTCACTCTCAGCAAAGATGGCAGAGTAACTGTAAGAAGAATATTTAGGCTTAATGTAAACTTAAGGGATTTTCTATGATTCTGATTTTTAAAAAAGAATTTAACAGTCATCCTTAGTGTTTTCTTAAAGCCTAAGAAACAAAAGGAAACAAAGCCACAATAGTCTCAGTCTTACATTTATTTGTTAAATTATCCGAGAACTCTGAATTGATGTAGGAGTTTAAGAAGGGAATAAAAAATTAGACTTTTTTTATATATATATAGATTGTATACATTGATGCAAAGACTTAATGAATCTGCTTACAGAGGAGGATTTTCTTTGGAAAACAAATTTATAGATGACAAAATATACTTGCTAAATCAAAGAGAATCTTTTCTTGGCATTTTCTTAGTTATTTATCTCATTCAGTTGCCACCCAAACTGCTGTGAATCTGTTTGTGGTAGAACACAAATGGGATTGGAAAGCTCACACTTTTTAATGTAGTCAGCTAGTGGTGCACTCGCTTGCACCTTAGTCCCTGCTAACTGAGTAGCCCAGAGAGAATCAGAAACCAAGGAATGGATTGCTAGAGCCCTAGAGGCAGAGAAAGAGTATAGTCATGGACAGTAGGAAGAAATAGTGAAAACAAATACTTAGGGGGGTATAAAGGAGATTTAGAGAGTGGATTGAAGAGGGACTCTATCCTGAGTAATGAGACAGTCCCACCTCTGCCACTCTCTTCCTCCCAACCCACTTGCTACTGTTTGAGTTCAGGTTTTCATCTTTTAAGGGACAATTACATCTGTTTTCTTCCTGGCATCTTTCCTCCAATTTTGCCATCCCAGTTCATCTGTACATTCCTCCTGGAATGGCCTTTCTTAAGTACATCTCTGTGCCTCACATTCTCATTTGCCACATAAGGATAATCATATCTTCCTTGCTAGGGCCATGCTAAGGATTAAATGCATTAATACATGTAGAATATTTAGAATAAATCCTGACGTATTAAGTGCTTTGTGAATATTAGGGATCTTATAATTATCTTGCAAATACCCTGTGCAATTGTCCTTTTGGTCACATAAAGTGACTAGTGGCTCTCAGAATAAGTTCTACTGTTTCATCCTGTGTGCTGTTGCTTTTCCCCTTCCTCTCATCTTTCTGATGAATACCTTCTCATCCTTAAAGAGAAGCTTCTGTTTCTTGATTTTATACCTTCAAGCAGTTTATTACCCCTTCTCTTTGGTATGGTTGTGCTTAGGTACCACTGTAATTGTTGAACCGTATTGTCATTATGTTGCGTATGATGCATATCTGTCTTCTTTAATATTTATTAGCTCCTTGAAGGCAGGGGACTAGATTTTATTTATTTTTGAAATCTCAGTGCCTCACACAATTTTGGCTCAGAATATCCATTCCGTAAATGTTTGTGGAATGCATAAAGCAGAGTAACCCTGGCCCTGAGAGGAACTGAGAGGACACAGGGACAACCGCTGCATACAGTATGATGCATGTAGGCTCAACAGATTTTCTATGTGCCTACAGTCTGCTACTATAATCTTGGGTGCTAGAGATTATTGATCTTTTTTTTTTTTTTTTGTCAGGACCGTTACAATTATGTATTTCACCTGACGGTTCCTCACACATTAAAAGAGTATTTTTCTCTACTTTCAAAGGTTTAGCTTCTCATGTTCTATATAAGGAAGTGTGTACCTAATTCAGTGAGTAGATGGAATGATGTATTTGAGCAGTACAGTTACTGAAGGGAAAGAACACAGATTTAAAAAATAAAAAGAAAAGAAACCCATGACCCAGGATTTAGAAAGGTGCTGGGCATCACAGAAGCCGATTTGGAACTGTGGGGGGACTGCTGCTGTGCACAGAAGACCTCGGCGGAACCTCCCCTGTTTGATTATTAAACATAAGTAGCACATTTGTTTGTCCTCATTTCATGCACATCGATCTAATTATTTTTAATCTTTAAAGTGGTAGAGTGGTTATAAACAATGAAAGATAATAGGTTATTTCTTCACATTAGAAAGGTCTTTAAGAACATCTCATTGAACCCTTCATTTTATTGGTAAGGAAACCAGAATTAAAGCAGGTAAGTGCCTTGCCTAAGACCCTCAGGATTAGGCGCTCGTGGCATTGTGAGGTCTTCATACCCATGGTCCAGGGGCCTTCCCTCTGTTCACCATTTCCTCGTCAGTGTCTGTCAAAGTGTGGTTCTTGAACCACTTCCATCAGAATCACCATGGCATTTGTAAAATGCAGATTCCTGGCTTCAAATCCTGAAACAAACTTGCTAGGGGTAGAGCCCAGGCATCTGCATTTTAAGCAAGTCTCCTAGATGATTACTACAAAATAAAGCCTTTATTCAATCAAGTGAAAACTTTCCAACTATTGCTGCCTTAATTTTCCTTATTCCTTTCCCCTTTCCAAAACTACTTCAGCTTCTAGAAGCACTAATTCAAATTTCTAAAACTTCTGCCAGGATTTCTGAATACATTGAATGTCAATAAGAGGTCAAGCATATCCTCTTTCCCACTCCCCTGGTCCTTTGCCCTTTCTTTTTTCTTTTTGCATCACTGGGTATATATCTAGCAATATTCTCCTTGGTGATTCATCTTCAGGCCAAACACCCATCTGCTGCTACTTACGTTTGTGTCCTGGGATGGCTCCTGAGGGCAGCGGCATGCTTACTGACAAAACCCAGCCTGGAGCTGTGATTAGTACTGAAGACTTATGCAGGGAATGTGAATGGACTCACAGAGGCTTAACAATATTGAGTCAGAGGAAGGAGAAGCAGTAGTACCACTGCTCCAGTCACTATGAACAAAGAAAGGAGAAAAGACTAGACAGAATTTTAGGAAAACGGTGGGGCCAGCCCTAGCAGTGAGAATGCCATGGTATCTTGGGGAAAGCAGGTAAGGCTTAGTGGCTGGCTCTAGATGTCTAAATTCTAGAGAGTCAGGAAGAGCAATCTGGTTGGAAGGGGTGGGAGGGGATTTATCATAAAAATGATTTTGCAGGAAGCACACTTTTAAAAGTTATATATTTCAGGTAGTTTTGGGGGTTCTGGAGATTAGGGGACTTGTTTTAAAGAAGTGTTAGCAAACTTTAAGACTTTATACTCATTTGGGAAGGCTTGCGGTGGGGGCTAATGAGGATTATTGAGAGAAAGCTGAAGCCTTCCCATCCCCCAAACCACCCCTTGGTGCTACCATTGATTGTACCCAGACGTGGCTTCCTGTGGAGATAAAAAGCCATACAACTGCAAAAGAGTAAGGTGGGAGACTGGTGGAAAGACTATTAGGAAAGAGTGGGAAGGGTGAGGAAAAGGAACACTGGAGGCCCGATGGGGACAGACCTAATTAAAAGAAAAAGAAAAGAAGGATATAGGATATAATGTTTTTTTCGGCAACAATTTCCATAGTTCTGAAAGCCAAATAATATTTCTGCTGTCCCTTAGAGATGAGGAAAAAAGGCTCAAAAAAGGTAATTCTTGTCCAGGAATACCCAGCATTATAGGAACATTTCTGTCAAGGATTCACACCCAACTCTGAGGAGACTGGAAGCCCAGGGTCCTTCCATCATACTATCCTGCTGCCTTTATGTGACTTGTGGATTGATAGGGGGAAAAAGAAGAAAAAAGATATACAAGAGGGAATGGAGATTGGGAGGATTTCTTAGAAGGGCATCTGGTTTTGTAGCCTGAAGGACACATGGGGGAAATGATAAAATTTCTAAATTGCAGTAAGCGTGACATGGGGACTCTGGGGTTATTGTTCGAGGCATGCTTTTTTTTTTTTTTTTTTTTTTAAGGTACGTGAGATGCCGAGGCAGCCAGGAAAAATGTTGAAAATATCAGTCAGTAGAATGGAAACATAGCTCTATTCTATGGAGTATATTAGTGATAGCATTAAGGCTGAGTAATTGTAAGCTCCATAACAGACCGGTCAAGGTGGCCTAAGTCTCTTTAAAGGAAGTGACTACTTCTAGAAGCTGTGTTGTCATCAGTTAATCTTTGTGGGATGTTGACCATATGACTAGTGAAAATTCCTACAAATGAAATTATCATTTAAAGAAGCCCTTAATGACATTAAAATACTTGCAAGTGACTTGAATTTCTGAGGAGAATTCAGTATAATTGTAGAATGAACATGTAGGTACTTACTTAAAAAGATTGTTTTTTCTTCAACAAGCTGAATGAGATACCTGATCAACTGGATGCCACTTGCAAAGAAAAGTTCTGACTTTAAAGCTATTAAAAATGCTTTGCAAACACTATCCCCCCAACCACGACTTTTATCAAAAGAAAATTGCTGCCACTGATAATAATAAGGGGCACACAGAATGAGATGTGGCTTCCTGGGTTTCTTCATGCAAATACTTACAACGTTTTATTGTTTGGTTTCCATGCTGTGCTTTCACATTGTTTGGGGAAGTTTTCAAAAATGGAAAATAAAAAATTCTGCCTGAAAGAGAAGAGGGGGGAAGAAAAAAAACAGTTGAGCTTTTGGTCTTAAACTAAATTTGATCATGTCTATTTATGCTTTGTTCATCCAAATTCTTTACCTATTACACCAACTTTGTGTTCTGTACCATTGTCCTAACTGAAATGCTTCCTACGGAGAGAGTAAAGGCTTCTGAATTGTCATTAGAGTGCTTTAAGCTTTGATAAAATGCTTCTGAATGTTAAGTGTTTTGTGCAGGCTCTAGAGAGGAAAAAAGCTTAAATTTGTCACATTGAATCACGGGTTTTTCAATGCTCATTAAAAGCCATCTTTATGGTATATTAAGGTTTGCTCCTCACCACTCTCCTCACTCTCTTTGAATTGTAACTGGGAATCTCTTTTGTAGGGATTTGGAGATACTGCACCTGACATCATTATGTGAATTTTCTGCCTTTTTTTCAGTTATGTGCAGAAATATATGTAGGTGCTCCCTTTTCCTTCATCTTTCCCTTTAAGCCTTTAGCCAATAGAAAGGGGGGAAATGCCAAGGAATTAAAAGCAGGTCTATACTTGTGTTCCTAAAATAAAACCAAGGGGAGGAACAAAGAAAAAGCTGATGAAAAAGTAGAAGGGGGAGCAGGCTGTGAGAACCTCAACGTTGCCTAAGGAGGAAAGGAGAAATGGAGGCTATCCGGACCAGACATTTCTATACCTTCTTCTTCCCTTACATTAACAAGACAATTCCTGTTAGGAATGATTTCGTACAGAAGCAGGAAAGTGGAGAATATATCAGAACTATTTGACCTACTGGACTCACTTTAAAAAATTATTCAGCTTGTTATTTGGGGTGAGGATTACACATCCTGAAATTTTAGTCAAATTGTGTGTGTGAGAGAGAGAGAGAGGGAGAAAGCGAGATGCTGTCTCTAATCTGACACTAAGAGATTCTGTGTGAACCAATCTACACTTAACATGAAATGTGGTTGTTTGTGTCCTTCAGATAATAGCACTGGGTTCCGTCTACTCTATCTTTTTTGAAATTTTAATCAGAGATAGCAAGGAGGTCTTCAGGGCCCTGTGCCCAGGCAGCTGTGAGCACTATCCAGACTTAGCAGCTGCAGGGCAGAGGGGTGATCAGGGATTGCACAAACATCCCACTGGCCCAGCTTCAGGCTCCGCGTCCTCACTAGCATCCAAGGTCTCAAGCTTTAGGGGTATGAAGGAATCAGTTATCCCAATCGAGACAACCCCTGGTGACATTCCCATTACACTCTGTGGCCCACAATTGCATAATCTATTTTTTTAATACTTAGAGACAGTCTCTCTTACCAGCTGGAATAAAAAGCCCCTGAACTACAGTGTTTGAAGGCCAATGATTTCAGAAGGGATGTGACCTCTTTGCTACAAAAATGGTGTCCAGAACCTGTGTCTGTATTCTTCTGGTTGGTCTCTCACCAGCTTTGCTCATTTCCAACCCAACCTACATCCTGCTGCCAGAGTGATATTATACAAAAGGAAATCTGAGTAATTTTGCTTTAAATTCTTCAGTGGTGGCCCATCCTCTGAACAACCTGGCCTGGCGCTCAGAGCTTGTCATGGCCCACCTCTCCCTAATTTCCTCTCCTCATTCACCTTCTTCCATGTACCCAGAAGTCTTCTGGCTCCAGTTTTTCTGGATCATTTTCATCGCACTATCTTTTGCCTTTGTGCCTTCACAGGAAGTATTTTGCCTTTTTTGCATGTTTTTTCCCACACCTCTCTAGCCCACCTGTTCTTCAAGGCTCAGCAGAAGTCACTTTCTCAGGAAGCCTTGCATAAGCCCTGTTGCCATTTAGAAACTCTTCCTCTGTGCTCCCAGAGCACTCCCAAACAACCTACCAACCAACCATGAAATGAAACAGAGTAAAATAGACAAGACAATATC
Source organism: Tonatia bakeri (assembly GCA_004024845.1). Classification (NCBI taxonomy): domain Eukaryota; kingdom Metazoa; phylum Chordata; class Mammalia; order Chiroptera; family Phyllostomidae; genus Tonatia; species Tonatia bakeri. The sequence goes on along the minus strand of PVIA01000747.1, from coordinate 112,915 downwards.
AGAACATATTACACGTAAAAAGTTAAGTATTGCTTTGTTTTATGTCAGTTACATATGTGATGTGAACTGGGTTGCAGTTTAAAAATGTATTTTTTACTATGCATCTCAGGTAAAAATGTAGAAAACAATGCTTAAAGGAAAGAATGAAACTCTATGTACACTGCCATTCCATCCTGGAATGAAATGAATCTGTTGAATCAGTAAGATGCCCCTCACTGGACACAAACCAGCCAGGAGCTTGTGCCCTTTTTCTTCTGTAAGCTGAACCTCAGGGAGCTATGATTTTGTCTGAAACAGAAGATGGTCTGCTGCTGCAGGAGAAATAGCTTAAACAAAACAAAAAAATCTTCCTATAGGTTTTTTTTGGTCTATTTTTAATTAAAGGTTTAGACATTAGGTAAAATTTATCCTCTTGAGGCCACTTTCCCACCTCTTTAGAAATTGTGCTGTCTGATAAGGATTAGAGCTAATTGATCTTCGAGATGCCAATTTTGTATTCATTTTGCACTGCTATTATAGCCTAATAATTTGAGGCTATAATTCAATTAGCTCAAGATAGGGTCCAAAGGTCTTCAGCTGCAGGGTAAGTTGACTATTTGAAATCATTTTCAGGAGGAACCAGGATGGTTCATTTGCTTCCTGTCTATCTGAAAAGGGTCTACAAGGCAGGGAGTGGGAAGGCGGGGAGCTGTCTGCCAGTTGACTGTTTTGATGTCTGAATTTCTGCCACAGCTCGGCAGGCTTTACCGTTTGTTTTTTACTTACTCTTTTGCTGGCAAGTTTCTAAAAGCACAGCAGTGGCTGGGGTAAGTCAATATGGCATCCTGGAGATTGGTGAATTTTTCTCTCGATGGCAATTTTTTTAGATAATAGGATGATGTGGCAATTAGTTTCTGAATGGACTCCAGCCCATAGCTAGGTAGGGTCTGCAGTTTGGTGGAAGAAATATCCCTGAAAAATAAAAAGGAGAAAGACTTTTTATTTATTTATTTCATACATTTATTTGATTCATAGAATGAAGCCTCCTCCAAACAATAGCACCATTCTTGGTTTTGAGGAATCTTTTCTCCATCTTGTCTTTCCCCTAATTTTGCATTTTAGTTACTACTCTCATTAAAATTAAAATCTAAATTCAAAAGAGCTAGTCTGTGTTTTTTTCTTATATGCATCCCATTATTCTTTTCAAGGTTGAGTATAACTCCTTGTACCTGCCATACACTCATTAGCATTTCTCCTCTCCTGGTTCCTTTCTCCCTCTCTCTCTCCCTTTCCCTCTCTCCACTTAGCAGAAGTGAAATAACTACCTGCTTTACGAGACAGTAGGCACATGCAGTGACATCGCTTTTGTGCTCTACCCCAGGGGGAATACTCAGGGCTTCAGATGCCTTGTCTTTGATTGATGAAGCCCTGCAGGGTAGGTTTCCATGAAGCACAGGCTGGTTATGTTATTAAGAGCTGCTGTGCATGTTAGTCATCATCTGCCTGGGAAGCAGAATGCACGTTCTGCAAGGGCAAACTGGATTCAGCAGTCCAAAGCGAGCGAACTCGGACATGCAGGCAGAACTGTGTGGAAAGCTCAGGTTTCGTAAACAAAGTCCTGAACGCCTTGGTTTTTCTAGACTTGAGGCCATGTCCAAGAAAACTCCAAACAAGTAAATTGTGTCAGGGAAGAGCCGTCAGTGGAAATTTGAAAAGTCTGCCCATCTTCTAAGTGGCTGCTGCTGATGCCCCAGGAAGCTCTCCCAAGCAGTGCAGCTGCCTCCTCTGCACATGAGGCGGCCCTCCACAGTTAGTGTTACAGGTTGAATTGGGTCTCCCCAGATCATATGTTGAGGTCCCAACTCCCAGGACCTCAGAATGTGACATTATTTGGAAATAGGGTCTTTACAGAGGTAATCAAGTTAAAATGAGCTCATCAGGATGGGCCCTAATCCAGTATGACTGATATCCTTATAAAAAAGAGGGAAAATTGGAGACGCATACACATATACACACAGAATGCCATGTAGAGATTGGAATTATTCTGCCACAACCAGAAGGAGCGACCAGCAGTAAGAAGAGAGGCCTGGGACAGACGCTTCCCTCCTGGCCCTCAGAAGGAACCAACCCTGCTTACACCTTGATTTCAGACTTGCAGCCTCCAGAACTGAGAGACAATTCATTTCCATTGTTTAAGACACCCAGTTTGTGGTACTTGGTTACAGCAGCCCTAGAGGCTGATGCCCCACAACACAGGCTGGGGGCGATATGGCTGGACACCCTAAGCAGGGCGTCCCCTGTTGGGGTGCACTGGGCAGTGTGCCCTGCGCAGGGAGAGGAGGCAGCACTACTGTACTCACAAGATGGCAGGCCCCGTGGCCCCCTGGAAGGCTCCATTGTGTATCTTCTTCAGGTGGGCATTTCCCTTCAGGTCCCTGTGGGGAAGGACAGTATCCTTAGCAGAGTTCACACCTCCTGTGTAACCAGTCATAGCTGTGTGCACTCAGGTTCGGACCAGCCAGTGCGTGGTGCTCAGGCTGACAGGGCATGAGGTGGGACTGTAGGTAAAGTGGAAAAAGACATGCTAGTGTTTGGCGAAATTGTGAAATGGTGAGTGTGTGTCTGGCCCCACCTTTCCTCTGTAACACCCCCTACTCGACAGAACCCTTGGTCCTACAACTAAAAGTACTCACCCCCCTGTCCTGGAGTTATGGATGATTACTATCGGACAGCTGGGTGATGATGAAAACGCTGCTCCAGTGTTCAAGGCTGAAGGGTAGACGTGCAGCCTGCCCTGTATCAAGGCTCTCAGCTGTCCTGACCTTGGAGGTCTCAGAATTTACTAGTGATATACTGAGGTTTGCAAATACTGTACTTAAAAAAGCAGGGTTCATTCAAAGTTACTCCTCTCATCATGCTAATTGCACTCTTTTTTTTTTTTTTCAAATATGCGCTTCTACCTGGGTGAGAAAGGGGAGGAAGTACAGGCTGTGCAGAAAATTGTCCCATAACCTGAGTGCCCCGCTGTTCTGTGCTGTGTGTGTGATGATCACCAGGTGCTTGTTATGGAAACAAAAGGGTTTAGGGCCATGGCTCTTAAGCCTGTGGCAGAAGCCCAAAGCTGCTACGGCAGTGGCCATCTGGGGGCTTCTGTTGCCTTTGACTCAAAGCAGCTCAGGGTGAACTGCTCAGAAACAGCTCAGGCTGGCCCTGCAGAATTGCCTCCTGCCTGGGCCCAGATGCTGGCATCTCCAAACACAGGCTCTTCTCTGGGTGGACAAGGGAGCTGGGAGAGGAGTCCCTGCATGCAGACTTGCCAGTCTTCTTTTCAGCACTTCCTTTTTATAGGAGAAGGGTGGTGACTCAAAGAGCATTCTACAAACCATGGACACTGGGCACAGAACACATCCATCGCTGGTGTGATTTTGAGCATGGCAACGTGATTCGTCTGCATCATGTTACAGCATTACATGGCAAACCGACGCACTGAGACCCAGGCGCCCTCCTCTGCAGGGTGCCTAGGTAATTCCCGGGCTCATCTAGTGACATTACATCTTCTCAGCATCTTTCTGTGTGTCTCCATAGCACAGCTGCCATTTAAAAGCTGCAGACGCCCCTGCATCTCCCTCCCAGGGTAACTGTTTTCCACATGCTTCTGCTAAGCGTTCTCCTTGGAATCCCTCAGCCCTTTAATCAGAATGCACCTGTCAGTCTCATATTGTCTCATCCTCTGGGTGTATTTCCATTTTCAAAAGGATGAGGTTGTCAGAGACAATTGCTGTTTAAAATCTAAATCAAAAGAATTTTTTCTTCCTGAGCTTCCATGGCTCTTCCTCCTGATTTGGTTTGTTTTAATTATGTTCAGTTATGGTCACAAATCTTTGAAACTGGGCTCCATGAACAGGTAATCCTCATGCCAGCCAGGTCAAATTAATTTTTCAAATTTCATGATAGTATTTTGCATGTTATATTAAAACCTGAATCTTTCTGTATACTGATGACTCTGCATTGTGTAACTTGGTCAAAAATAAATCAAATTTGTCTGCCACATTTTTTCTGGGTGTCATTTTTAGGAACTTTCCCAGGTGACATGGTCCTCTGGGGGTAAGAAGCACAGGCAGGATGACCTTTGGAAGCACCATGGGAGAACCACCAAATGCCACCCAAAGTTTTCCCAACCGAGGTGCTCTGGGAATGATGGGAACTGACTCTCAGACCCCTGGAGGTGTCTGAGGACAACTTCCAGTGCTGCTCTTCTCCACCCTGTCCAGCCCTAGTAAGTAGTGTGTTTGAGAACCTGGCCGAGCTTCGGTGTCATTGTTCTGAACAACTTTGGACAGGCTTATTTTTGAGGAAGGTGTCAGGCGCTGGGCTGAAGGTAGATTTTGAAAATTTTGCTTGACAGTCTTGAAAACTCCTCCTCCTTCTGTGCTTACATCCTTCAACGGGTCTTCTTGTCCTTAGAAGACAATTCGGACTTCTTTCCATGGTCTCTGTTCTGCATGATGCGCTCCTGCTCCATCTCCAGGTCTGTCTCACACCAGTCTTCCCCTTGCTGATGGCCCTCCAGTGCACTGGCCTCCTCTTAATTCCTGGAGCTTATAAACGTCTTCCTCCGACCCCAACTCAGGACCTTTGCCCATGCTGTTGCTTCTTTCCGAAACACACTTCTCTTCGCTATTGCCGTGGTGGACTCCTTGTCATCTTTTAGGCTCAGCCTAAATGTCATATTCTTGTTGGCACTATGACCTATCCTACAGTCAGTTGTCCCTCTGTATTCTCACAGGTCTCAGTGATAAGTTTTCTTCATAGTATACAGGGTCTAGCAGAAGTAACGCCACTGAGTGTGGTTGGTAGGGTACATGAATGTACTGCATGAGGTGGACAGCAATATGAACATGTCACCTAAAATGCCATATGGTGTGCTTGAGTGTGGAATTGTTATGTTACAGAATGACATGCTTATGATTTTGTAATAAAAGATTTGGTATAGATTACCAGCTCATAAAAGGGGTGTTATTTGTTCTGGACCCCATATATCACTACCTGCAAGAATTTACTTTTTGTCTGTCTTTTATGCTAGAACAGAAACTTCACGAGGGCAGGGACTGTTTCTACTCTACCATTGTGACCCAGCACTTAATATAGTGCCTAATCAGTTGGTGATGCTTAATATAATATGTACTGACTAAGTAAATGAGTGAAATTGATTTGTGTTCTTGGTTTCCACTTTCTCCCAACGAAGGGTGGAGGACACAGAGTCTTGACTAATGGTGCTTTTTGAAGCCCATACCCATTTTGGTTTCTCCAAAGCAGCTGAGACACTGCTGGCCCAGGCCCTTCCTCCTGCAGTCCTGCCTTCTGACCTCCCAAAGGATGCCCTCTGCTGGTTCTCCTCCTGCCTGTTTGCTCTTGCTTGGCTTCTCTTCCCATGTCTTGTTTTCCTCAATTTCATGTTCAGTCCTCTTATTTTTTCCCCTTGTCCAGGTGACCTCAGTCACAAAGGATTTCAGCTGCCCCTCTATTCAGATAATCCTGATGTCTGTGTCTCTAGCTCTGAACTGCCCTTTCCAACCCTCTGTCCTTCCTGCTGAAAGACGACTCTTCTCTAAGCACCTCTCTCACATTTCCCTTCCCAGGACTTCTCATTTTCTACAGAAGAGAGTCCTAATTCTTTATTCTGGCATCTAATGCATTTCTTGCTTTGTCCCTATCCTGCAACTAGAACTTTCTAGGAGGTACTGTTTGCTGGTCTATGAACGTATCTCATGCCTCCTCCTTGGGCCATTCTTTCTGTTGTCCTCTGCCTGGAGTGCATTTTCCTTCTGTCTTTGCATGGCTAAGTCAGGCCCAGTGCAAGGCCTGCCTCTGTCACAAGGCTTTCTCCGATTTTCTTCTTCCTGTCTTCTGTTTTGGTTACTCCTTGGTGTACAGTTTACATACCATTTGGAGATGGTTCTTCCTAGGCTGTCAGCTCTTGTGGGCCAAACACCGGGGCTTATTCATGTTCATTTTCCCTCAAAATACAGCATGGTCTTTTAAACACAGCTGTTGCTTGGCAGACACTTGTTGAGTGAATAATGGAATGAGGCATCTGAGAGTACTGTGCCAGGAGAGGATATGCCTCTGATTTAAATTTGTCAAAAACAGATTCAGTTGGCTAGAGCGAACCCTTCATTAAATTCAAGTCAACAAGAAAATGACAGAAAATTTACTCCATGATAGGAAGAACAACTTTGAAAAAGCTACTGTTTCTGGAGTGCTTAGAATGTGCCAGACCTATACTAAAAGCATAAAAATATGCTATTATTTCATTATTATTTATTCATTCATAGTTAATTAACTATGTAATGTAGTAAATAATAAATGAGCACCTACTCCGTGCTAGGCACTGTATTAAGTATAGAGCATGCAAAAATAGACCTTTTCATTTTTTGGGTGGTATCCCCAAAATAAGCCTATTAGTGGCTCTATTTTATGAATGAGAACACTGTGGCTTAGACAGGTTATGTAGCTTCTCCAAGATAGCTGATAAATAGTGAGATTAGAGATCTGTTCTCTTAGCCATCAAACTATATAGCATGGTATCAATATAATAGGGTCTTTGGTTAATATCTATAGTTAAAAGAAATATATAGTATGAGAGTATTATATAGATTTATGCTCTGCAACTTCAGACTGGCAACATCAGCATCTCCTGGGAGCTTGTTAAAATCTCTATCCTAGGTCCATTGAATCAAAGTCTCTGAGGGTGAGGCTGAGGAATCTGTGTTTTAACAATTCACGTTATCCTTATGTGTGTTCAGGTTTGAGATACACTGGTGTAGACCACAGTTTATATGATCTATTTATTATAAAAGCCTTTTCACTTCCTTTCCTTAATTTTGACTTTAGTCGAGGTTTTCATGTGCTCTTAGTTTTTATTATAGAGAGCGGTAGTGTGATCAGCACTTCACCTTGCACCTGTTAGGGTTCAAACAGTCCTCACCCTGCATTCTTTGTGAATGAACCACTCTTGTACAAAAGAAGCCATACAATAGAGAGGTTGAGAATAATGAAGGAACCAGTTGGTTGGGATGCTCCCCTTGATTTAAAAGCTGTTAACACTGGGGACTCGAGTAGGGTCTAGTGAAAATTCAAGGTTCCTTCACCCCGTGAAAAATAAGCAACCTATTTCCTGCTCTTTCTGTCCACCCTTCCCCCCGTCCCACCTGAGCCCCCACCACTCAGGCAGCAGGGAGGTGGGACTCTGAGTTGGTCTCTTGTGGTCAAGTAGCTGCTAAATGGTGTTACCCAATTTCTCTGCAGTGGGGCCAATGGGAAAGAACTCCTTTGCTAGAACTGTGCTGCCTCTAATGCACTCTCCTCCTGTGCAAGGGGCCTGGAGAGGGAGATCGTGAGATGGCGGAGCCTAAAGTAGGGTGTCAAATATTTCAGTGAACTGTCAACTTCAGTGTACCAGGCTGCATCTATCTTTGAAATCTGGGTGCTCTGGTATCTCCAGCCGGCCAGTTGCCTAGTAACATGCATGAAACATGGAGAACTAGCCACTTGAAAGTTTATTTTTGTCCTGAGTTAGCTGCTGAAAATTGAATGTAATCTGGTAGCCAGAGTAGTATTTCATTCGTATTCATGAGCTGGGGAAATAAGCGTACTTACAGGGAAATCAGCGTTGTCCCGTTGAATGCATGACTTTGTATTTCTTCAAATCCGTTTTCATATAGTTTGCTGAAGAGGAAAGAGAGAGGGTTTAGGATGGAAAGAAACAGTTTGGAATTACACGTTCTTCCTCATGTGACATTTATTACTAAGATAATTGCTGGCATTCATAATGTCTATCTTTGTTTCTCTAACATTTTAGATTCTAAATGTTAGAATCTGGTAAAATAAACCTATTCTTTTTGCTCCAGTTTCCCTCCACCTCCACCATTATTACCTCCAACCACCATCAATTTTAAGTGTTTGTTAAGTATCAGATACTTAACCAGCCATTCTACATATATTTTATGATTTAATCTTCATCATCATTTCCTTATTATCCTGATAAGTAGCCCAAGCCTCGCCATTCTTGTGTAGCTTGCTTAAGGTCAAAGAAAGCAGGACAGAACTGGGATTTGAAGACAGAACTGACCAGCAAGTCTCATCTCCTGTTGAGCAGGCCCATGTGGGCATTTGGGCATTCTAGGATGCTGGAAGCTGAGGGCAGAGGAAGGGAGGCTCCCGTGGGGAGTTACCTCTCCTTTTTCTTGAATGAGTATGTGGCTTTGGTGATGTCATATCTGGCTTCACAACCAAGAAGATTTCAATATCTGCAAAAGTTCTTTAAGACCCATTAGTGGATAATGAAATCTAGTTGGGTGCAGTCAGCATTTAAAAAAATAAAATAGAAGTGATTAGCACAGAATGGAAAATATTAGTGTATTGCTTGTAATGAGGGCAGTACTGTTCATGAATTTTCCCATAATTTTGCATGTTATATACACATAAGTATATACACATGTGTACATATACACACATATACATGTGTATACATGTCTGCCCAGAATAAGACATCAGATGCTTCTTAGAACACAGATGCTGGGAAATGCTGGAACCAGAAAGGACTTTGGGGAGAATCAAGTGTTGCCCCTTCATTTTGCAAAGAAGGAAATAGGATCGGAGAGTAAAGTGACTTGTCTAAAGCCGACAGGCAGAAAAAATGGGACCAGAACACACTTTGTGTGTACCTACTTCTTGCTCATCGGTTTTGCTGGTTGTTTTTACTTTTCTTCCCTGAGATGACCCCCTCTCCTTCTTCCTGCAGGGCTATGTTTGATTCACAGTGCAACCTTTCTCGGCAGCTCTGTTTAAACTACCATCCTCCTCTCCCCCAGCATCTCAGCATTCCCTATCCCCCTTCTCTGATCTTTTCCTTTGTTGCTTTAGCATCGTCTGACCCACGATTATATTATACTTGTTCATTGTCTACATCCTCCAGCAGAATGTAATCTGTTCTATTCATTGCAGAATCTCTGCATCTGGAACAGTGGCTGGCACCTGGGATGATGACAGTCAGTATATGTTAAATGAATTGGATGAATAAGCGGGTCTATGGAAGGTGCATGCATTTCTTACTATAAATTATAGTCAAATGCATTTGAAAGCCACAGTCTTATGTAGAAATATTTGTGTAAGTTCTTCATGAACAAGGATGTAAGACTCAAGTGAGAAAGGGCTGTGGTAAAATAATTTAACTCCTGCATCTGGCAGGACGCTAGCTTCCCTTCCGAGGTTGCTGGCAGCTGCATGGCTGTGTCAGGAATGGTTTGGGGAATGTGACTTGTGAAACAGTTTAGGCACATTCTCCACTGCTCTCACTCCATATGGCTGTTATCTGACCGGTTTCCCTAATATTTGTTTAATAAAAAAAAACATGGAATTTTATCTCGGAATATGCATATGTGTGTAGTGTACATGTCTGTAATACATATGTACTTTTTTGTGTGTTTGTGGCTTCTTTCCATCAACCCACAGCACACCTGAGACAAACCAGCATATAAATAAATAGAAGTGGGGCTCATGTTGAAGCATGATATTTGAACACTGAAATTCAGAAAGCACAGAGGTTATGAAATACTTTGTAAAGTCTCCTTGTTAGACTGAGTTCAAAGAGGGAAGAGGAATATACTTAATTCATTTCACGAAACCCTCAGGCCTCTCGCAATGCCTGCTGCCTCACAGGAGCTCCATGGTCAGGCCAGGTAGAGCAGGAGCCGTGTCCGGCCATGGGAGGAATATCCTTCCCTGGCTCCTCCTGCTCTTGTGTGCTTTGTCCTGGGAGTCTTCTGAATTTAAGCTTCACTTGCCAGCTCTTAACTATATTCTGTAGTTGATTATTGGATGCCATTTTTTTCAATAGTTTTCCTTCTCCATTTGTAGTGTACGATCTGAGGGGATACATAATTGGTTTATACTTGTTGTCTTATATAATTATAAACAAGCTTCTGGCCTCCTTAGCACTGAGTTGCATGGGAATTGTATTTTTCATTTTATACTTAGAATATTATTCTTTGGCAGTATCTCATCATTTATAGCAATCTCTATTCGATAACAGAATCATACCTGTCTTTTCTCTGAACCTCTTTGAGATTGGATTTCTTAGAGTCTAGGATAGGGTTCATCAAAACATTCTCCTCTGTCTACTGAATCAGAGTCAGCTGGATGCTTGCCAAAGATGCAAACTCAGACCTACTGGCCAGGGGCAGCACAGACCTACAGAATCACACTCTGGTAGTGGCATCCAGGAACATGTGCTCTTTAGCAAGCTTTCCCAGTGAGCCTTGGGTATGCCACTTTGGGACCCCTTGCCCTAGGGTATGTCATAGGCTGATGCAGTTTTCATCATTCCATAGTACACACTGGGTAGTCTATTGGCCAGAACTGAGTTGAGTCTAGTCCCCTTATCACTTTCTCTGCCTTGCAAGTGAGAAAACTGCATGTGTAGTGGATCAAGGAAAAGTAGCCCTTACTTTGATTTTGGCAAAGCAAACGTGCCAGCAGTTGTCTGGATGCCATTTCCCACCACTGCTAGGTGCTGCCCTGATGATCCTAGTTTTCATACATATTAGGATTTTGTACTTTTTTGTGGGGCCTTCAATGTTCTTAGTACCACCTCAACATTAAGTCTGCAAGCCCAGAGCCCAACTGCCTGGGCTTGCATCCCAGTCTGCAAGCTTATGAGCTGAATTTACTTTGGGAAAGTTATTTAACCTCTCTGTGTCTCAATTTCCTAATCTGAAAATAAGAGTGATAATAATAGTATTGATCTCAAAGGCTATTGTGAGGATTAAAACAGTAAACATGTTAAAGACTTAGAAATAGGTTCTGGAACACAGTAAATATACAATGTGTTGCTCCTATTACTCATATATGTGGCGGTGGCCTCCAGCTTCCTGACCAGAACTAGGGTAAATGGTCTCCCTTTCCATGCTCCAGACAGAATTTTCATGAAATGCAGCCACCTGTTTAAATGAACTCCACAGGGGTAGGGCCGTTCTGTTCCCAGGTGGAGCAGGTTGGCTCAGTGGCCAGGGCTACCCCAAACGTACTTACTCTCTGAAAGCCCTCAGCCACCTTCAGTCTGGGTTGGCATCATTGACATTTTTGCATTTGGACATTCTTCATGTCTTTTTTTAAAAAATAGCTTGGGTCCTGCATATGCCAGTTTTCCAAAGAATATGGCTCATTGTTTCCTTTTCAGCTGCTGCTCTGAATCTCCATTCTTACCAGACTCACACAATAGAATGCACGGCATTGTTTTGATTAAAAGACTGGCTCCCTTAGTCCAGAGAAATTACAAATGCAAGTGGGAGACCTCATGTTGTCAGGCCTGCGCAATGCTTTATGCCCTTTAAAACATCTAGAGAGTCACTTCAGATAACTTTTTTTCCCCAAACCTCATGGTGTTGGAAGGGCCTCCTTTGCCTTGAGGATGCTGTCACAGGCACAGAGATGAATTTCCTCCTCCTCTCCTCTATTATAACAGTTGCACTTTACTTTAAAGCATTGTCTGGGCTCTCTATTCAAATGTCAGTAACTGTGATTCAAACAGAGAGAATGGCACCTTTTTATTCAAAATAATATTCAGACTTTAGAACTTAACCACAGATGACACTTTAATTCTGAATGCTGCCTTGTAAAAAACTGCAAATATTCATGGGGCTGTGAAAGCATTTCTGGGGTGATATTAGTGTTTTGCCATAGTTCTCTCTTGGATCACGTAGCCACCTAGTTTTGGGTGATTTCAAAAAAGAAAGCTTAATTTATGTTTACAGACCCTCAGGTCTCAAAGAGTGGCCGCCATTTTTGAAGGGCAAAGCATACTATTTTAGAAAATATGCCCCATGGTGGTATACTATAAGCAAATTTTAATCAAACAACTATACAAACACAATCTCAAAGAAGAGGGATCCTAAATTCACCACTGTCTTCTTCGTGTGGTACTTGGCTGAAGTCCTTTTATATCTGAATAATTCCTCATGCATAAAACCATTTCTCTAGTGGATGCCCTGGCAGTGGTTTTATGGATAATTGTCATCAGTCACTACTATCTGCTGCCAGGACACTAGTTCTGAATGTTCATCAGAACTCCCCTATTTCTGTGGGGTTTGCAGCCTCTATGGCAGGAGATCTCTCTCTATGATTTGGTCGTGCCTCCTGCTTTTCAACAGCACTTGAATTCTTATGTTTCCTTCCGCCTCAGCAAAGTCTATGTCAACTTAGATGACTTTATCATATGTAATAATAAAAAGATGACAGATATTCAAGAAATGCTGACAACAATGGATTATAATATATTGAATAAAAATTTTAAAAAAATGCACATTCCATATTTAAAAAGAGAGAAAGCAAAAGAGAGTGAGAGATAAAAGGAAGGAAGAAGAAACCTCTTTTTTACAGAATAGTGCTGGCTAATAAATGTGGAGGAGTGATAGACTTTAACATTACCATTTTGTCATTCCATATCTAATAGCTGAATAATCAATAGATGCTGAAACCATTGAATGAAAGGTTTTTGGCCATAGGATAGTCACACTAACTCAAAATGATCCCACCATGATTTACTTATTAATGACAAAGGGAAACAAGCACCCTTATGATTGTGGGACTGTCAGTTACTAACTACCTTAACCAAATAGCCAAGAGGTGGCACAGGGGGACATGATGTGCCTCCTGGTTTGATGCAGTGGGAGAGACATAACATCTTTGTTGTGTTCTTACAGAAAGGTTGACCTGAATCTAGTCATAATAACACAGTCATATGAGGCCAGACAATTGGCCCAGGGCCCTCAAAGGACTCAGTGTCATACAGAGCAGAAGAAGGCAGGGGTGTAGTGCTTGGGGGTAGGGTGGGAGGTGAGGTTGGGAGGACTAGGGACATAACAGTGAAAATGCAATGCATAAGCTTTGATTAGATTCTGAGTTTAAAAAACAATCTATAAAAGATATTTTCATTTGAATATGGACTGTGGGTTGGATAACGCCATTAAATTCATGTTGATTTTCTTAAGTGTAATGGCGTTGTAGCTATGTAGAATGTCCCTGTTTTGGGGAGATACACGCTGAAGTATTTAGGTATGTGGCATCATGATGTCCACAAACATCTTTTAATGGTTCATCAAGAGGGAAATGTGTTTTTATATATGTAGTGACATATATAAAAATGGAGTAGGTGTGGCAAGCTCTTAATAGTGAATCTAGGTAAGGTATATAGAGAAGTTCATTATACTGTCCTTTCCATTTGTCAGTGGAAAGACATGGAGAGTGACTTCAATTATCAGTTATAGTTTCAAAATAAAAATATTTAGAATGAGATGATGTGACTCCGTGTTTTCAGGATGGTCTAAAGCAACCCGGCTTGCTGAATGTTGGCTTTTAATTGTGATGGTGCAGTGTAGACGTAAATGGTGATTGTGTTTACACAAGGAGGTATTAATAATCCTGCTGGACAGACAGAGACAGAGGTATGGGGTGATATGACTTGACTAAGGCTGGTTGCACACAGAGCCAGGACTAGAACCCAGGCTTTCTATTGCAATGCCAAGCACTTCCTCTACTGTGGCTTGTCACAGGTGCAGGCTGAAATCTTGTCATCTTCACCAGTCATCTTTTCTCTAAAGGGTTTTAGAGAATTACTTGCTGTGACCTTTCCTTCTCTTTGTGGAGATTAGGTGTGAATCGAGGTTATCCACTTTTTGAGATTGGTATGACCAGTGATCTAGAATATTTTAAAGGTTGGGCAGCCAAATTTTGCTTACACAGGAGGGCATTTCAAAGTGACCTCTTGAGGAAATTCAGTGAAAGGCCAAATGGCTATAAAGGGACATCAGAGTGTAATGTGTAGTTTTAGCGTTAGCCCCACTCAGCTTCTCCAGCATCCAGTGAAGTGTTTTGTTTTCATTAAATAAGCTCACAGTTGGTACAGATTTGTGTGTGGGGAGGGCAGGAAAGATTCCACAAAAAGTAAAATCTTCAAAACTACTACTCATAAAGAGAGAAAGCTTGCTTTTATTTTTTTTATAATTAAGGAGTAGAACTTCATTAGGTAAGAAAATCAGGCTTTCCTCTTTAACTGTAATAACCCTATTCAGCGGGGTGCTCCACATGATTCTTTGCTTACAGAAGGGCCCATTCAGCTGAGAACAAGTGCCAAGCAAATGACTGACCTCTCCCCTTGCAGATGCAGAGCTGAGAGTGAGGAGGGGATATAGCACAATGCCCCCATGAGCTCTTTAGGGGAGAAGGATACACAACCCTTATTAACTTCAGAGGTAGGGCAATTACACCCTGCTGGTAGGCACTATTCATCTTAAAATCATTACTAACATAAAGTAATAGTCCCAAAAATAAAGCTACTATGTAGCTGTTGTGTACACATGCTGAAATGTGATGTGTGAAAAGGAATCTTTGGTGGTTCTGTGAGTTCAGTGGGGTGGCCCAGTCTTGTGAGCTTGTCAGTAAGAAAATAACAATCCACAGGGAGTGTTATTCCTCCAAGTCTTCTGCCCTTTCATTCCTATTCCACTCCACTTCCATCTTATACATATGTCTCCTCACCTATTAGTTTCTGATTATTTTTAGGTCAAAATCAAAGGAAGTCATGGCTATTTGTGATCTTTGAATAAAGGCTATTCTATTGGGTGGTTTCCCCTTAATACTTTTTAAAAAGACTTTATTTATTTATTTATTTATTTTTAGAAAGAGGGGAAGGGAGGAAGAGACACATCCACATGTGGTTGCCACTTACACACCCTCTACTGGGGACCTGGCCCGCAACCCAGGCATGTGCCCTGACTGGGAATCAAACCAGTGATCCTTTGCTTTGTAGGCTGGCGCCCAGTCCACTGAGCCACACCAGCCAGATGTTCTTACTACTTTTATTTGGTTGCTTATAAGCCTTTGACCCCTTATCCCAGAATTCAAGACCCTCTGTAATCCAACTCCTTTCTACTCCTTTCTATGTAAAAATATTTATCTAAATGTATTTCCCATTCCTTAAGCAGAATGTTTACTCCCAATGAATATGCCTCATCCCATTTTCCTCCTCCCACAGCCATGCTTTTGCTCATGCTGTCCCCTTACTTGGATTATTTAACCTCTCAGTGCCTCGGTTTCTGCATCTAAAAATGTGGGTGATAGTTCTTACCTTAAAGGGTTGCTGTGAGACTTAAATGTGTTTTTTTAAGTGATTAAAAACAGTTCAGGCATTTAATAAGTGCTATCTAAACACTATAAATGTTGCTGGGTCTGTGAGGTCTGCGTCAAGTCTCAGCTCTACCCTGTAGTCTCCTCTGATTTCTCTAGCCAAAGAGGACTTCTCCAAGATTTCTTATTTCTGTGGACCACATACTCTAACAGTGAATATCTACTGGCTTATATTATTCTTTTATTATTTCATGTTTTTCCCCATTGAGATTATGAGCTACTCGAGGATAAGGATCTTATATGTCTTTTGTGTCCTCAATAAAGACATTGGGAAGACACCCAATCCTAACACATGTAGTACCCCTCCACTCAGTGTTTGCTCTGTAATAGCCCGTTTCTGACAGGAGGCATGATGGAGATGAGCAGTTGCAGATCCACATGCAACAGAGAGTCAGAAACACTGTAAACAGCTGGCAGAGCTGTGGTGTGTGAGGGAAGTCGGGAAGTAGAAAGACTGTGAAGTTTTTCCAGGATCTACAGTCACCTTCCAGGTGTGCAAGAACTACAAATACAGAATTTTACTTACTTTGAAACTTTTTTGTTTTCTGCTCTGTATCTTTTTGATTGAAACACTGAGCTGGGGCCACAACTTTGTAGCATAGCAATTATATGTGTTGGATTATGGCCACACAAAGTAAAAGTGCTATACAAGTGCAGTGTACCATTGATACCAATTTTTAGAATCCACTGATATAAAAGAGAGTCCCCTGAGACTGTCTGTCCTCTTGCTTCACTGCTACTTCTCAGGGTCATCCAATCCATTCTCTCTGTCTGTCTGTCTGTCTCTCTCTCTCTCTAAGGGCAAGCTCACTTATTGTCTTATTACAATCCTGCCATGGGCTATAACCACAAAAAGAGAGAGAAGGATATGGAGGTGTGGAACAGAGATGAATATGGGTCACTGGGCATTGGAAATAAATGAGATGTGGTGTCCAGGATGCTGCTTCCGAATGGTGGGTCAAAGGAAGGCGCCCACGTGAAGATGGCAAGGATCACAGAGGGAAGGAAGTCTGGCAGGTGTACAGTGAAGAGAATGACTTGTATTACCTTAGCACAATGCCCACTCAAACTTTAATGTGCACATGAATCACTCGGAATCTTGGGAAAATGCAGATTCTGAGTCAGTAGGTTCGGGATGGCTCTGAGAGTCTCCATTTCTAACCAGCCCTCAGAAGACACTGAGAATGCCAGTCCATGGGCCATACTTTGAATAGCAAGACCATAGGAAAGAGCATGAAAGGCTCAGGGCCTTTGAGCCTACTAACTTGTTGAGTGATGGTCAAATAAGAAGATATTATTTTCAAATTTAATATCAAGGGGTTTAGGGAATGGGCATGGATGGTGTTGCTTCACAAACCAAGTCACCCAGGGGGTGAAAAATCAGAGAGAGAGGGAGAAGAAAGAGAGCAGGGTCCATTGATCAACTACTCTACCTACTTAGAGAGTATCTTTCCAAGCTCTTCTCTGATGAAACTTGAAATTTCTGTGCTCTCTTTCAAGCACTCCCCTTCAGGCTGTCTCTTTGCAGCTTCAAAGCATTCCACTGATGCAGGGAACAATTTCATCAATTGAAAATTCGGGTTCTGCAAGTCCTCAGGGCCCATTTGATTAATTTGAAACGGAATGGGTTCCTTGGTTATCATGTGAACATATGACCCAGCTCGATCCCACACAACTCCTCTCACCTTTGACACTTGAGGTCAAAAAGAATGTCACCAGCGAGTGAGGGACATGGAAAAAGACAAGAAAGAGATCGCCTTTTGCTAGAAATGAGAATAGCAGGAGGCTCTGTGGCAGAACATGAATCTGGGAGTTTACTCACAGTGTTGTGGATTCATTAGTCATCCCTTGAAAAGCATTTCCTGGTATGGTGGTTATGTGTATATTATCACAAATTTCCCTTGAGGAATGAAATGAGAAATATTTACTTTCCAAATTTTAGCTTCAAATAGAAAACTGTTACGTATAGCAATCAGCCTGGTACTTACAGAATGAAATTAAATTCAGAAGAGAAGATCTTTGTAACATCTGGAAGCTTTTGAATGCCAGTGTTACAGATGCTCCTGTGATTTGGGGGCAAGGTGGGGATGTGTGCAGAGAATGAATACAAGCAATTGTTATTAAGGCATAAAGATAAAAACAGTAGAAAGGCATCTTGCAAATACTATTACATTTAAAAATATTGAGTTTGGCTTCATCAGTCATGCTTTCAGCTGTGAAAGGCTGTGAGAATTTAAAAGCCCAGGACACTGTGGGACACGTTGCACTAATGATTCCCGTTTAGAGGCCTGGGGGCTGGGACCAAACTTTCAGGTCTTTTTCATTTATATTTATTTCCACCCTGTTTTCACCTATCACAGCATTTGCACTTTCATATTATATCAGGAAGTTCTTCCTTGTATCTCACTGAAATCATGAAACATTCTTTGATTATTTGAGCTACTCAAGTCTCCTCCCCCCCACCTTTTAGTTAAACTTCGAAGAAGAGAGAGGCTGCAGCAGTAGGTCAAATTGAAGGGTATTTTATTATACAAGAATGGGACTCCTTTAGGGGAGCCTAGGTTCCTCAGTTCCCCCCAACCAGGTTTTAAATTCACCAGTCATGGACTCTGGGCAGCCGATGTGCACTGCCTGGCATCCTGGTGACAACGAAGGGAAGCCCGGTCATTGGGCTCTCTCTGGCCCTCCTCCTGACCCATTACCCCAGATCACACTGAGTCCTTGCCCTGTCTGTGGCTGGTGGCAGCAGCATGGGCTTAGACTGCAGTGTGTGCTGGGGTCGAGGGGATGTCACTTTTTTAAGGGGGAGGTAAAAGTGCTGTTTAATAAAGACAGTGGTTCTTAGATAACAAGGGGCTGTAGTCAGTAATTTCTGTTCCAGCATTTTCTTATATTTTTCCAAAGTGGTTAATGCTGAGGTGTTTATGCATGCTATAGACCTCCTGAACATTTGAAAAAGCAAAACACCTGGGTTAGGAGTTCTCCAGCGTTGGAGCTGCCAAACGAGCCACCCTACTGCCAGCAGCAGCTCCCGTAGGGGCCCCAGAGCCAGACCACACAGCTGGCACTGAACACCAGAGAAAATGTCCTTCTTCTCTCCTTCCCCCCACCTTTTTTTTTCTTTTGGAGGTAGTAGGTGTTGTAGACTTTGTGTCTTCTGGAGATTTTATGAAATTTAACTTATCAGGAAGAAGAGACAGAGGACATCTATGTTGGAGGGATTTAAATTATTCTGTGTAAGTGAGTACTTGATATGTGAGAAGACCCAGAGTGATCCATTTATAGATTGTATCGGATTTCAGAAATTTTGGTTTTGTTGGCAAGGCAGTGAATCTGCAGGGCTACAGTGGTGCTCACCTGATAACTCTACCTAGTGGACTTCATCAGACTTAATGGGAATTAGAAAACAATGGTTTAGTTTGTATGGCACAGTGCCTACCTGAAGGCAATATGTAAAATGTTTTCTCTTAATGAATGAATGAACAAATGAGATAAAGGAGATCAGTAATTCTCAGTCAGAGGTCGGGGGTCAATCAGGACTGCCTTTCTCACTTTCGCCTACCCTCTTTCCACATCACCACCTTGCCTTGGGGATTTTGATTCACCCTTTTAAAGTGTCATGACCACCCCACCCCCCGCCCCCTTCCCACTGCCAGTTTGAAAATCACTGCAGAGTGATTCGGCGCAGACAATGTTGAGAACCACTTACAGGTGTGTCAGCACAGTAGCTGACAAGAAATGCTAAATTAACTCAGAGAGCTGAAGATGGAAATGCAAATAATGCTAAGTATATGGTTAAAAACTGTTTTCCAACCTTGGAATTGTTCTGATTTCTATCAGATGCCCATCTTCCCCTTCCCAATTGCTTAAAAAGGGAAATTCCTCACAAGTATTTTAACCGGGGGAGATTCGTAAATGCTCCAGGCTCGATGTATGCCAGGTTTTTGGTGTTCTGGATCAGTCTGTAAAGAGAGAAGGGAAAATGGGCAGCGGTTTACTAGATATGTATTGTTTGGCACACATGCCACCATGATCACCAGAGGTTGCTGGCTGAAAACAGCATCAATAAAATCAAGTGCTTGAGAGGAGCTCCTGAGACCCTGGGGAAGGGAACAGCATGGTGTGAGCCAGTGGCCATTTCCAGGAAGCTCTGCTCTCAATATTCTGCCAAGGCAGGTGCATCATAGCTGGGAGTCTGTTCAACTCCCCTTCACCCCTGTTCACCTCCCTCCTCCCCTGTCTTCCCCCAGGCAGCATCAATATCCAGGGCTCCTGGCCAAGTAGGTCCTGTCACACCATGGAGCCCACAAACTGGGGACGATGGGAGATTCTGCTCCTAGGAGAGATGAGCAAATTAGCTACTCTCCCTTGCAGGTAACCTGGGTCTCTTCTTATTGGGCTGGCAGCCACACTGACCAGTTATCCAGATGTTCACCCAATCTGTGGAACAGCAGGACAGAGTCCAGGGGCTTGGATTTTGGGAATTTTATGCTCGTTCTGTAGATAATTTGTTGTGTGATGATGCCCAGTCTCCTAACTTCCCTGAGCTAGTGTTCCCTTCTATAATATTGAAATAATAATGCATATTCTTTATACTTCACAGGTTGATAGGTAATAATAGAACTTGTAGAGATAATGTACAAGGCAGGACTTTGCAAACTGTAAAAGCAGAGCCATAACATCACAGTGGTGTACTGTCCTTCTCCCTAGTTCCCACCAGTGATTTTGACCCTTGAGAGGAGGCCACAGTTGCTGTGTCCTGTCTACTCTGGATTCAATAAAAGTCCAGTAAATGCCATTGAACAACCACCTGAGGAAATAATAATTACTCTTATGTAGAGAAAATATGGTTAGGTGGGTAGTTTCTGGAGCTAATTTGGTTTCACATCCTGGTTTTACTAATTGCATGACCTTGGATATATCACTTACAGCACGGTTTCCTCATAGGGTAGTCAATGGTTTAAAGCACAGGTAGCAAACACAAGGCCCGAGGGCCGAATCCAGCTCTCTACATTGTTTTATCTGGCCCAGCACCTTGTTTCTACCCAGCTGCAGCGCTGAGCTCTCGCTTAACTGTTAAAGAGCAGTTGCATTATCCAGTCCTAAAATTACATTTGGCCCTTTGAAGGCAACTGTGAGGCCAGTGTGGCCCCTGCTGAAAATGAGTTTGACACCCCTGAATTTTAAAGGAATCAATGTGTGTGGTTCACCATAAAGCTTCAACCAATGTTCACAATTATTATCATAGTTGAGGAAATTAGGAAATTGAATGATTTGTCTGAGAAACAGCAGAGTTTGGAGGTGAATCCTTTTTTTCTGAGTCCAGGTCTAGTGCTCATTCCTCTTTACTCACCATTTTTATCCACTATTGGTGCTTAATCTTGTATGTCCTTTTGATTGTTAAAGGTGAGTGACATTTTGTTGTAATTATTTTTACAATGGAATCAAGCAATTGTGGGCCATATGTGGATGAGATGGAAGGGACTTTTATCTCTTAAGGATCTTTTGGGGTTTGACCTTAGACCACTTATCTAACCATTCATTCATTCAACGAACATTTATTGAGCTCCTGCAGGTGCCCAGCACTGTTTAGGTGCTGGGTATCCAGCTGTGAGCAAAGCCAAGAGAACCTGTGCAGAGCTGACACCCCGACCTCAGGGTCTTCCTTGGGAAAAGTCAGTGCAGTTTCCCTTGAGCACTGTATTTTCCTTCCTGTTGATAAATGTTGCTTTGCCTCATGAGAAGCTTTGTTTACCTTAAGTTGTTCTTGTAGCTCTCAATGTAAGCTGTGCTGAATCAGCATCACTTGGGAAGCGTGTTTAAATTGCAGATTTCTAGGTCTGCGATAGGACTGTCTTCTACAGTTGTAATGCGAACCTCACAAAGTTCTACCTCACAGACAAGTTTAGACTATACCTTTGGTACTTAAATACCTATTATTTTGGATTTCCTATAATTGTTTGGTGAGTTATTCTCACTTCCCTGGCTACACTGTCATCATACTGATCAATTAATTCTCTTCAGATAATTGCTAATTAGACCATTCATAGTGAGGTCTTCTGGTATAGTGGAAAATGCACAAACATTGAAGAAAGACAGACTGGGCTTGCATCCCAGCCCAGCCATTGCCTAAGGTGCTGCATTGGTCACGTTACCTCTCTGAGCCTTCTAAAGAAAATAAGTTCCAAGCACAAGCACTTAAAAACTATTTGTTGGTAACATCTTTTCCCCTTCCCTTAACTTTCCAAACTCCTATGCAGGGGAAGTTTGTAAGAGCTCAGGTTTGGGCCAAATCAGGCAGCGATAAGAGGTCCAGTTTAGGAGTTACATGACCTGATTCATAGTCCCAGCTGACTTACTGTGTGACATCAGGCAAGTCAGCTAACTTCTTTGGGATACAAGTTTATCAACTGAAAACTGAATTAAGCCAGTCTTCTCCCATCCTTTTTGTAAACTGGAGGAAGAGGATGATTTGGAAAAGATAATTTTTAAGAATCAATTTTAAAACATCACAATAACAACAACAAACCCTACAAATGCATGCACAATACAAGGCTTTCACGTGATAGGTTTTCAAGAACCATTTACTGAATGAATGAATATGTCCAGTTTTTAATGAACTAATTCATAATCTCTAAGCTCCTTTCCAAATTTTTCCACTGGCCCAAGTATTTCATACCTTCCCTTCCTTAAGGTAAGAGCTACTTGGCAGGACTCCACAATGTCAATTTTAATTTCCAACTTTGTGTTGTGATGTTTCAGAGTTTATACAACTCTCAGGGAGAAGCAGTTGTCACCATGGCAACCTCGAAGCCACTGCAGTGAGAGAAATTAGTGCCTGCCCAGACCTGGTAATTGTTGTAGTCCTTTCCTCTTGGATTCCTAGCAGTGGATGCTTGAATACAAAAACCAAGTGGGCTTCAGCCAGTGAGAGTAATAGTGTATAGCAGTAAACAATCTGTTAGCTGATGCTTACATTTCAGACAAATTGAGGAGGTTGTCAAAGGCATTAGCTTCTATTTTTTCCAGGGAATTGCTCTGAGAAATTTCACTAGGGCAGAGAGGGAGAGAAAAAAAAAAAAAAGAAGAAACATTAAATAAATGACTGTGTCTGAATCATAAGCAGCTGCGCACGTGGCCCAACAACTGGGTGCTCCAGTGTGTTCTTTTAGAAAAAGAACATGGGTGCCTTCAGCTGTCC
This sequence comes from Tonatia bakeri, assembly GCA_004024845.1. Taxonomy (NCBI): domain Eukaryota; kingdom Metazoa; phylum Chordata; class Mammalia; order Chiroptera; family Phyllostomidae; genus Tonatia; species Tonatia bakeri. The sequence continues at coordinate 90,492 of PVIA01000747.1, read as the reverse complement.
TCACGCTGTAAAGTGCTACCATCTCCCTTTAGGAGCACTGATGGGCACCTACAACCCAGGTGCTGTTGAAATGGGAGTTTCAGTAGTCCCTGTTTTTTTTCTTTCTTGTTCATTATGACACAGCATCATAGATTATTAGAAGTGGACAGTCCCTTTGAGAAAATGTATTTAGATTCCCTTGTTTTGCAGGTCTGAAAACTGAATTTCTAAGAAGAGAGTCACCTAGTGTTTTTATTCCATCTGCCTTTTATTTATGCCCATATCATTTCCTTTAAAAATTTTTCCATTGCAGTTTATGTTCAATATTATTTCATATTAGTTTCAGGTGTACAGCATAGTGGTTAGACAATCATATACTTTACAAGTGTTTGCCCCCACCCAGCTCCATACATTGTTATTAGAATATTATCAACTATATTTCCTATGCTGTACTTCACCTCCCCATGACTATTTTATAACTACCAACTTATATTTCTTAATCATTTCATTTTTTTTCACCCAGTCCCCCAACTTCCTCCCCTCTTTCCACTATCCGTCCATTCTTTGTCTCTATGAGTCTGTTTCAGTTTTGTTTGTCCATTTATTTTGTTCTTTAGATTCCACGTATAAGTGAAATCATATGGTATTTCTCTTACTCTGGCTGATTTATTTCACTCAGCATAATACCCTTCAGGTCCATCCACGCTGTCACAAATGGTAAGTTTTCATTTTTTCTTATGGCCAAGTAGTATTCCATCGTGTAAATGCATCACACAGCTTTTTTATCCATCCTTCTATTGAGAGGCACTTGGGTTGCTTCCATATCTTGGCATTGCTGCAGTAACATAGGGGTGCATTTGGATATATACCCAGAAGTGGGAATGGTGGGTCATAAGGCAGTTCCACTTTTAATTTTTTGAAAACCCACCTATTGTTTTCCATAGTGGCTGCACCTCCAGCACCTAGTGTTTTTAGGGAGGTTTCAGGACCAGGATCAGGCTATCTGGGTTCCCAACACCATTATTCTAGGGAGGTTTTAATTTGGGTTGAATTCATTGTTTCATAAAATCCCCTTTCACCAAATCCTGTTCTGAGGCAATTGCAATGTGGTCAACTCCTGCACATAGTGTCTTCCTTAGATTCTATTTCTTGGACTGTTTTTTTTTTTTTTCCCACTCTCTTAGCAAACTGAGGACAAGGAGTATGTCCCATTCACTTCTTAACCCTGGTGGCATCATAATGCCTGGCACATTGGGAATAAATAAATGAATGGATTAATGAATGAATGGATTTTTTAAAAAAGACACAAAGTAAAGGAAACGGTTTTGCCATATACCACCCCCAAGCATGTAGGTAATGTCAATGTTATTCTAAACCCCCAACATAAGCTACCATTTACTGCCAGCTGAGAAATAAGTCTCAAATTCACCAACAGTACATTTATGCATTTTTAAGGCTAACATTCACTGAAGGCTTCAGATGTGATGAGAGCTTGAGCCCACAGAAAGGCCGAGCCTAAGGCAGTTGATGTCTTTTGTGACAACACAGTAATGGATTGGTTCCTGGGCTGATTCATCTTATTCCTACTAATGGTTTGCTCATTTAACTGTGGCTGCTTCTCACCAGGACGTCTTAAAATTCCCAAAACTCAACATTTAAACTTGAGAAAAGAAGAGTAATAATTAGGTTTAAGCAAACTGATATTTCTGTAACCTGCAGCAAATTTCTTATAATATACACTAATTCTTAGGGAATTATTTTTTTCCTGTGCTCATTGCTTGCTAATATCCTGAAGAACAGTCAGAGGTTCCTCTAGGAGCTACAATTGCTTTGAAAGCCCAGTGGATTGTTAAGATCAGAGGTGTTCTCTGGAAACTAAGAGGCCCCTTATGTTCCTTTGACTCAGACTGACATTAAGGAGGATGCAGGAATCCCGGAGTACTGAGAGAGTTCTCTCTCCATGTGTGGAGTCTTGGGCCACAGAACCTGAGCCCCAGGGCACAGGATTGAAGTTACATCTGACATGAAAGTGAGATCACACTGCCTTATTAGGCTGCTCCACACTTTGATAAATGCCTTTTATCAGTAAGGCTATAAATATTGTATTTTTGTCTTACGCTTATTATACTTTAGGTACAAAGATTATCTTCTCATGCACAATAAACTTCCAACACATTTTCTTCTATGTGGGTGTTATCTAAAAATATGACACGAGGGAATAACTGCTCTAGCAGGAGAATTTTTGTGATTGGAATCTCTCATTTTTTCTACTTGAGAAGTTTATCATCACTTAATCAAAATGCATTGATTAAGTTCATTGAAGCAAGGTTAATTATCTAGATTTTAATGACTCTTGAAAACCATACCTTTCTTTAAAGGTCCCTAGATATTATTTGTATTAAAAAAGATAAAGTACTAGGGTTTCCCAAATACAGTTTCTCTCCTAGAAAAATTATCCCCTTTCAACTATGATTTCTCTTAGAAAAAATGTATTATTCCAATTATGAATGTCTTTTGATATACAGCAGCTTACTTACATTTTTATGACCTCATTAAGTCCTCTGAAAGCTTGAGGTGGAATTACATTAATAGGGAGATAGCCAAGTGATCTAGAAAAGAAAGAAGAAAAGCCAAGAGTTTAAGATTTAAGATTGGGTGACTTTTAAGTTCATGAATAAAATGTGGGGTGTGTATGTGCGTGTGAGACGACAGAGTTCTCAACAACTGAATAGCTTGAGAATTCCAACTTACATCTGTAAAAAGATGTGTTATGACTTATTATTGGTCTCTATCAGTGTGTGATTTTTGGATTAATATTTTGAACTTTGGGATCAGACACACCCAGGTTCAAATCCCCACTGTCTTTCTACCTGGCTATGTGACCCTGAGCATGTTATTTAAGCACTCTGTTTCAGTTTCTTCATCTATAAAATTGAAATAATAATTCCAATTTCAGAGGGTTGTTATGATGATTAATCAAGGTAACTCATTTAAAGAACAGCGCTTGGTATGAAGTGAATAGTTAATACGTTGTTCTATAGCGACCCTATAGGTTTGGCTGGGAGGATGGAAAAGAAGCTTTCTTGGATAGAGTGGAGAAATGAATGGTGAAAATACAATTGAAAATCAGGCAGACAGGAGAAGGGAAGATTCATTGAGAACATGGTCTATCTGCTCCAGGTGGCCTATTTCCATATTATCCCAAGAGCACTTGCTAATATGGTTAAATCACATAGGCATCTCATGCCATTTTGGAGGAACAGCTATAGAACATTTCCTTCAGACCCTTACTTATATCCAAAGGAACAATCTAAGTGTTTTTGAATTGAGACAAAAATCATGTATTACATAAGAGTTGAGCATAGAGTGATTACTTGGCAATAGCAAGAACCTGAACAGGATGATGTACGAGTGATAAAGGAATGTGGGGTTGAGATAAATCAGGAGAAGGCGTCTGCCAGGAATGAATGTTCAACCAGCATTTATTAAGCATCTACAATGGTTCACAGTTTTAGCTCAAGGGCTGGCAGAGAGAAGGGGGTGGAGCAAGACATTTCAGGTGGGACATGAATGTCATGAGTATGAGAACAGAGGTGGGAGTTCTGCCTTGCTCTTCATGTATCTGTGCAGCAGAGACTGCCTTGGCTGCTCGAAAAGAACACCTCCACGATGTGCGATTTGAGTCAGTGAGACGTCCTATATCTCCGGAAGAGACTTGCTGCTGGTATAAGGTGCTGTGTAGTGATGCACAGCCACCTCTAGCCTTGTTACAACACTCAACAATAGAGTGAGGTGGGAAATTCCCCCTTGATAGCAGAAGAAACTGGATCACAAAAAGAGTAACTAATTTGAACTAGGTAACATGACTAAGCAGACTGAGGCCAAGTGTCCTTTCCACTGTTCAATATTGGGCCAAAGCATGTGATTTCTAACCGAATTTCTCTTTGTTTGTTTCCCTCAACTTTATTGAGGAATTATTGACAAGTATAATTGTATATATTTAAGATGTACAATGTGATGATTTGATGTACACATTCATTGTGCAGTGATTACCAAGATAAAGATAATTAACATGTCCCTCACCTCACATAGTTAACTCTTTTTTGTATGTGTGGTTGATAGAGGGTGTAGCCAAGAGAGGGGCCCCGAATAGGGATTTGGAATGGGGTCCAGAACTCAAGGTGTCTAGGAAATATTAGAAAGACATATAAGATGTCCTCCCCCCTTCTCCCTCAGGTGTGAGTTGTGGGAAGGGACACATGGAGCAGGAACATGCAGAGCTGTTTTGTACAGCAACAGCTTTGCAGCTAATCCATGGCATGGTTATTTAACATATCTATAACCTTTACCTGGTATCGTGGATATGTTAAATAGCTGTGGCCATGCTTTGAGCCAGGGGGATGGAAGTGACTTCCACCCAAGATGTAACTGGGAGGCAACTCCCTCTAGTTCCAGCACCTGCCTGAGAGCTTGGAGATGATTGGTTCCATGCCACGGGGCCATGCCTGCCCAGACCCGCTATGGCAGCCCAATAAAGCTGGAAGCATATGAGAGTGCTGGCAAGTGTAGCTGATTGTGGGAAGAGTCAGAAATGGTGCTGCAGAGGAAGATTGGTGCAGGGATTTAAACCCAGACACCGCAGCCATTAGAGAGAGGACCATGTAGCTGTGGCCATGTAGGAGAGAGCCACGCACTTCTGGCAAGAGTGGGGTCCCCCACAGCTTGGGTAGAGAGGACCACGCAGCTTTACTGAGAAGAATCATGTGGTTTTGGCCAGAAGCTTTGGTAGAAGAGGACCACGCGGCTTTGGGGTGCTACCTTAGGCTGAATGGCTTGGGAAGCAGGAGAGACTTTGCCTGGAAGAAGGGTGAAAGAACTCTTGCCAATAGGCCATGAGAAGGTGCCACATGGCTTTGGATTAATTAGACATCCTGCCTGGATGGTGGGTGACACAGCTGATGGTGCCAGCAGCCTGAAACATGGGCATTCTTTTCTGGAGTCACAGTACTCTGAATTAGGGCAGGGGGAGAAGGAAGCACTGTGGGTATCCTAAAGGACTTTGATATTTTAATGAAGATGTTAGGTCACTACTTTAAGTCTGTAGAGCTTTAAATAAACATTTCCTTTCCTTTTCACAAATCTCTGGCATTGAGAGATGTCTTTCCTAAGGTGGCAGACATAACAAACCTGGGGGAGTTCCTTTCAGGAATAATATACTGTACTCCCCCTTGGACCTGTGTGTGGGTCTGTTCTGTAACAGGTTTTGGCATCCCAGGGTGGGTCAATAATTGAGCCCCCCGACTTGGCCTTGTTCTGTAATATGGTGGAACACTTAAGATCAACTCACAGCAACTTTAAAGTATACAATACTGTGTTGTTACCTATAGTCACCATGCTGTGCACTGGATCCTCAGAATTTACTCTTCTTATAACTGATATAACTTTGACCTAGGTCTCTCCATTTTTCTCTCCTCCCAGGCCCTGGCAACCATTCTATTCTCTGTTTCTATGAAATCCACTTTAAAAACATTTTTTTAGAGTGCACATAGAAATGATATTGTACAGTATTTGTCTTAATCTGTTTGGCTCATTTCACTAAGCACAATGTCCTTCAGGTTCATTCCATGTTGCTACAGATGCCACTTTTCTTCTTTTCTTGTTATGGCTGAAAACCATTCCATTGTGCGTGTATACACACCTATGAGGTCTGTCTAGAAGGTATCTAGCCATTTAATATGAAAAATAGACATTTATTGAAGATACAAGATACAAGAAACATTGTACATAGGACAATGATGCCTCAGTCCCCTTCAAAGTAGGCACCTTGGGACCTCACACAGTTCTCCCAAGGTCTCTTCCACTGTTCAAAAGTCTGCAAAATCCTTTTTTGGAATCACCATTAGCTGCCCTGTCATACTTTCCTGAATCTCATCAATGGTCTGAAATCTCTTCCCTTTCAAAGGTGATTTTAGTTTTTGGAAAAGCCAGTAGTTTTTGGAATCCCCAGATCAGCTTCCGGTTCTCACACTGTCAGTCGCTGATCTCTGTTGACTGCAGTCTGTACACATTCAACATTCTCAGGTGTTCTGCTTGTTGCAGGCCTTCCAGAACATGGATCACTTTCAACAGTTTCTCAATCACCTTTGAAGCTTTTGTGTCACACTTTTATTTGTGCTGTACTCATTGCATCATCCCCAAAAGCCTTCTGAATCATCCAAATAGTTTCTGAGGAGGAATATTCAAACTTAATGCAAAGTTTAATGCAGATTCATTGCTCTTCTTGCTAAGTCATTTTGAATGTGATGGCCACATAGCACACATGCTCACTCAATGGCGTCTACTGCCCCCACTGACTAGTACAGTGAAGTTGTCATTGTTCATGCATGTGCGTTCCATCCACTCTCCTTCGCTGCCAGGTTACATCAATGTCATGCAAACTGTTCTTGTTATATTAACAAAGGACATTTAGATTGTTTCCTTATCTTGTTTATCATGGATAATGCAATGAATGTGAGAGTGCAGATATCACTAAAGATAGCAATTTGATTTCCTTTGGATATATACCCAGGTAACCTACTTTCTTCCAGTGAGCATGGTGGAGGGGCAGGTCTATAACCTTGCTTATCTTGAGAGGAGGCCTGTCTCGATGTTCCTCCTACAAAGCATCTTACCAGTAGTTTCTCTCTTGGGGCTAATGCAAATAAATTTTATTTCAGAAAAATTTATTCACTCAACAGTCTCTTAGAGATGGTACAATCTTGAGGAAGTAATCCAAACTTAGTCCTTTGAATCTATTCCTGAAGACAGTCCCCTCAAGCACATTGTTCAATACCCAAACTTACTTAACAGGGCATCCAAGAAGAACAGGGACAGTGGGGGAGAAATATTCTTACGATGGCATGTTTTCTTCCTATATTTCTTCTGGAATCATGTCTGCTTGGTTTACTGATTAAAAACACAGTTTTATTGCTCTCTGCACTGCCAAGTCAATAAATTTCCAGAAGAGAAAGCTGTATTCTACTGTACCCCATGCAACATCAATAAAACTGACAGCCAAATTCTGATTCCAGAATCTTTATTGCTGGGGATAATGCAGTGCAGAACATATTTTGGAGAGTGTTTACATAAAAGCTTCAACTGAGCCCTTCAGAGCCATTTATATGCAAATTGAGCCCAGACGCTGGAGCCTCTCAGCTGGCAGTCTCCTCCTCCAACAGGGGGCACAGCATGGCTCCCAGAAGAGCAGTTTGGCTCAGATTTGACCAGGGAAGTTGTCTGAGCTTTTGATTGATGTAGGGATGAGGGATGAGGAGCAAAGGTCAGATAGAAGTGAGAGAAGCAGTAGATCAGGCACTGGCTGTCCCCAGTGACTACGGAACAGCCCTGGTGCAAGATGAAATTTTGCAGTTGATGTTGATGCTGCAGAGCAGGAAAAGCAGAGTGATTGAGTTCCAACCATAAAAGAGTCACTGAGAGAACAGCAGGGAGCTATGTGGATGTGGATGGGGCAAGATAAAAGCCTGGGGGCCAGAGAATGGGGAGAGAGGTTGGGTGAGGCAGGAGCACTGAGCTTTTCACAACAGATGTATTCTCTTGAAGCCATGTGGAAAATATGGTTCTATGAATCCAAAACCATTTTTTCCACTGACTTATATTTTTATTTTAGAGATGTCATGTCTTTATTTCTGATGCATCTTCAATTGGCAGCAGTTCCTAAGCATTGAAGTGCCTGTTTCCTGTATTTAAATTTGTTTGCTCACATGACCCATGATTTGTTCATAATCATTTGAATGTACTTCCTTTAAGGCACTCTCTTCTTTGATGGATGCTTGTATGATTCTTTCCATGAAGCCAGAAACTTTTAGCAATGTGATTGTCTTAACTACCCTGCTGTTCTACTCCTGCATATGTCCCAGAGAAATTCTCACATGGAAACTTAAGGGCAACTGCACAAGGATTTTCTTCACAGCATGTGGCATTGGGTGGGTTGGAGGCATACTGGGTGTCCACTACTGAGTGAGACAATGGTAAAATGTGGACAGTAGACACCTAACTAATTGATTAGCAGTTGGCAGTGAGAGTTTAAAGACACACAGGGCAGCATGCATTGATCTTAGAATCATGGTACTGAGAGGAAAAAGTAAGAAATTAATGATATATACAAAATACTACTTGCAGAATTAAAATACGAGCCCATCAAATGTAGACATTTTAAAAGAGAACATACAAACATACATTAGGATGGGTGCCTGAGGTGAGTGAGAAGAAATTGGAAGGGGATAAAATAAATTACTAAAAACAGAAAGAGACTTTGATGGACCAATGATAATGTTACTTGAATAAAGAAATATGATCAACTTAACCCTCTGTACCTATGAGACAAAATGGAAAAGAAAAAATATTTTATTTTGATGTATGGAGTCCTTCCTTCACTCCCTTCTCTACTTCCTTCTTCCTTTTCTTCCTTATTTATTTATTGTTTTGAAATTAGACCTACATGTATCCAAAAATTTTGTGAACTTCAGGAACTCTTGTGAAGAGGTTTAGTCTGTATCATTAGGTATAGAGTAGAAGCCAAGGAGAACTGGGAAAAAAAGGCCAAAGGCAAGGACAGTTTGGTGACGCTGCTGTCCAGGGTCAAAAAAGGCATGAAAACTATGCATAAAGCAAAGAAAAAAATAAAAGAGAGACAGAGCCTGTTCTGTCTCAAAGAGAGCGGCACTCCCAAACTGGGCCTCATCTCAGATGGGTTGTAGGGAGCCAGGCTTAGTGGGCAGATGGGAGTTTGAAATTGCAGGGTGGAGAGGTCTCTCTGCTTCTTGAACAGTGAGATGACTGTGGAAGAATATGACTGGGAAACCATGTAGCTGCTTACATTTATTACATTTTCACAGTCCTATGTAGATTTTTAAACTTTGATGTCTACATGAATGAATGATGTAACATAGGTGACACCTGGATTATGGCCAAATCCTGCCTTGCCCAAGTGCCTTTGGCGCAGATGTTGAAACAAATACTTAGATCAGATGATAAAGGTTGACTTAGTTTCATCATTTCTGGAACCTCCATCTATTCAAGAATCCTGCCTGCAAGTGCCTCAACCCTTCCAGTTAGGAAGCTGAAGTAGAAGTAGTCTCTATTCCTTAGGATTAGAATAAAGCACTCGCTTTATTTTTGGGGTCGTGTAATTCGTTATGGCTCTGGTGATGGTCTGTGGGTCTCTGAATTGTCTACATTAGGCCCAACCGTGTTTGGAGTGTGGAAGTGTGCCTGCGGTGCCTTGGACTATCCCTGCTTCCCCCCACACCATGTTGGTGCTTGTTTTGCCTTGATTCCTTAACCCGTCGCTTGTCTTGTCTTCCCAGACTCCATCTAGGAATGGAACCCCTGCCCTGCCTTCTTCTCAAAAACAAAACAAAACAAAACAAAACAAAACAAAACAAAACAAAACAAAATCCCTGTATCCCTATATCTCGGCCCCTTAGAGGAGCTGAGACAGACTGATGACCCAAACAGTTCCTGGTTGCTATCTGGTTAGAATCAACATAGTTTCTTTTACTGCTGGGTTCTGACTTTTAAACCGGGCCCCCTAACACAGATGGGGACCTTGCATAGGGTGTACCCAGTGTAGCTGGGTTTCCTATAGTGTATGCTGTGGTGAGCTGCCAAAATCACCCTTTAGCACTGAGGCACTCATTACCCCAGCACATGGGAGAGTGGGCAGCTAAAACTTTCAGCTGAGTTGCTTTCCTGGAATTACCCAAACCCAAAATCACCACCTCAAACAAGATCACATCTTCTTTCCTGGGCAGCCCACATTCAGTGACTTGTCAATGCAGTCTCAAGGTCAGACTACTTAGAAGGGCTATCCCACCTTCAGAGCTTCTTCCCATCAACTCTTGCACCTGGGTGCCTAACTCAGGTCCCTTCTCAGCTACCCTTAATTGCCAAGCACCCAGCACCAGAGGCTTTGCTTACAGAGGAGAAAATAGCTTTCAAATAAACCCCATCACCTTGAAGAGGGTGATTCCACATTATCAGGTCCTCCCTAATTGTTCCTAATGTTTCTTGAGTACTTAAGGGTGGGCCTTGAGCCCCTCTTCTGAGTTTAATAACACAGATGGCCTTTAGAGGAGCTAATCTGCCCAGTTTACTGGACTGTTAACCCTAAAAACAAAGTTAGTTGGAGAGCTTCAGAGTTCAGAGGGCTCTGTATTCCCCTTCAAGGAAACCCAAGATTTGGAAATCCTTGCTTACAAAACCTATCAATTGGGAGACATTTGCATTATCAAAGGGTTCCTTTTTCTATGAAAGGATTCTATGCAAAGTTCCCTTAAATAGCAAACTCTCTAGGTAAATGGAAAATATGGTTCAGTGTATACACTCTCACCTTTTAAAGACGGGCAGAGCATAAAACCAATAACAAATATAGGTTCCCCACTTCCCCTTGGCTCTTAAGAGCTTAGAGTACATAGATGGTTCCCAGGGCAGGACCACTTCTGAGGCCCACAGGCTGAGCAGGGTCAGAGGGAGATGAGAGCCAGGGAAGAAATGCAACACCAATCTGGAGTCTTCAAAGCCTGGGTGAGGTCTTTGGTCATTTTGCTGGAGCTCTCACCTTTCCTTCTGTTACCAGTGGCGTTAGGTCTTGGTTCTTGAGTTCAACAAAAAAGAATTCAGAGCCAAGGACTCTAGCGCAAGAAGAAGTTTAATTAGCAAGCAAAGCAAAACTACACTCAAAAAAGAAGAATTGAGCCAGCTGCTCAGAGAGCTGCCTTGGCTTTTTAGAAAGAAAGTCACAGAGGTAGAAGAAGTCAGCCAGCTGGGCTGCATGGACTCAGGAAACGAGTTACAGAGGCAAAAGGAGGGGCCTTGGAGACAGGTTCAGGGCATTAGTCTGGGGCGAGATACTGCTGCCTGCTGCTCCCCTGGTTGCAAATCTCATGGGGACACTTGAGCTCAGGAGAAAGAAAGCAAAGATACATAACTGAAGAAAGAAGTCATGGGCGTGTTCTAGAAAGCGTGTGTGCACTGAGTCCTTTGTCTTAGGTGTGTTTACCTGCTTCCTAAAGGTGGGAATTTTAGGGGAGTTCTCAGAGGAGGATCTCAATGTTGTAGAATATTTATCAGCTTTCCAGATGTGTCCTTTAATATCCTGATTCATCAAAATGAGCCTGTGGGGTTAGGGGCATGCACCTACTGATTGGTCAGTGACTGGTCATTGCATCTGGTCCTGATGCCAGTCATGACATCTATTTGTCTGGTTTTGATGCTTTTCTGGGCCTAGAGCTGAAATAAAACTGAGGCCTGGATGTTATCTTTGGTTTGACCAGAATTCTCTCTTTGTGGTCAACAGACCGGAGGCTTTGTTCCTAAGATTATTTGATGCTGATCAGAATCTCATTGTTCTGAAGGCTTAATGCTTGAGAGAAGGAGTGGTTGTATAAGAAAGAAGGAGGCAGGTGAGTCAGGGTGCTGGATGAGACCAGTTTGAATCAGCTGTGTGTCTCAAGTTCCCCATTCTACTTGCCAGTGAATTTTCCTAGCTTCGTACTCTCCTGCCTCACTTCTGCCCAGCATGGCAGAAGTGAAATATTTTTATTCACTTCCCTCTAATTGTTTAGAAAAGTCATCTATACTATTGATTTAGGAAAGCTACACAAACATCCATTCATCTTTTACAGATGATTAGTTTATTGTTGGAGCCACACACTCTGAATTTTAAAACACTACAAAATCAAAGGTGGGGGAAAGAGACATCAAAGATGGTCAAAGGTTTTTTGCCTAATGAACTAATTGAAATGGGAGGGAGGAGCATTACCTTATTTAAAATCAAAAGAATGTTAATGTTTCTGTATTTATTATAAACAGAGCATGTATTTTGTATACATCTAACAGAGACTTAAGAATTTTTGTATTCTTTTCAGCACTGTTCAGTAATTACAATAAACTTGCTTTCATCTTGGAATAAAACAAAATTGCTTTCCTCTTTTCAAATAATTTTAAATTTTCACAATTTCAAATGCATTGATCTATTTGGTCATTTTATTACTGGGCATGTCTTCACTGGTTGAACTCTTGTCTTTAGCATTTACTTTGAGGGAGCTGAGATTTCAATGTTATCTGAAGTATGAAGTCAGTGTGGATGGACATCCAATATGGTAAGTTTTACATCAGAAAATTTTGGAACATGCCTTAAAAATACATCTAGGTAGTTCTGATTATTGTTTGACTACCTTTAAGCACTTACTGTATAAGGCTCAAGGAATCAGAGTTAAAGGGCCACTTTTCACTTTACAGATGAAGAACCTTACATAAGGAAAAATGAAATGACTTCTCTGAAAGCACGTGGCAATTCCGTGGCAGATCTGGATTAGAACACAGGTTACTTCATTCCTGGTCCAGTGCTCTGTCCTTCACTAATCAAATCACATCAGTACTCTTCCTGTAGGGATTTGTTCATGCACCTTGCTACATGATCCCCTGGTTCTTCTGTGACAACCTCGCCTTGTGACGGAGCCATCAGCTTCTCGATGGCACATGCTCACAGTCTGCAACATCAAAGATGCAGCTCAAATTCCTCTTCCTCAATGAAGCATCAGAGCCTACCAGAATGGTTTTTCTTTCTCTCCTCAGCACTTAATAATTACACAGGTATTGTTTTTAGTGCATTGTTATCTGAAATTGACCAGATGCCCTGTATGCACATTTCTTCTGTTCTACCATTAGGCACCCAGTCTCTGGTAGATTCTGCCTCACAGTTCTCTTGCTTCTAGCTCCTTTATTCCTTTCCCATTGCCACTCTTCTTGGCCTTTCTTTTCTCCACCTTGACTATTTTATGCTCCCCAAATTGGTTTCCCCTCACCCGTCCTGGGTTTCCCTGCTCAGTCTAGATTAATCTTCGTGACACCTCCTACCGTGTCACTCTTCTACTCAGATATCTACAGATGTCTCGGCCGTGCACTCCAGGGCCTCCAGATAAAGGCCCAAGCTTCATTTGTCAGTCCTGGCACCCTCCATTCCCTTCATATAACTAGTACACTGAACTTGCGCTGAGCACTTGAAATATGGCCAGTCCAAACTGAGATGCACAGGAAGTGCAAAATACACACTAAATGTTGAAGACCGGCAAGAAAAAGAATAGTATCTCATCATTAACTTTTATATTGATTACATGTTGAAATAATACTATTTTGTACATATCAGATTAAACAAAACATTTTCTTAAAACTGATTTCACCTTTTCAAAGCTTTTTAAATGTGGTTATTAAAAACTAAAAATTACCCATGTGACTCCCATTATATTTCTACTGGACAGAGCCTCCCTAGACACTCCAGACTGCTGTGCTTCCTGAACTGGCCTCACACTTTCCTGCCTTCAGTCACTCTGTCTCCACCATCTGGCACATCCGCACTTCTCTGCTGGTCAAATTCTATGTGGCTAAAGGGTTATCTCAGGTGCTTCATTCTTTAAGGAAGGTGTCTTCACCATCAGCTGCATGCTTGCTCTCTGGAAGCAGCATAGTGGGGCAGTGAAGCTAGCCCCTGCAGCCAGGCCTCATTCCATATCTGTAAATGATCATGATGCTAACTCAGAGAGTTTCGACATTAAATTAGAAAATGTTTATATAAAACTGCTACAGCATCAAGCACAAGATAAGAGCTCAATAAGTACTTCTAATTCACAGCTGCTTACTGTGAAAAATTCAAGCTACTCCACTTATGCCTAATAACTCTACTTCCTTGTCAGGGCTGGGGTAGGGTGGCTTCAATACTTTGGAGCGTACTTTTCAATTTGTCACAGATCCTTAAGCTTATAAAGCTGTGACTTGTCCCTGACATTTGACTATCTTCTGATAATAAGAGACAACTGAGAGGAAGGGTAAATGGTCCCGAGTTGGCATCTTTCTTTTGGGTTCAGGTATCTATTATAGGCCTTAACTGATAGCTTTTAAAGAAATGACAAAAAACAACTTTCCATTAAATATTTCAACTCTAGGGAGCCACTCTGCAGAATTTACATTTGCTCATTGATTTAAAAAAGTCCACGCAGTTGGAACTTGTCCCTTGGAAAGTACAGTTTGAGTGACCGTCCTCTAAGACAGCCATTCCAGAGCACCCAAGATGCTGCTAGGTATTTATGGATTATAATGTGAAGCAAGATGTTCAAGAAGATTCCTGGATAATGGATTTTCCAAGTCATTTGTGCTACAACTAAATTAAAGATATAAAGCCTCAAAGGAAAATGGTAAATACATCTAAGCTCTCACTCAAAACCCATTTAAAGTTTCCTAAAAACGCAAAGCAAAATGATCCAGTCTGTATCCCCAAAACTAGAATTCTTCTAGCAATAATATAACATGACAAGAATAATTCTGGTAAATAAAACTGCATGTCGAAGCCTTCCTGGGGGAATATTGGTGTCATCTGTAATGATTTCTCAAAAATACTTTTTAGAAGCAGAGAATATTATGCTGTCAGGGCAGCGACATCACAGATACGCTTCAGGAAGCTCTTTTATGATAAGATTCTGTTTCTAGAAACTTAAACACTTTTTTTACTTTATTTTATTTTAATTTTTAGTGAGCCTGTGAAAGGTGGTTCCAACTGATATACCACATATTTTAATTAATCTGGGGATGGACTTGAAGTGCTTGAAATTACCAGCATGGGTGTTTTCTGGTAAATATGTTTGTGGGGTTGCCTGGCTCAAAAATGCCCCTTCTCTCCAAGCATCTCATTGCTGATGGCATCAGGGTAGAAGCATCTATCTCACTGACTGTGCTCATATTGCTTCTGCCTTGGGGACAGGGGGTAGGGGGGAGCCAATCAGATTCTGTCCTTGGGAATTTAAAACTGTAATGGACACACAGGAGTCTACAGAGCTGATTCACTGTAAAAGTGGAATCTAGAAAGGAGTTCCCTGACCTTTTACTGCTAAAATGCCAGATTCTGTCTGGGTCTTGCCTGCATTCTTCTACCTCCTTATTCTTCTAGTAGGTTTATCTCTTATGATTAAGTTTTTCAAAGTTGATTTCCAGTGCTTGCAAATGAGAGAAGCCTCCACTAGAGCCCTACCCAAGGTTTCTAGTGGAAGTGGCCCACCATCCCATTGGTGTTCCATGGCATGGCCAGGGCATGTGCTGGTGCTCAGTGAGAGCAGAGGACCTAGAGTAGTGATTTTCCAGTGGCTTTTCTAGGCTGGTGTCAAAGGCCAGGACTGACCTTACAGGACAACTGTATTGACACAGCTGCCCCTATAGAGAGTGAGGCTTAAAATACTAAAGCTCAAAAGATATCTCCACCAAAGTTTCTTTATTACTCTGGCTAGAAAGGATGGCTCCCTTCTCTGAACTCCTGTCAGATTTTGTTTATAACCTTTATCTGGCTTTTATCACTTTCTATTGTTCCCTGTAGCCATCTGAGAACTGTAGTCCTCTCTCTCCTAGTTTGAAGACTGTCACTGGATCCTGTATGTTCACCTGTTCTTTTCAGTATTTAGTTCCTGAGTGGTCAACAAATATGAACGGAAGGTTTTTTGTTTCCAGCCTGAGGCTTAGGGATGGGGAATGGGGAAAAGAAAGCATGAAGAATGGGTTTGGATGCTCTCTCTGGGAAGATAGGAGTGAACCAATAGAATGATAGAAAATAGCCTATAATCAGGTGTTGGCTGGTGTGTCTGAGAGGCAGCTCAGTCTGGGCTGGAAAACCAGCATAACAGACTCTAGGCAATAATGAGCTCTGCTATTTTGGAATTCTTATTCCCTTTCGAGGTTGAGAAGACCTCGTAGGTCATTCTCTGTAATTAACACCTACCAGGAACTAGACTAGTCCATCAGGCTTGCTCCTGGATGATAGGTATGGACTGCACAACCTCACATATGGGCTATGAGGTTGAACAGTAAATGCAGTCTTCTCCGCATCATCAGATAGTTATAATAAGACTTTGTAGCTATGTGAAACCATTATTTCCCAGCACTTTTGGCTCTGCTGTGTTGTTTGTCTTCACCACAGTCAGACCCACTGGGCAGGAATTGTCACACACCTTTTACAGACAGCACTGAGGCTTTCTCAGTAGCCTAAATCCACAGTGCAAATTAGGGAGAAGGACCTGGTGCTAGAACTCAGGTCTGCCTGGTCTTTGTCCTGGTCTTTGATCAATTCAGATAATTTGGGGGCTGTGTTGGGCCTTGCCCTGTCATTCCATAGCAGCCCCATCCCTGTGGGCTCAGAAATGCTGTCTGCTCTAGCCCATGAGATAGAATTAGGGACCCAGGAGTCACCTCACTTCACCAGAGTCAAGGATGATTCTGAATTTGGCTCAGGTGGCATTGCAGAGCCACGCATTCAGGGCCACACAGAGCAGCTGTGAAGGGTTTGCTGGCCAGGAGGGGGTCTTAGCTCCCAGTGAGGCAGAAGCTGGGAGTAAATGAGGACCATGCAGAGAAGTTGCTAGAAGCTGCCCACCACGTCAGAGAGCCCACCTGTTTGGTGGGCGGGATTATTTTAATTCCCTTCTTTAAAAAATAGTTGGTGGGAGACTTGCTAAAATCTGCATTAAATGTGATTTTTCACACAGCAAGGGGAGCTGCCAGAACAGAACACATACGCTCCTGTGGAGCCAGCCCTCTGGGCTCTGGAAGTGAGCGACAGGGCCTCTCCCCACCACTGCGGCTCAACTGGCCTTAGGGGTCCTTATGTGAGATCAGAGTTACACACGGCTGAGACACTGTCTGATGCAGCTACTCTGGGAGATTATATTTTGGAAATAAAGCTTTCGGGCCTCATTTTAAGACATGAAAAGAAACCAAATCGAGGGGCTTGGAAAGGAGATAGAGCTGGGTAAAGGAGCAGAACACGAGCCTTGGATTAATCTGACACTGCTTTTGAAATTAAAAAAAAAAAGCAGGAAAAACGTCAAGGAACTATTGCTCTCCAAGGCAGGAGCTGGGTCCAATGCCAACGAGGTCTGTGTGCAAACCGTTTGGCTCTACACTTCCACCGAGACTTTGGGAACTCTGTTGCTTGCTTCTTAGTGTCCCTCTAGGGGCCATCATTCACTTTCCCCAAAAGGATGATTTTTAAACTAATAAAATCTGGTTCTTGCAAAGCTTCCCCCAAGGAGCCTGTTTATAGGCACAGCCATGTTTAAGAATTGCCTTGAAGCTATAGCTGGGGGTGCTGAGTCAGAACTAAGGTTCAAGATCAACTACTACCTGGCTTTTGCTTTTTTGTGGGGTAGGGAGGTGGGACATGAGCTTCTGAGTTCTGAGATTTTTTGGTCTGGCCAGGTTTAGGGAAGCTGAGGATAGTACAGACTGTCCTACTGGCAAGAATTTGGTAGGCTTCTCCTCTGTCCTGTGGGCTCCTACCTGGTGTCTGGACTGGAAATCCATTGGTCTCAATTCAGGCTGTCTTGATGGTGGTTTTGTTTTGTTTTAATGAATCCTGGGCTGGCGACCGATTTTTTCCTAATTAGTAAGTTAAATAGATAATAACAATTAAAATAATCTGGCTGGGGTATATTAATATAGGTAAGCTTCCAGTCTTGCTTTCCTGAAGCTTTCAAAGGATAGACCAGGGGTCTGCAAAATCTGGGACCCAGATGTTGACATAACACAGAGAACTCCTTCTGGTGCCTACAAGCGCCCTTTGCTTCCCTGTTCTCTAGGATGGAGAATTTTAAAATGACATGCAGATAGGGTGCATGCTAAAGCATGTGGGTTTCCTTTTGCATTGGTTCATTGTTGTTATCTTGCTATCTCCTCCATCTGAGTGCCCTATGTGTAGCTCAGTCAACACTTTAACCATACTGCCTGAGAAATACTGGGAATCTTGAGTTGAAAAGACCTCTTCAATTGGTTCTTACATTAACACAATGATTCAAAACTGAGGGAGGCAGATTTTACCCCCAGGGGCCATTCGGCAAATATCTAGAGATAATTTTGATTGCCACAATTTGGGAGGGCAGCACTACTGGCATCTAGTGGGTAAAGGCCAGCAATGCTGGATGCTGCTAAGCATCCCACAGCGTACAAAATAGCCCTCCCCCACGAATGATTATCTGTCTCCAAATGCCAGTTGTGCTGAGGTTGAGAAACCCTGCTCTAGCAGAAGAGGCACCCATTGAATAAATGGTTATGTTGTGGTGGGATATGTGCAAAAATGTATGTAAGTCCAGGGAATCAAAGCAAGTATGTGTGTGCATTGGGGGGTGGGGTGGGGCGGGTACATTGAGGGAAGCTTCATGGGGAAATGACTCCAAATCATGATTTTTACTTAATGTCTTTGTAGTTAACAGTCCAAGAATGATTTTGAAAGTTTATTAGTCAAGAACTACATATTGGAATTTTTTATTTTTGCACAACTATCTGTTAATCTACTCAACTGGCTTTGGTGACATTATTATCTTCCCCTAAGAAAATTCCCGCAAAGAGCCTGAGAGAGTATAATAAGAGAAAAACCCATTCAACCTTATTCTGTGCTTCTCTAGTCTACTCTAACCTGTGGTTCTTCTACCTGGGTTCCTTTCCTTTTCTCCTTCAGGGTTCAGCCGCACATCCCCTGGCTTGTGAAGCCTTCCTTTGGAGATTTCATTCATAGTGATTGGTCTATTCTTGAATTGCCTTAGAGCCTCGTTGCCTCTTTCCCCGTGTACATCAGTCTCTTGGGTATCTTTCCGGATAGACTGTGGGCTCCTCAAGGTCAGGGACCACACCCTCCTCCTATACATACCTCTACAACATTAAACACTATTCTGGACCCTGATTTCCACTGCAAGAGGAAGAAAGAGAAAGACATTCAGGAAAGATGTTGGGATACTGACATCGTCTTGTGAAGCTGGACTCATGGATACAGCACATTTTATCTTTCCAAAGTCTCTGGATCATGTCTTATAATAAAGTCTAAAAGTTTAATCTCTGTTCAGTAGGAACAACATGCAAAACATAAATTTCCATAATTATTATTAGCATTTTCTTACTAACAGATTTTTCAGAAGCTGTTTCTATATCAAGCAGATCAACCTTTCTGTTGTCATAGAGACAAAGATATTTATATAACCATAGGCAAGGTGAGATTTTTTTTTCTTTCCCTTCCAGTTGTCTGGAACTAATAAGAAAAGGAAAAAAAAATTTTTAAAATAATTTTTCTATTTTTTATTCCCCAATTAAAATGAGTGAAAAGTGGGAGGTCTTTTTTTTTTTTTTTTGCATCACATTTTAGATTTTAAATACCTAAGTTTTAATAAGATATGGAAGGGATGGAGAGATATGAAGAACTGAGCAATGCCATCTTCAAAATTTGCAAGTAGTGGGCTTGTCAATGATAAGCATTTAAAATCCACAGTTCCCCTCCACCCTTTTAAAGCAAGTAGTGAACGTTGGTTGGAGGTCTTAAAAGGTAGGACTAACAAGGCCTGAAATAATTAAAATATAAACTAGTACCTACTGAGGGACTGCTAGTGCGTTCTGAGGTGCTCCACGGCACTCCCCTTCTCCAGTCCCCAGAACGGAGAGTGCTCCTCCTCTCCCCTCTCTGCTGAGTACGTCCTGTGGATGGCTCAGTGGAAGACCACATCCCGATTTTTCTGGAAGTCTTATCTCATAATTCCAGTTCTCGTCTTTTTCAAACTCCTGGTAACTTGTTATTCATAGCATTTGTCTATCTTGTAATTACCGTTTACCATTTCATTCATTCATCATTAAGAAAATGAGAACTTTAGCATGAACCCATAGATATTTACTGTCTTTTACCTCAGTGTTTTTTAAAATACTTTTTAAAATATTTATTTATTTATTTTTAGAGATGGAAAGGGAGGGAGAGAGAGAGGGAGAGAAACATCAATGCCTAACTGGGGACCTGGCCCACAACTCAGGCATGTGCCGTGACTGGGAATTGAACCAGCGACTCACAGGCTGGCACTTAATCCACTGAGCCACACCAGCCAGAGCACCTGAGTGTTGAATTATACCTTTCCACAACCATTTTCTTGCCCCAGGACTCAGAAGTCTCCCTATTCTTTCCAAGATTAACCCTTCCACTGTAATCTGAGACTAATGCTCTCCTCTCACTCACACTGAGACACCACTCCATGGAGTGTTACTCCTCCCCGCCCCTTGTATCATCAGTGCCTGTCCTCCATGGATTCCTTCCCCTCTTCTTCTTTAAAGATTAAAAAAAAAACCTTTTCTCAGTCTTGTTTATTTTCCACATGTCTTGGAGTTTGGGGTTTTAATTTGATCACAGCTGCCTTTACAATAAATAGATGTTGTGGACGTGTGTGTGGGGCGGGGCAGTGGGGATGGAGAAAGGAAGTGTATGGCATAAGGAAGTTTAAAACATACTTCTTGCTTTTCTGAAGACTTTATGCTCTGTGGAGAGCAATAGCTTGGTTCTCACACTTCGGCATGCATTAGAATCACCTCGGGAGTTTGTTGAAACAGACTGCAGGACCACACCCTCAGAGTTTCTGGTTCAGTGGATTGGGGCTGGGGCCCGAGAGTGTGCACTTCTAACATTTCCCAGGTGATGCTCATGCTGTTGGTCTGGGACTGCACTTTGAGCTACATTGCCTTGAAATATTTACTCTTCTGTTCTTTTTTTAAAAAGATTTTATTTTATTTAGTTTAGAGAGAAGGAAAGGAAGGGAGAAAGAGAGGGAGAGAAACATCAATGTGTGGTTGCCTCTCATGTGCCCCCTACTGGGGACTTGGCCTGCAACTCAGGCATGTGCCCTGACTGGGAATGCAACCAGTGACCCTTTGCTTCGAGGGCTGGTGCTCAATCCACTGAGCCACACCAGCCAGGGCTACCCTTCTATTCTTGTGAATCTCTTTTGTCATATTGAAGTTGAAGTCACCACATCCTGATAAAAAAGTTATCCCGTTTGGGCCTTTACCGGCTCCACCCCCATAGGGTTCTCACCTGAAGGATGAGGTCAGCACTCAACTGTCTGATTCCCAGGAAGTCTGACCTTGTGAGGGGCAGCACACTTGTTGACCTAAGGGGTCTACATGTCTAGGAGAAGATGCTCCTGGTGTGGATGCCAAGATAGTGCGTATGAAGGCAGGAAGTTAAGGATTTTGCAGAACCCCATACTTCTCTGCTGAATCCCATCAGAGAAGGGATGGCAAACGCTTCAGAGCCTGGACGAATAGCTCCTTTTTGAGAGTGAGACTAG
The DNA here is from genome assembly GCA_004024845.1 of Tonatia bakeri. Taxonomy (NCBI): domain Eukaryota; kingdom Metazoa; phylum Chordata; class Mammalia; order Chiroptera; family Phyllostomidae; genus Tonatia; species Tonatia bakeri. The sequence goes on along the minus strand of PVIA01000747.1, from coordinate 69,331 downwards.
CCAGCTCTAGCATGCTGGCAGTACTACCTTGTCTCACGCTCCACCCTCAAACCTAATCAGCCCTTAAATTTTTTTGAGGGGCTCTTGGCTTCTTTAAACTGTGGGCAACAAGAAGATTTTGGTTTTGTTTTGATCTTTTCACTTCAGTCTTCTCCAGGGAAGGGATACACTCCTGAGGCCACCAGGGCTGCAGCAGCGAGAATTGTTGAGTGAGCTGAGGAAGAAGCTGAGTCTGAAAGGAGCTGGGACCCGGTGCACTGGTTCCTGCCACCCACTGCGGCGGGGGGTGGGGGTGGGGTGGGGTGGGGTATCTATTCAGTGCCAACTTTGGAGAAGCTGGGAAAAAATTTATATATATAACAGGGTAGTTTTCTTACTAAGAAAGTAAACACAGAAAGATCATTAATAGATGAAGTGTCTTTGCTACTCATTAACTGTGGGACCTTGGGTAGGTTATTGTATCTCTTTGGATCTCAGTGTGCTGTAATTGTATGATGAGTACCAGGTGAGTGAGAAAGGCCGTTAGTGGCACAATCATTCATAAGAGCAAGATGAGAGGTTTGTCAGAGAAGGACAAGGGCTGGGACTTTGAAGGCAGATTCCATGGATTTGTTGATTGATTGAAACATTCTATCATCATGGTCCTCACCTTCAGGGAATTGAGCTGACATGATAATTAATGGAAACTAATTAATATAAACCCCTCAACCTTTAAACTGTATCCGTCAACCACATATATTCCCTGAAGGCCACTAACTCTTCCAGGGCAGAAGTCCAGATTCTCAGGAGGGAGGGGACTCCCCTCAATGAAGTGGGCCTCTGACAGACAGCTGGGACCCAAGGAATTTGCTAGGGGCAGGGAGTGTCTCTTTCCTCCCCCAGCACAGAGTTGTTCCACCTCTAACTGTTAGAACATAACAGTTAGACCTCCACCAACTTGGTGCCTTTTGGATACTTTCAGAGCGCTACTATTCTGTTGTTTTATCTTCTAACAGCTGTATTGAAATGTAGTTCATATATCACGAAATTCACTCATTTGTGGTGTTTAATGGAGTGGTTTTTAGTAGATTCATGGAGTTGTGCTCCCATCACCACCATTTAATTTTAGATCATTTCTGTCACCCCCCAAAGCTGCACCCATAAGCAGTCACCATGTTTTTATTGCAACCTGGCAGCTATTAGTCTACTTTCTGTGTGTCTGGACATTTCATATAAATAGAATCATATTGTGTGTGGTACCTTTTTCTAAACTGAAGAAAGGAGACCGGGCAACACTCTGATACACTAGTACTAAAGGCTCCCCTTCTCCTCTACACCTTATCATGTCAGCAAACGACTTCCTCCACCTGCTTGCCGCTGTGAGTGTGGACTTGGTGGCAGTGTGCCCTGGGTGGGACATGAGGGCTTTGGTCGATTAGGCCTTGACTGAAATACAAGTAAGCATGGGACAGGGGTGGAGCTCACTAAAGTGTAGGTGGGCCCTGGATGGGGGATGCAGCTTCCCAGCAGTCTGGGTTGAGTGACCAAATCACCCCTGGCCATAGGGCCTGAACACTTCATTCCTAGGGGACCACAGGATGACAGGGGTCACAGTAACTTTCACCAACCTGGCAGGCCCAAGGCTCAAAGACCACGCAAGATTCTCCTGGAAGAGACAGTGGTTGATGGAGGAGCATCAGCTACCCTGTTCCCTGTGGCTTCTGGGCAGTTCCACACTCCCAGCCATGGCCCCAACCACGGAGAAAGAGGGGACCTGGGGCTGCCAGGGGCTGGAGGCCTCATCAGCAGGTGGGGCCCAGATCCAAGGTGCCACACAGGATGGTAAAGACAGACCCCAAGTTTTGGCTTCTCATCACCCTAAAAGGTGGTGGGTTTGATACGACGAATGGGCTTTCTTAAAGATTCCAGGTAAAGGGGGCCAAACAGTATGGAGGCAAGGTGTCCAGGAGCCAGCGAGGGTCCCAGGGCGGTGGCTTATACTCACAGTTGGGTGAGGCCAGCCAGCGGGCCAGGACAGCGCAGGGCGCCGTCGGGCGGGCAGCTGCAGGGCGCGGGGCAGTGCACCCGGCTCAGCGCCTGTGGCAGCGCGGGAAGCAGCAACAACAGCAGCAGCGTCAGAAGCAGCCAAAGCGCTGGGAACGGCCACCCCATGGCGGGAGAACCTGAGGATGGGCTGTTGCAGCTGGGCGGGTGCCCTTGACAGCCCTGGAGTGCAGCCTGCGCCCATCTCCCCGCCCCTAGGTCTGTCCTCCCACCTCCTCCCTCCCGCCCGCCCCTTCCCCCCCATGCTGCTCCCTGCAGCTGAGTTTCTGTTTTGTGACCCCATCACTTCCCTCACTGCAGCTTTCCCTGGACTATCCTGTCTGCCACATCTGCAAACAGCCCTAGTTCTAGGAGGCAGAATTGGTAATGGTGCGTGCTTTGGGTGAGGGGTGGGAAGTTCTGAATTCTGGCCCTGGCTCCCTTGTAACTGTGAGTGTGAAGTTGAATGAGTTGTGTCACTCACCCTAACCTTTCTGATTTCATGTGAGGGGCAGACTGTTACTCGGACACTTGGATACTGCCATGCCCACATCTGAAGGGTGAAAGTGTGCAGCTGAGAAGCTCCTGTCCTTCAGTCTCAGTCCTAATTCCTTTCTCCTTCTTCCCCACAGTTTCCCTCCACACTCAAATACCTCTGTCCCCGCAGCTTCCCCAGTCCTGCCTCAATAGTCTGCTGGTAGTAACAGCTACCTTCCTTATAGCGATTTGAGTCTGTTCTAATCTCCACTGTAGACGGTGAGGTACTAGCAAGCAAAATACAGTTCAGATTAATTTTGGTATTCCTCTGGCTTTACATGATAAAGATTTGTTGAATGAATGAAACTGCTCTAGTAAAATACAGCAGTTACTTAAATGGGATGCTAAACTTCACAGCAAACTAGCAGGTGTTAAACCAGAAAAATGATGTCCCAAGAGGTTCCATGACTTCCCCCAGAGTCACACAGCTGGTTAGTAGCAGAAGCCTGTTTAAACTCATATCTATCACTAATTTTCTCCCACCAATGCAAAATATTACTGTATGATCTACATACCAAGGACTTTGAAAGGAGGCAGAATTTTATGGTAAACCTGGGGATCCATAATTTCCCCTATTTAATTTTGTCATTAAAACACTTTTCCTGTCTTCCTTCCAAGGACTCTATTTGGACTCTGGAAATCCTGGAAGTCTTTCTGGAAGAATTGGATTTTGAGAGCTGGGAAGGTATCTAAGACTGTACAGACAGTAAGTAAAAACAGTTTCCTTTCCTCTGTGTTGAAGCCAGCTCTCACAGGCAGACTGGCTCAATGACCAGTCTCTAGTCTCTTGGAGTCTTTTGCCCAAGGAAGGCAGAGTTTTAAAAGGTTATTTTAGAAAATCATTGAGCTTTGCTAGATGACAGCATTGTGTTAGATGACCTGAAAAACAAAGCTTGTGGCTATAGGATTGTCCTCATTTTCTGGCTCCCTGTCTCCAACTATTCACCTGGCTACTCTTCACCCTTTCATATCCCTGCATTTGCTGTTCCCCTGGCCTGGAATGATTTTTTCCCTCCTTTTCCATATTCCATTACATAAACTCCTAGTTGACCTTCATGACTCATCCCAATGTCATTTCTACTCTAAAGCCTTCTCTGATTCAACCTAGCTAAGTAGTTGTGGCCATAGCATCTGAGTCTATAGCCATTGCTATAACACACTGTAATTATGGCTTTAATTTTGCCTCCTCCCATCCATTCATCTTAGTATTGCTAGAGCATGTCATAGCCCCTAGCTCCTAGTAGGTGCTCAGCATACATTGTTGAGTAAAAGAATGCATAACTGAAAGCCCTTGCGTAGACCTATAGCATGTGCTCAGTGAATCACCTGCGAAGAGATTAACAACCTTGCGTGACTTATTTCCAGCCACACTGGATCTATCTGGATTGGTATTAAGTAATTATCCCTGACTACTTTGGGGTCACATTTCCTCTGTTTTGGCTTTGTCAGAATTTGGTAGGGAAGTTAGGATAACATTGGGACTTTGAAACATTTCCACCATATATCCTAAATTGCAGGAAAAAAGGAATGAATACTTCAAGGTGGTTGAGTAGCACCTATTTCAAATCTTGTGTTTTGTGTGGCCTTTTCTTTTTACCCCAAAGCCCATCTGTTATAGAAAAAGAACGGTTGCTCCCACCCACCCCTGAAGAACCATTTGATTTTGTGCTAGGGTATCCCTGGAGGCTCCTTAAACGCCTGTAAGAAAAGAAAAGGGCAGTCAGGACACCTGGATTTTCCGTTCTGTTCCATCGCTGACCGTGTGACTTGGTCGCTGATTTCCTCATCTGCAGGAGGAGGGTCGGAGTTCTCCTTCGGCTCTTCTAGCTCTGAAGGGCAAGGCCTTTCTGGACACTGGTGGAAGGCGCTGGATTGTGTGTTGACTTCTTATTGTGTTGGGTTGGAAGTAAAACCCAGTTTATGAAATTTAAAGTTGTTCATATGAAAGAAAACTTATAACTGTAATGAGTTTTCATAAAATTTTTACATCTATGATTAATTTCAATTGTATCTTAATTATCACATCAGTTCTTGCAATGTACCTATTATAACAAAATCAACATTGATTGTTATAATCACAAAAGTTTGTTACAGTGGAATTTACCTATCCTACTCATTAATATATAAACTATTTAGAGTGAGCGTTTTTAAATATGAAGAACTTCTATGTCATGTAACTATACTTACAGTTATTTTTGTCACAGACCTTCAAAAAAAGCATGACCCATAAGGACTGCTAATTATATTTCACTGACAAACTAAAGTTCATGGAATTCACAAGAAGTTTATTCTACCTTAGAGATATAAAAATATCTCACATTACAACTCAGAAATCCTAGTAAAACTTTTCAAAATTTTAGAACAGGACTTCTCATATTTTAAGGTACAGAAGTGTCCTTTGGGAAGTTTTAAAAACAAAGATTCCTGGGAACCTCCCTCTCCAAAGATATTCTAATTCAGTTGATATTGGATGGGGCCTGGGCGTCTGTGTTTTAACAAGTACCCAAGCAACTTGGATGCATGGGCTTCCCAGAGCACAATTTGTGAAACACTATAATGGAAATTCTAGAATTAAAATTTCCTTGAGAACACAAAGCTCACGAATCCTTACTATGAACTCTGGTGTGTGTTAGCACATGCATACAAATAATATGTGTGTATGTGTATAAAAATCACTCGATTGTAATAGATTTAAAAAATTTTTTAAGGAGCAATCAGTTTACTTATTTTAATTTTGTGGGGGTGGGGAATGAGCAATTTCACAAGATCAGAGATCCTATTTTTCTTTATGACTCACTACATCAAAACTCAATATTATTTCATGTCACATTAAGATAACAAAGTAATGAAAAAACCTGAAGCAGGTTAGGTAAGATTTTCTGATTCTTTGACACATACCCTATTAGTACCATAACTGATATTTCTTCCCTCTTAAAAGCAGTGCATTTACCTTTTCCTCAGAAGGAAAGTAGGGCAGAAGAAGAAAAAGAAAGTGTAAGGAAAGAAAAATACAGTTGGTCTGTGAGCTATCTACTCTGCCACCTGGAACAAAAACAAACAAACAAAAACAAAGGAAAAAAAGATGACCTCTAAAAGTTAACACTGTGAAATTTCATGCAATCTCCCTGTGACATGCTTGGAAATTTCATCTCCCATTTCACTACTTACATGGTGTGAAGTCAGAGGCGTGACCAGCTGTCCATTTCTGCCTCTGCCCCGGGGTTCCTGTAAGCTTTAGGGGGAACTAACTAGAGCAGCAGGCTGATGGGTACGGAGCGCTAGGGATGGGCCTGTGAGTGGAGGCTTAAGGATGGTCTGGGGCATGAAGATCCTTCTCCAAGATTGCTGGAGAGAGCTAGAGAAGGGGTTTGCCATTTAGGTCCTATTGCTGGAAGGATATGAACGAATTGGGGGCTGCTGTCTTCCTTGTCTTGTGAAAAAAGCCTACCTGGTCTGGCAGCGATTAAAACTACATAGAGAAAAAACAGATGTGAGAGACAGATGTGGGCAGAGTCTGAGGCCAGCACCTCCCTTGAACTTCCCAAGTAGTGAGCCAATACATCCTCTCTTATCCTTGAACTAATTGGAGTTGAGTCTCTCTGACTTGTAACCAAACCTCCTAATCTCTACTATCAGCTCTGCTGTGAGTTTTATTTGACCTGCATACTCACCCCTTCCCTCCTCAGCTAGGAAAGAAATAGGACTCTTCTATTCTTATCTCTGTCAGAGGACTTACTGTTCCCCTTTGATTGATAGCATTTATCACTGTGCTGCTGGGAGTAAACTGGTCCGGTGCAGTGAATGAACAAATGAATGAATGTGAATGAGTGAAAAAAGAGGCAGTGGTGTAGAAATACAGCATTCTTTTTAGAGAAGCTGTGTTTTGCTAAATAATTCACCAAGCATGCTTTCTGCTTCAGGGAAGGGCTCCTACTAAACTGCAACCTTGGTTTAGAAGTTAAACTTCAGACTAAAATATTAAGCAAAGCCAACACAAGAAGAGAGATTTTCTGGCATGATAAAATAAATAAATAAATAAATAAATAAGGAAAGAGGATTTGATTTTAAAAAGACTGATGTACAACTAACCCAAGTGTGCACCACAGGATATTGGTCGTCTGCCATGTTAATTGGCAGTATTTAGGGAAAAGGTGTTAAGACTCAAGAAATTTGGGAAAAATTGGGTTAAAGTTAAACATATTCTTTACTAGACAATTTCTCAGAAATTTTAATGTGCATTCTGAATCTCTAAGAGGGCCATAGTATATGCACGGGACTGGTGTTTCTTTGGGGCATGCTTTGAGAATACCGATTTGGGAATACAGGTTGAGAAAACAGAAGTTGGTGGCAAAGAACCCCTTCACTAAACTGGCAGCCAGATCTGACCTTGGCGTGGTGATAGCTTACTAACATTGGACTTGGTGGTGATAGGAAGATTGCCTGGATCGCTGTTCTTCCCCCCGTAGCCTTTGATGTGGACAGTCAGGGTCTGGAAATCCCAACGTTGTCAATATATCCTTTTAGGGTAAGCATTCCCCTCTGCAGTCTCCTTTTTCAAAATGAAAATACAGCACAGGGTGGGGGCATACTGATTTGATTACATTGTCATTTGAATTGTTTATTTTAAGAATAATTTTTAAGGGCCCCTGGGTGGTGTGGGACCCAGGGAACATAGTATAGGAGGTGGATGCACCTCGATGTGGGGGGAGGAGTACGCAGGAAGCTTCCTCCCCTCAGAACTACTCCGGGAATGAACCATATGACCCGCCCTCCGGTGCATTCAGAACACAGGGAGTGGGGTCTGGAGAGTAAAGAACACCTCTGTTTTCCTCTCGGCTGCTTTGCGGGGAGGTGGTGGCCCTCTTCTCTCACCCTCCTGCTCTCATCCTGTCCCTGCGGTCAGGCGTGGGTCCCACTGATAGACCCTCTTGCTCTCCTGTCTATTAGAGATGCACAGAAAGCCACACTGTCTGATGGTGCTGATAACACCTGTCACACTGAATTATGCTTTCTGGACATCATGTCACACGTAGACAAACAGAAAGGCCAGTCATTACCCTAGGGCCTGTAAGGCATTTATCAAAAGGGGAATCTCCTTCAAAGAATAGTTTGGAAATAGGTGTCAGTGCTGAATTGTGCAGCATGGGGCTGACAGGCTGAGGGAATGGTACTCCTGTTTTAGGCAGAGGGGAGGCAGCCGGAGCTGATTTGCAGCAGTGCCAAAGGCACTGTGAGAGGTGGCTTGAAGTGACAGCTGGCTGGAGAGACCCAGGAGGCAGCAAACTGCACTGGCACGGAGCAAGGGAAACACTGAAATGAGGAAGACAAATTCGTGGATCCTAGCCTAATGGCTGTCATCTCTTAGAGTCACTTTTGGGAAGTTACTTAAGAGGTGGATTCAAGTGGCTTGTTGGGAGGTTCTGCTTCTGCACATTTGGCTCAGGGCAGGAAATGTGCATTTTAAAAGTGTCTCAGGTGATTTTTTAGGAAAAGGAACCCCAGTCCACCCTCTGAGAAACACTGTTCCGGAGTGGTGGATGGAACCCAGGGAGAGAATGGCTGAAGGAATGTGGGCTTCGGATGGCATGGGGGCTTGCCTGTGTTAGGGAGGATGAGGAACGGGAGGGAGGAGCCCTCAGAGAAGTCGGGAATGGGGTGCAATTGGGAGAATAGGCTGTTTACCCAAGGAATAAGACAAATGCTAGGCAAATACAAAGGAAAACTTTATTCTACCTTGAAATTGGGATATGAGAATTAAAGTAAATCTATTGTATGACTTTACTTTTACTAAATTAGCCAAAAGAAAATTACTTGAAGCAAATACCAAGTGACAGAGAAATAATTGTAAAACAAATACATCTGTGCATTTAAAATGATTTCAGCTTTTTGGAAAGCAATATTGTAGTTCCTATCCAGATGTAGGCATATGGCATGAGAAAGAAGATCTCACGACAGTGGTGTCTGTCTGACAAAGCTGAGATAACCTGAATGTTCAGCAGTATTGCAATGATTAAAGGAAACTGACTCACTTAATCAATAAGATATTACAGTAATTTAAAATAATTGGACTAATTAAGAGACATAGAAAAGTTGGATATGTTAAATAAAAAGTTAGAATACAAAGTAATATTTACATCGTAAGTCCAACAATACAAACATGTTCATTCGAGGAAAAGAAAACAGAAATTTATTTTCTGTCCCAGTCTCGTGCCTCTAAGTCAGCTCAACTCCTCAGAGACCACGTCCCTGGTAACATAGAGCAAGCCACAGACACCGGTTGGTTTTCTGAGCAGTACACGGTTCTCAGATGTGAGCACTGCAACCCCAGTACTCTCCAGTTACATCAATGGTTTGTTTTTCAACTCTTCCCTCTGCTTTGTCGAGCTTAGGATGCCACTTCTGGCCCTCTGCACCTTCTATTAGCATCTGGTCGTCCCGGTCCTGACTTGCACCTTCCCCTCAGACTCTGCTGTGACTGGCTCTCCCGGTTTCAGACAATGTCAAATAGTAACACCCACCGTAAGAATCCTACAAAGCATATAAGGTTTTACTTAAAATTTTTTTTTATGTCAAAATAATGTTCCTACTAAAATGATCAAAAATGGCTTTAAACATTGAATATTGAAAAACATGATGCTTTCTCATATTCCTGCCCCATCTATAGCCGTGGCATTCCCTTCATTTCTAAATAATATACTTTTATCACTACCTGTTTTAATTACTTATTGCTGTGTAACAAATTTCCACAAAGCAGGCAGCCTAAAACAATACATACTGCACAGTTTCTGTGGGTCAGGATTTTGGGCACGGTTTAGCGGGGGGGAGGGTGGGCAGAGTTGGGAGCAGATCTGGTAGCCTAATCCCTGTGTATTTACTTTCACTAAATTCTGATGCTAACTATGCTAACTAATTGGAATGTTGGCATGATCGAAGTCTCTCTGTGAATCTGCTTGCTGTGGTCAGCCTGCAGTGAGGACTGACTAGGTTTCTTTGGTGGGGGGTGGGGTACACCATGCAGTGTTGCCTATGTGGTTGGTGAAGCTCTCTTCCCCAAATCTCTCTCTGCCTTCTGCACAGGTCTGTGATTCTCCCCCAGAATGATGTCCACAGAAGGTATCAATCTTTAATAAAAATGGGATGGATTCTTTAAATAGGGACTTTTTGATAAATATAAAATAATTAGTTGACAGTAATTGAGTTCACATGTAATTATGAGAATCATGTGTATATTAGTATATAGCCATTGGGTTGCTAAAAAAGTGAGTTTGTTTTTTTTCCATAAAATGGCTCTAGTAGCACTTAACTTTAACTTCATGCCAAACAATTTTGTTAGATTGTATCATTACAGTTGCCATATCAGTGTGCATTTAAAAAATATTTATCAAAATTGGTGAGTTTTTGTGTAGCCATTTTAATACCGAAGATGGAAGAAAATACGCAATATTTTTTGGTGTATTATGCTTTATTATTCAAGAAAGGTAAAAACACAACTGAAATGCAAAAAAAGATTTGTGCAGTGTATGGAGAAGGTGCCATGACTCATAGAACATGGCAAAAGTGGTTTGTGAAGTTTCATACTGGAGATTTCTCACCGGACGATGGACACTCTGCGGTCATTTAGATCAGTTGAAGTTGATAGCGATCAAATTGAGATATTAATTAAGAACAACATTATACCATGTGGGAGATAGCCAATATACTCAAAATATCCAAATCAATAAATTATTGGTGAAAATGAAAAATGTGCCTTTTATTTTATGGAAAAAACCATACGGACTTTTTGGCCAACCTATAGCTTAGATATACCTTTATACAGCAATGAGGTATGTTTTTTGGAGTGAGATTCTTGAACAAATCTCGAGTTTCCTTCCATGAAAACTGATAAAGTCTTTATCCCTAAGAAAACAGTCTTGCTTTTGGTCTATTATTTAGTTTTCAGGTGGCCTGTTCTGTTCTATTCCCACACAGTCTGCTCTGGGGTGATCATTTTCATATATTAATGCTTGCATTGTTTTTCTTCAGCCAGCTCTTGGTGTTTGCATCTGCAAGTGTTCCAAGTTCATTTTAAGTATCGTTACTTGTGTCATTAATATTGATGAGGATGTTTTGCTTTCCTCCACACACAGTGCTCTGCCCCTGGCAACTTGTTACCTGGAAAAGCTCTCTTCTGTGTGATGGGCACTCATCATTTGCCTACCTATCGGGCTCTTCCTGATAGGGCAGCAGCACCCTGCTTTTCTTTTAGGGGAATTCTCTGCCCCCTCTTCAGTGTGTTTTGTGAAACTATTGACCTAAGCACTACTTGGTCTCCAACTATCTTGCCCCAGAGGTGCGGAGCACATGACCTGGGTTAGGCCCATTAGACTCTGCCCAAGTGAAGTTTAGACTTCACCAAATGAATGACTCATTGACAGAGGTGGCTAGAGTTGACACAACCTTCTTTCATCTGTGAGATTCTGACTGAAATTCTTGGAATTGATTTTTTTCCCCTGTTCTTCTTGATGACTGCTTGTTCATATCTTCCTTCAGTTCTAGAACATTACTCAATGTTCTGTCATCCTAATAAATTAGTATTATTTTGTCCATATTTTTTAGAGTCAGTTTCAATTGCTTACAACAAAGAACCCAATCACATACAAAGTCTCTCTTCTTTTCATGTGTGGTTTTTTTCCTGGTCTTTTTGCTCTATTGACTACAAGCTAATGGACTGCATCCTACTTGTTTTAGCAAGCTGACAGACTTCCTGATTGTGTTCTGAGTAAGAGCCTGCCCTGACTCAGTGATGTCATTTAAGGGACTCTGATGAATGCCATGGAGAGCAACAAGAGGAGTGGGAGAGGGATTTCTCTCAGACTCTTAGCAAGACTGGGAAGGAGGTAGTGAGATAGCCTGGTAAGGACTTGGGCTCAGCAATGCGAGAGTCCCTTACTCAAAGCGGTGGCAAGATTTCAGGGAAGGGTGAAAAATAAACCAAGAGAGCCTGACGTTAGGCCCCTTTGCTCTCAAAGGCAAAAGCTCCTTTTCTTACGGGCTCACCATTGTTTGGAACAATGAGGATGTCAGCAGTGGGCATGATAGGAGGAGGATAGAGGGAGGCCCTTACTCTGGTTTTCTGAGCACAGTGGAAGCCACCTGAATTCTAGGGACACCCTGAGGAGGAAAGATACCTCAGTAAGGCCTGAGATTGAAATTCTTACAAGTCCAGAAAGATGAGAACTCAAAATGGAAATTAATTTGATTTAGTGAAAATAAAGAAGTAACTTTTTTTTGCCTGTCTCAATTTGTTGATTTAGATTCATAATGGTTATAAGCCCTTAAGAGTTCTCATCTATAGATTAAGTAGTGCATTGAGTGTCAGTTCTGTTCAAAACATTAGCAAGACTGAGGATAAAGCAAAAACATAGGGTTTTGCTTCCACCTTCTAAGAGCATACAGCCTCGTTGGAGAGAAATGACTCGAATACCCTTACAAGGGCTAATCATCAGCATCTGACAACAGTTTAAAGGCTATACTTGTGCTTAATTGACAAATGAGTGGCTGGTTGAACAAGCGGTAAGAGTTCAATGACTGTAACATTGAAGGAAAATGGAAGGAAGGAAAATAATTTAATGGCTTTTGTCCCAGTAAGGGTAAGATTGCAGAGCTGCTTGTTCTTAGAAAAGGAACAGTTGGTTCCTGCAGCTCACTTCTTCTCAGGGAGCCCGTGTTTTGCCAGCCTGTGGTCTCAAGGGTCCCTCCTCCAAAGATGGGAGTCAGGCTATCTGGAACAGCCAGCAGGAATCAGGTAGGCTTATAATGTGCTTGAAGATGTTTTCTGCTTATTCTTTTTCTCTGACTTCCCAAATACACAGCACTCGTCCAGGCCAGTGTCAGAGGAGCTTATGTCCCCTTTCAGCAATAGGGCCCAGCAGGCAGGGGATTATGGAAATTCAGAGTGGCTTTGTGTGTTCCAGACAGGGTCCTCTTCTTCCATGCCCATATCCAGCACAAGGTTGTTTGAGAGTCTCGCTTAAAAAATTGTCAAATTATGGCCACCTTGGAGCTTCGGGCTCCGATGTAGGGAAGGTGAAGGGATCAGACGAAGCTCCTGAGAAACCCCGGCCATGAGTTGGGTGGGTAGGGAAGGGATTAGAGAGTCACAATAGGGCTGTTTGTCCAACAGTGCTCTTAGAGGACACATAACTCCCTTTTGGAGCTTGGTTTTACTGTCTATAAAATGACCATAAGAATATAGATAAAGCTTTAATGAAAACCAAACTTGAACATCTATATATCCTACATTAACACAGTAAGAAGTGATCATTCACTTTGCAAAACAGATGGCCCCCTTTATAAGCATTCACAGTAAAATCCATTTACAGGGAAATTACCTTTCATTTAAAAGTACAATTTTTTTTGTAAAATGTGACTGTATTTTTCAGCATAAAGGGAGTTTTGCATGTTTCCTTGATCTGTTCCTTCTTTAGCCCTCCACCCAAGATAGCAGTGCTTAACAGATGTTTATGATATAAGATGAAAAAATCCAAATTGGTGGTGAACTTCTCAGCAAAGATGAAGTAAGGTTCATCCTCTAGTGGCTTCTGGACTGGCATGGACAGATCTGAGTTCTGTTCCAAGGTCCAAATAGCTGGGTTCCTTTGGACAAGTCTTTGAATTATAGAGCCTTTGCATTAGAATAGAATTAAGGATCATCTAATCCACTACCTAGCTTCTTTTGACAAAGGCGTTTCAACATCCTGGACTGATAAATTTTCTGGGCCTCAGTATGCCCATCTGTATGATGAGGGAAATTTATCTTTAATTTAAATCAGGGCCCCGGATGGGAGTGGAACGTTTGAGAATGTAGAAGTCAGGACTCTGAAGTCTAAAGGTAATGACATCACAACCTAGCAGAGGCTGAACTCTAGATACAGGTCTCCATAAGAACCCGTGGGGAATTGAACTCTATACATTCTCTCCCTCTTCACAGGGCCACCCTCCTGTGGTCAGTAAGTAGTGAGGAAAAGGTCTGAGACCTTGAGATACTTGCACGTTGACCTGGAGTTGCGAGCAGCTCCACCTGTACATTTTAAAAGAAAGATGAAGTCAGAATGTCAAGTGAGCTCTTTTCATACTTCAGCTGAGCGTTATTCCAGGGCCGAGCAGCCTCACTGGCCTCTTCTCCTTTGCTTCAGGCTCTCTGTCCATCCTTTACCCACTTCCTACCCACCCCCAACCTTTTTTTTTTTTCCCTTTCTTTTTCTCTCTCTTTTTAACAGTATGCAAAGCTCAAGGGCATGCAGTTGGGCCTGGCTGGCTGAAATCAGCTGAGTGTTTACAGGGTTTATTCAAGGAAGAGCCCTTGGGTCATTGTCATGGCAATTTTGATAATCCTGACAGGGTGCAGATGGGCTGTCCAGGGCGGTCTGAGAGCCTCCCACTCTGTAGCCGCAGTCACTGCTCGGGGCACATGGGCTTGCTTACCCTCTTTTAGAAATCTATGTACACACAAAAGAGTTCTCAAAATTTTAGTTATGAAAACCCTGGACCAAAAATATTTTATCAAAAACCATGTGGAATGAGAAAAAGGCTCCGCAAAGGCTGGATGAATCACTGGTAGGACTGGACAAATAGGCCGTTTCTGTGTAACTACATTGCTTCTTTATTGTCTAATGCATCTATTTACCCTCTTCAATCCTGCTTCCCCTGCTGCACCCAGATCTGGAATATGAACTCCTCAAGGCCAGGGATCTTTTCCAGTTCATTTCTTGATGTCTCCAGTGCCTATCACTGTGCCTAGGAATGGGGAATGATTGCCAATGTGTATGCAGTTTCTTTTGGGGGTGATGAAGATGTTCTAAAATTAAATAGTGGCCATGGTTGTATAACTCTGTAGATACACTAAAACCCACTAAATTATACACTTTAAAAGGGCAAATTGTATGGTATGTTAATTATGTCTCCATAAAGCCGTTATTAAAAAATAAAAGAAGCCATTATCTGACCTAAGGGTTTAAGAGTCTCCTGGGCTTTGGAGGAGAGGCTGCAGGGGTTCCAGAGAAGAAAAATGAATCAACAGACCCCTGCAGCAGGCTGTTCATGCTAATAAGTAATGTGTGTGTGCAAACAAATTCCAATGTCTGCAAATGGCCATCTCTTTTTATTTCCATTTATTCCGAATGTGGGCTGATACAAATGTAGCTTGGGTGGGGTCCACTTGATTCTGCAGAGGGTTCTACAAGTCTTCCCAGTTCCTTCTAGGAGAAGGAACCCAGCGCTGTGAAGGAACCCAGGGAAGGACCCCAGGGCTCTCCTGGACTCTTGCTCCATGTTGCTCATTGATCTTTATGAAGTACCTGTTTCAGGTTTCACCTGTTCTCTAGCCCCTTTTTCTCTAGCACTCAGTTTGCTGGAGGACACCACTCTATCTTCATTGATGCCATTAGAATGAGAGGCTTTCCCAGAAGCTGCCAGTGCCGTGCTGGTAAACGAGCTCTCCTGAAAAGAGGTGAAGTATCAAATGCAGAGCCGGGACTAGAGCCCCTAAAAGTGGGTGCATTTAATCACCGGACCACTTCATTCACTCCTAAAGCAGTCATGTTAGTTCACAAGATCCCTAGCGGTAAGGTCTTCAGAAGGAAATGGCCCATGTTAAGGGACGTCTTGGACTCAGTCAAGCTAAGAAAAGGGATGTCATTCTGAAACCTCCAGTGTGGCTGACTTCAAACTACCAATGTGAACACAGAGCAGGGAAGAAAGGAGCAGGATTGGCTCTGGAGAGGTGGAATGGGCCAGCTGCCATGCACCATCGCTCTCCGGGCAAGCCTGCTCAGGTAGCTCTTTCACCAGTTCTTCAGGCACATTCATATAGGTGTTTAGGCTATTCAGGACACATGAAAGGTTTTCATTTTTCCCCCCATATCAGCCTATTTGACATTTGTGCAGACACAGAGGACAGGAATGAGTTATTAATGAGGAAATGATATATAAGTTTGATGTGAACAAATGCCCCACCAAACTACTGACGGACTCAAGTTTGTTTGCTCTCCTGCCAATGTGGGAAAGCAAACGACTGTGCAGGGTAGATCCACATAAATTATGCGGGGCTTCAGTGTAAAATGGTGAACTTGTTGTACGTGCTGTCATGGTTTCTAGTCTTCAATCTGGTAGAGAAAGTACCATACCACCAACAACTTTTCTGGGATTTCCATCCATTGCATTCTTTCTAATTTTAGAACATTTTCAACAACTTCCAGAAGAAACACCAAACACAATAATAGTCACTTTTTGTTCTCACTCCCTCCTCCTGCTGTGCTGACATGCTCAGGCACTAAGCTACTTTCTGTTTCTATGGATTTGCTTATTTTGGACATTGCATATAAATAATATCATATATTACGTGGTTTTGTTGCGTCTGGCTTCTTTCTTTTAATTTAGTGTTTTCAAGCTTCCGTGTATGTCATAGCAAGTATCAGCACCTTACTCTTTTTCATTGTCAAATTGTATTACGTTGTATGGGTGAACCACATTTTGTTTATCCATTTATCATTCAGTGGACATTTGAGTTGTCCACTTTTTGACTATTCTGAATAATGCTGCTATGAACATTTGTGTAGAAGTTTTTATTTCTCTTGGGCGTATGTGTGTTTAGGAATAAAATTTCTCAGTTATATAAAATTCTATACTTAATCTTTAGAGGAATTACCAATTATTTTCCATCATGTTTGCACCATTTTACACTACCATCAGTAGTGTCTGAGAGTTCCAGTTTTTTCACGTCCTTACCAAATCCTTGTCTCTGTTTTTGATTATAGTCATCCTAGGATGGGAAGTGGCATCTCATTGTGATTTTGATTTGCATTTCAGCAATGATCAATGATGTTGAGCATCTTTTTTATGTGCTTATTGGCTATTTGTGTATCTTCTTTGGAGAAATGTTTATTCAAATTCTTTGCCCATTTAAAAATTGGGTTATTTGTCTATTTATTGGTGAGTTGTAAGGGTTCTGAATACAAACACGTTGTCGGATATGTCACTTGCAAATATTTTCTCCCATTCTCTGGGTTGTCTTTTCACTTCCATGATGGTGTCATTTGATGCACAAAAGTTTTCAATTTTGATGAAGTTCAATTTATCTGTATTTTATTTTGTTGCTTTTATTTTTGGTGTCATATCTAAGAAACCACTGTATAACCCAAGGTCATGAAGATGAACCACTACATTCTATTCTGAAAGTTTACAATTTTTGATGGTACATTTAGGTTTATGATAAACTTTGAAATAACTTTTATGGATGGTGTGAAGTAGAATTACAGCTTGGATGTCCAGTTTTTCTAGCACTATTTCTTGGAAGACTCTTCTTTCTTCACTGCATTGTCTTGGCATGTTTATCTAAAGTCATTTGACCATAAATGTAGTTTATTTTTGGATTCTTATTCTACTCCATTGATCTATATATTTATCCTTATGCTAGTCCCACACTGTCCTGAATACTTGTAATAAATTTTGAGATATTTTATTATGAAAAGATCTTGGATTTTTTCCAAATACTTTTCTGCCTATTGAGGTGATCATGTGTCGTTTTTATAATTCATTTTATTAATATGGTGTATTATAATGCTTGATTTTTGAGTGTTAATCCAACTTTGCAATCCCCTTTTGCTTTTAACTAAGACCTTGAGAAAATAGGAAAGCCTGGCTACTGTCTTCTGTTGCTTTGCGGAGGGTGGGGTTCCTTTTGAATTAGGTTCAGCCTAAGCGTGACTCACTAAGACTAGCCTTAGGATTTATTCTCCGGAGAAACTGGGGTCTGACAGCTATATATCCTTTGGGGATGTTATCAACTGAATGTTTTTCCTACCACCTCCAAAATCATATGTTGAAATCCTAACCCCAGTGTGATGGTATCAGGAGATGGAGCCTTTGGGAGGTGACTAGGTCATGAATGTGGAGTTCTCACAAATGGGATTTGTGCCTTTATTAAAGAGGCACAAAAAGCTCTCTCATTTATTTTCATTCATGTGAGGACACAAGAAGATGGCTATGAACCAGGAAGCAGGTCTTCATCAAACACTGAATCTGCAGTGTCTTAATCTTGGGCATTCCAGCCTCCAGAACTGTGAGAAATAAATGTTTGTTGTTTAAAAAGCCGTGCAGTCTGTGGTATTTTTGTTGCAGCAGCCTGAAAGGACTAAGACAGGGGGCAATGAGATGGCATATTTTCTGTCCAAAGGAACAGGAGTAGAGCTAGCAGGGCTAGATATGGGGCATGATCAAAGGTATTGGAATTGGGAAATCGTAAATGGCCTGAGGCTCATGGCTGGACAGGAGTGGGATTCATAGGCAGGTGCTTAGGTAGGGAACAGAATGGAAGGGAGAATAAGCAGATTGGAGTGGGGCACACATGATGAAGTAAGAGAAGGCAGACCCTGAGGCAATGTTGTTTTAGAAGTTTCATACCACTCATGTGGGACTGATTACCCCTGCTAGGCTTTCAACATATGTGGCCCCAATCACTCATGTAGAGTGATAGTGGACTTCTCTCAATACCCTCCCCATAAGTGGGGCTTTTCCAAAGCATGAATACACCCTGCTGCTGTCTTCCTGGAGCTGGGCTGGTTTGCGGCTCAGTCAAGGACTGGGCAAGGAGAGGTGACTTCTTTCAAGGCCTCAGATTGTTGATAGTAAGACCTCTCTGGATTCTAGAAGGTGATCCTTCTACCTGGTGCCCCATATGACTGTGAATGGATTCATAAAGGCATCAACATTCTTGACTTAATTTAGCCCAAGGTGCTGTTTTTCTCAGGACAATTCCTTTCTGAAGGGCTTACAGCCAGGGATCATGTGAACTAATGTGAGGGCCTTATGAGTGAGTGGGCAGTCTAGTGATAAAGAGCACCAACTGTATTTTTAATTATATTTTATTGATTATGCTATTACAATTGTCCCAATTTTTCCCCCTTTGCCTCCCTCCACCCAACATGTGCTACTCCCTCAGGCAATACCCACACCATTGCTTATGTCCATGGGTGATGCATAGGTTCTTTGGCTACTCCCTTTCCTATACTATCTATACTTTACACCCCCATGGCTATTCTGTAACTACCTATTTGTACTTCTGAATCCCCTGACTTCTTCATTCATTCCCCCATATCCCCTCCTATGTGGCAATCATCAAAATGTTCTCCATATCCATGATCCTCTATCTGTTCTTTTCTTAGTTTGTTTTTTAGATTCAATTGTTAATAGATATGTATTTGTTGCCATTTTATTGTTCACAATTTTGATCTTCTTTTTCTTAAATAAATCCCTTTAACATTTCATATAATAATAGTTTGGTGATGATGAGCTCCTTTAGTTTTTTCTTGTCTGGGAAGCTCTTTATCTGCCCTTTGATTCTAAACAGTAGCTTTGCTGGGTAGAGTAATTTTGGCTGTAGGTACCTACTTTTCATGACTTCAAATATTTCTTGCCAATCCCATCTACTTTGAAAAGTTTCCTTTGAGAAATCAGCTGAAAGTCTCATGGGAACTCCTCTGTAGGTAACTAACTGCTTTTCTCTTGCTACTTTTAAGATTCTCTATTTATTTTTAATCTTTAGCATTTGAATTATGATGTGTCTTGGAGTGGGCCTCTTTGTATCCATCTTGTTTGGGACTCTCTGTGCTTCCTGGACTTTCATGTCTATTTCCTTAACCAAATTAGAGAAGTTTTCTTCCATTATTTTTTTCAAATAGATTTCCAATTTCTTACTCTTTCTCTTTCTGGCACCCCTATGATATGAATGTTGGATCACTTGAAGTTGTCCCAGAGGCTACTTATACTATCTTAGATATTTTGGATTTTTTTTCTTCTTATTCTGATTGGCTGCTTTTTGCTTCCTTATGTTCTAAATCATTGATTTGATTCTTGGTTTTATCCACTCTACTGTTGTTTCCCTGTAAATTGTTCTTTATTTCAATTAGTGTATCCTTTGTCCCTGGATATTTTTTTATGCTGCTGAGGTCCTCACAGAGTTCCTTGAGCATGCTTATAACCAGCGTTTTGAACTCTGCATCTGATAGATTGCTTATCTCCATTTTCTTTAATTCTTTTTCTGTAGTTTTGGTCTGTTCTTTCATTTGGACCACATTTCTTTGTCTCTTCATTTTGGTAGCCTCCCTGTGTTTGTTTCTATGTATTAGGTAGAGCCGCTGTGACTCCCTGTCTTGTTAGCGTGGCCTAGTGCAGTAAGTGTCCTATAGGGTCCAGTGGCACAGCCTCCCCTATAACCCAAGTAGGGTAGTTGAGGTGTGCCTTCCATGTGGGCTGAGTACACCCTCCTCTTATAGTTGAGCCTTGATTACTGTTGACAGGTTAATGGGAGGGATTTACCCAGTCCAGTCAGCTGTAAGGACCACTGACCACCAACCTCAGTCCTCTGTGGAGGACAAGCTGTACAGGGACAGGGTAGTGATGCTGTGATGTGGTTTGTAGCCATCCACAGGGTATACAGGTTCTGGGGATTCCTGGGTGGTGTGGGCCATGGTTAGCCCCCACCTGTGTTTTGCCTTGGGCCACCCTGCCTGAGCTGTAAAGCGGTCTGAAATGGCTGCTACTTGTCCTGGGCTTGGAGATTCCCAGGTGAAGCCAAGCTGTGAATCTAGGTTGTTTGCTGCTAGTGTTGGGCCTGGAGCCCCTTAGCAAGAGGTACAAGGAGGCTGGGGGCTCACTGAGGCTGGCTGTTGCTTGTTTGAGAAGATTTAGGAAGTTGTGAAGCATGAGTCAAGACAAGCCATTCATGTTGAAAGGCAGCTTGGGTGGGTCAGAGTCTCAGGGTATCTCCAGGGATGAGCAGACGGTGTAAGCCAGGTTGGTGGAGTCTCAGCTGTGGCACCAGTCTGTCAGCTGTGTGGCTCTGTGGGTGGAGAGTTTAGAAAAGGGACAATGGCCCACCTTTAGTCTGGGAGAAGGCTGTCCCCCAGCTCTTGCCTTGATGCCAGACACTTCAGTTCCTCACTGGATGCCACTGGTGCCTTACAAGCTGTGATCCCGGTGCTGGAACTCAGAGGGAGTGGGTCTGATTAAGTCAGTGTGGGGGTTCTTTAAGAGGAACTGCTTAGGATTCCAGAAGTTTTTTCCACCAACTCAGTCCTCACTGGTTTTTGTAGCAGAAGTTATGGGGGCTTATCTTCCTGTCACTGGAACCCTGGACTGGGGGGGACCTGATGTGGAGCTAGAACTCTTCACTCCCAAGATATCCCTCTTGAATTTTTATCCACCACAAGTGGATGTGGGACCAGCCTGATCCACATCTCCACCTCTCCTACCGATCTGGATGGATATGGCTTCTTTAATTCTGTTGTTGTCAGACTTCCATTCAATGTGATTTCTGATGGTTCTGAGTGATGGTTGTTCTATATTTTAGTTGTAATTTTCATATAATTGTGTGAGGAGGTGACCTGTGTTTATCTATGCCGCCATCTTGACTGGAAGTCTCAAGAGCACCAGCTTTATAGTCAGAGAGACAAGAGCTCTGTCATTTGCTGCTTACTTAATCTCTCTAAGTCTCAGTTTCCTTATCTTCCCAATAGAAATACTATGAATATCTACCTCCTAAGTTTTATTGACCATGTATAGGGAGTCTGTAAATAGTACCTGACCCATGAGTGTTCAACAGCAGCAATTGCTATGTATAATTAATGATGTTTATAGTGGTATAAATTCTCTGGCCCTTTACTCTCCCCTGGTGATTATCTGTCAGAGGCTCTGGCACATTTTGGAGAGTACAGGAAGTACTCTAGTCTGGAGATAAACTTGGAAAAACAAGAAAGGAATAGAAAATTTATTGACAAGTTTGTTTGGATGTGTATGAAAAAATGAGCTCTTATATTTGCAACTTGATTTAGTTTTTCCAGTGAATGAAATGCTAATGAGTGTGATTAAATGGCTGTGCTTAATCCTGCAATTTGAGGGAAAAGAAGTCACTAGCAGGTTGATTATTATTATTAATATTCAAAGTAATCAGGCTCATTTGTAGAGACTGATTAAAAATAAATGTCGAAATGAAAACACTGCATTTAAATTAATGAAAGTTGGAACCCCAAATATTTAAGACAGTAATCCGTGGTACCATAATAAGATTAAAGCAATTAAGTTATTGGTGGTATTTGAGCAAGAACATGCATCTGTTTTGTCTTTACTCTCTAAGAGTGGGGAGTAGAGATTTCCAAGTCTTATGCTTCAATAAAAACATTTTCTCACTCAGATATCAATAGTTTCATTCAGTAACTTTTGTACCTTCTTTGACGGGCAGATAGAATTTTATAAATTCTGACAGGACCAGATAGATATGCCTCAGTGAAGGCTTCTTTGAATCAGTTAACCATTAGTCATTCTTTTTTTTTTTTAAATCCTCACCTGAGGACATTTTTTCTTTTTTTTTTTAAGAGAAAGAGGAAGGGAGAGAGGAGAACATCGATGTGAGGAGTGACAGAGAAACATTGATTGTTTGCTTCCCATATGTACCTGGACAGGGGATTGTACACACCTGGACTGG
This sequence comes from Tonatia bakeri, assembly GCA_004024845.1. Taxonomy (NCBI): domain Eukaryota; kingdom Metazoa; phylum Chordata; class Mammalia; order Chiroptera; family Phyllostomidae; genus Tonatia; species Tonatia bakeri. Next base: position 47,256 of record PVIA01000747.1, on the reverse strand, counting down.
TATGTGCCCTGACTGGGAATCAAATCCACAACTCTTGGGTTAGGGGATAACACTCCAAGCAACTGAGCCACACCAGCCAGAATTTCCCAGTCATTCTTTATTGGCTTGTACTTTTACATGAGATTAAACACTTAGCACACACTTGCACTTTAGATAGCAGATTCTGGACTCTAGGGCACTAGGACTCTTGACAGAAGAATATGGCCTAATTTTTGTCCATGCTGCTTTTCATTCATCTGTTGAGACATCAGCCCTTTCGGTGCTGGCATATCTATCTTGCTTTAAGAAATGTTTTCTCCAGAAAATGAAATGTTTGCATTAAATTCTATTTTAAGTGTTGAAAGGTAGCTCTCCTTTTAAATTCATTATGTGGTGTTTCTGTTTCTTATGCCTCCAGTTCCCTTTCTCCTGCCTCTTCTGCCTGTGGAAGTGCTCAGGTGACGCCAGTATCCCAAAGTCCTTTTCCTCAGCCCCTGGCAACCACAAGGCAACTCCCTGTTTTTATGAGTTCAGTTTTTCTTAGATTTCATATATAGGTAAGCTGATACAGAATTTATCTTTCTCTGACTTATTTCACTTGGCATAAAGTCCTCAAGGACCATCCATGTTGTTGCAATGGCAGGATTTCCTTATTTTTCTTTTTTTGGCTGAGTAATATTTTCTGTTTATGGATTTTCTTTATCTGTTCCATTTGTCAATAGACACTTAGGTTGTTTACATGTCTTGGCTATTATAAATAATGCTGCAGTGAACATAGGGGGCTAGTACTTCTTCATAATAGTGATTTTGTTTCCTTTGGACCTATGATTATATCCAGGAGTGGGATTGTTGGATCATACGGTAGTTCTATTTTTAATTTTTGAGGAACCTCCATACTGTTTTTCTATAATGGCTGTACCAGTTTACATTTCTACCTATAGTGCAAAGGCCCTCTCTTTTAACTCCCTTCTTAGCATTTATCTCTTGTATTTTTAATAATAGCTGGATTAACAGGTATGAGGTGGTATCTCATTGTGGTTTTGATTTTCATTTCTCTGATGATCAGTGATGTTGAGCACCTTTTCATGACCCTGTTGGCCATTTGTGTATCTTATTTTGAAAAATGTCTATTCAGTTCCTCTGACCATTTTTAAAAACCAGATTGTTATTATTTTTTGCTATGAGTTTCTTGTACATTTTAGATATTTTCCCACATTGGTATATGATTTGCAAATATTTTCTCCCATTCCATAGATTGCCTTCATATTTTGTTGATTATTTCCTTTCCTGTGCAGAAGCTTTTTAGTGTGATGTAGTCCCCCCCACTTATTCATTTTTGCTTTTGTTGCTCATGCTGTTGGTGTCATATTTAATAAATCATCACCAAGTCCAATACCAAGGAGCTTTCCCCTATGTTTTCTTATAGAAGTTTAATGGTTTGACATCTTACATTTAAATCTTTATTTGGAGTTCATTTTTTTGAGTGGTGTAAGATAGGGGCAGCCCATTTTCCTTTTTCTGTGTTTCCTTGCTGTTCTAATACCCAGATTTGTGACCCTAGGTAAGTCATATAAACTCTCTTAGCCTCATCTCAAAAGTAATAGGCATTATATTAGTGATCTCCTGGGTAATTGTGAGTATTAAACATATTAATTTTACATAAATATGTGTATAACATGTTTAGCACAGCATTAACCATATAGTACACACAGTAATTGTTTATTGCCTTCCAATTTTTCTCCTTTAACAACTTGCTATCACAAGACATTCCATGCTAATATAAGTGTTTAATGAGTTATCATTCTTTGTGATATTTGTATTTCATTCTACGTAATTAGCTCAATCATTCATTCCTTTATTCCACATCAATAGATATATTTTGTGGGCCTCTGTATTTCAAAACTGTTAACTTTAACAGTCGAAAACTAAGCAATAAAATAAAAGGGTCTGCTGTTCCTAAAATTTTACCCAGTGAATTTGAACCTAATTGTATAGATCTGGTAAGATACTTGAATTATTTAAGTAGTATGTTATAGTCCACATTATTAGGGTATCATTCCTGTCTGAAAATTTCACTGTCACCAGGATGCCTAAAAATGGCCACCAGCGCTGAGAATGTTATCATCTCTGATGGCCTGGACAGAAAGAAAGAGGCTCAGGAAAGGCAGCATGCCAAACACCACAATCTTCCCAAATATTGCTGTTTTGTCTTAAGAGGCATGTTTTTGTAGCAAACCTATCTGACAGAGGTGAATTTGGCATTATTCTCTAAGGATTCTGGACCTCATGATAAAGTGGTTCAGAATATTCTGTGGTGACAGGCGCTGTGTGAGGAGCCAGAGATTTCCTTGGGACTACTTTAGCCATAACAGAGATAGGACCATACACAGAGCTAGGGGAATTCAGGAGACAAGACTCTGAAGGACTGGGGCTTCAGGGAGGGTATGGATCATTAGATCAGGGACACAGTCCTGCCAGATTTCTTAGCACTTTCTAATCCAAAGAGCTTAAAGTACCTTCTCAACCTATGTAGGAAGAGAAGAACTGTCATAATTTTTATCCACTTTGCAGGCGAGTAACTGAGGAGCATGAAAAGATTCAAGGTATCTTTTACTTGGTTCCAGCTTACCTGTTTGTCTTTATTTTTAGTACTTTGGTATCATCTTCTGCAGCAATCACACTACCATTTTAACCATTCCCCAGTTATACCAGGTTCTTCTCTCAGTTCTGGTGTAGAAGAGGGAGATACACCAATCCCAATTTACAGCTGCGAAAACTGCAGCTTTGAAAGCTTAAGTGACTGCACCCAAACTCATCTGGTTAGTCATGGCAAGGCTGGGACAAATTTAGGCCTCCTGGCTGCCAGTTAGTTTATTATAAAATTTCAAGAAGTAGAGGTCCAAGGAGGCTGCCCGAGTGCATGCTGAGTCTACATCCGGGACAGCAGACAGAGCAGGGGGCAGGAGAAAGGAAGCACTGCCTGTCCATCAACTCCACATGCTCCTTACCCAAGGCTTCTCCTTCCGGCAACCTAACCACTTTCCAGAGTGGGCATTTAGTGATGTTTGTGGAAACACAAACAATTTAGCACACAATACTCTGAACTGTAAACTCTGGTAAATAGGATCAGGGGGAAGATTTAAGTGGAAGGGACAACTGCTATAAAGACTTAACAGAAATTCATTAAGCTCCACAGATAAAGCAAATAAAAGATCCAAAAGCACATGCGGGAAGTGAAAGGAAGATCCTAAATCATTAAGACGCAATGAGGTCCTGCCACAACTTATTAATCAGATCATGCTCAGGGGCACTGGCATGGTATTCAAAGGAACCTCGAGAAGGAAGGCTTCTTTGCACGCCATTTTAGATGAGAGCAGCATCCGACTGGCATGCAAAGATTTAATGTCACTTGCCTAATGCTATCATTTCTTCCTGTTTCTGTATGCAACTATTTGCTTCCTCGCTCTTTTGCCTTTTGTTCCTTCCCTTTCTCCTCTCTGCTGTCCCCCTTCCCTCCCTTTAAAACAATTCCTGCTCTTTTTCTTTCTCTACCCACCTCTGCCTTTACTAGCTCACTCCCACCTTCTCTCTGGACCTTTTCATTTCCCACCCTCCTCAGACTCTCCAAGGACTTGCCTTCCTCCTCTTCCTGTACCCCCACTGCCCTGCACAATCTCCCTGTGGGATTCAGACCTCTGTGTGCGGGTCAGGGGTGGGGGCGGGATTCACACAGCACTCTGCCCCGTCCTTCCCAGTTACACCGCTTGCAGCACTGTGTGTGACTGAGAGGAGCGGAGGGTGGAACAACAAAAACAGTTCGTTTGGTCCTAAATTGTTTGCTTTTATCATTAAATCAGATGTCCTCGGATTTCTATATAAAAATCAAACATAAATAGGCTGAAAAATATCTCCCTGTGTCTTTGGATTTTAAAAGGACATAACGGAAAAGAATATTAATTGTTATGAAAAGCAAGGTGCCCATTTCTCACCTCAATGCTGATCAGCACAGATTTTTCTAAAGAGAATGCCAGTGTGGCTTCCCATCCTCCTATTCTCCGACCTTCCCTCGGAAGAGATGTAACAGATTCTCAAGAGCTGAGTAATATCTTATTGCAATTTTTATATAGTTTTTTAAGTAATTGCTTGTAGGTGAAAGAGCAGAATTAAGGAACTTTGGAGCAATGCTGTGTCATTTTCAATAAGTCAACAAGGGAGAGTGGGTGTTGTTAAGTGACGGGGTGGGGGGGGAAGTGCTCAGAGAACAAACCGTGTGTGTGTGTGTGTGTGTGTGTGTGTGTGTGTGTGTGTGTGTCTCTGCAGAGTCTTGGAGATTCACTCCAGTCTCATGAGTTTTCTAAAATTGCTGGTGACACTGTGGTATGATGAATATCTGTGCTCCCTCCCATAGTAAGGCTCTGGATGTACCCTTCACATATTCAGTCACAGGAAGAAGCAATTTTCCATACACCAGGGGGGTGGCGATTTAAGCACTGTAAGCATTGAGTTGTGGGTGACCCCCTGCTCACTTTGTATATTAGAAGTTAAAAAGGGCAGGGAGCAAACTTGACAGTGCTGGTTGATTGAAATTCTAAGAGAAACTTTCATGTAGATAAAATCATATTGAAAAAAGCCAGGGTGCTGGGAAATTCAGGGTGAAAAGGAGAGAAATAGAAAGAAAATCATCATAACGGAGAGGTTCTCCAAAGTCTTTCTGATTGTGAATAATGTTTACACATTTTTTTAGGCCGTTTGGTGTATTGATTCCATATTGAGTGGGTTTCAGCTCCTTTCCAGCATGTTCTCTCCTCTCCTACTTCTTCTCCCCCTTACTTTCCCCAACTGCTTCTTTTTCTCCTCCATTCCTCCCCTTGCCCTCTTCCTTTTCCTCCAGAAAGAAGCTGTAAAATGCCTTCCAAAGAGGCTGACTCTATAATGGTGACTTGTTGTCATGGAAACACAGATTCTAAGAACTAGAGTCCTGCTGGAGTAATCTAGTTTCAGACCCTGCCTGGGTGAAGAGGGCAAGCCTGTCCCTAGGATTTCTGGATAAGAAAAACCAGGAGATACAAGGTCGTTTGAGGTATAAGTCAGTGCCCACAGAGAAAAGCTTGAAAAATGGCATCTAAGTAATTATTCCTTATGTTCCACACTATCCATAATTACATTTGCTGTAATGTAAGTAGATAAATGTGTCTGTGTTTAAGGGGGTGAAAAATAAGAATAATTGCAGTATTCTTCTGATTTTTCCTTACTATTCTTTATTTTTAAAATGATATAGTTCGTGTCTCTGGGGAAGGGAGCACAGTTTGAAGGAATTTTTGCCCACTCTTTCATATCAAACCTGATGCAAATAATTACTGTTTTAATAAAATAAAAAAGTTCAGTTTTATAGATGCCAAAGTCACCTTTGTGTTTTCAAATCAATAGCATCACATTTTACAAAGCACGTCAAATTTTACTGAGATTATTTCATTTTGGCCCAGTATTTCACTCTAAGTAACAGGGGACTCATCTCTAACTCAGATCCAGATTTCTAGAATGTTCAGTTTTCCTCTCTCAAATCTAAACTCAGGTATGAGGACTTTTTCTCCATTGCCTCATACAGTGTTGAGGGTCACATATCTCTTGGGTGTTATGTCTCATCCTGCATGGGGGCACAAGTAATGGTGAGGAGTGAGCAAAATTCACTAAATTTTTGACCTTTATTTAGTTTGGGAGAAATCATCTCTCTCTTTTTTAATTCTCAAAGACATTTCTCCTTTCTTTGGTTCACCTCCTCAACCCCAGACTGATTCTCCTGCAGTTCATTCACAATAGACTCCAATGAATTCAGAAGCACAAATTCTAACTCATTCAAAATTGGTCCTATTTCCATGATGACAAGAGAGTTTTCCTTTCAGATCATCCTAGAAGATGAGCAAAGTAGTTTTATCCCACCCTTTAGAAAAACAATAAAAATACAGTCATGTCTGCAGTTAAAACAGCTAACCAATTCTTGACCATATAGTCTATATAAAAATACTCTTTTCTTCAACTTGTGCACCATGCAGGCTGATTGATAAATGCATATGGTAAATAATTGGTGAATGTTGCTGTAGTTGACATAATTAACTAAAATTGGAATTTTTAAGGCATGTAAGATTTTGTAAGGTTCCCATCCATGTTATGGCATCTTAACAAGGACTTAAACCACCCCTAACACATCCAGTATAGATAAACTTCAAGCGTCTGCTCTGGTACCTTCTTTATCAGTTGCCTCTCCTGCTTTTCTCCATCCCAATACCTTCTTCAAAGACAGCTATTTAAATTGTTCAGCTTTTGTTCGTTCACCATATTTCTAAATTACACACTGATTTGCTGACTTTTCCACATTAGACATTGTATTGATTTCAGACTATAGCAGATAAAGACTTGATTCTTATAAACTATTATGGAAGATTGTTGGAAAACACGGTCACAACAAATACTCTCATCCTTTTAGGAATACCCCTTGCAAAATGCCTTTGTAGCTTTTTCTATCAAGAGGTAGGGTCTGTTTCCCTTACCTGATGAATCTGGGCTGGCCATATAACTTGCTTTGTTCCACAGTTGTGCTGACAGTGCCGTTGCAGGACTCACAGACCTAGGCTTTCATAAGCCTTGAACCTTCTCTCTCACTCTCTCAGAACACTGCCCTGGGGCTCTAATGTTGACAAGCCCTATCTAACCTGCTGGTGGGTGATGGGTCAGATGAAACACGTTTGAGGTGTCTTACCTGCGGCCCTTGGAGCTGCCAGTGGCAGACAGTCCCCCAAATTGAGTGCGAGGCCATTCTAGATGGCTTGTGTTCATTGATATCTCATCCACCAGATGGCAGTAATCAGATGAGTGAAGAACTGCCCATCTGAGCCCAGTTCAAATCACCAGTCTACAGATTTATAAGCAAATAAAATTATAGTTGTTTTAACTCACTAAGTTTTGGGTCAGTTTACTACACAGAAATAGATACCTGATATAATCATCTGTCACTCATACATATTTCATCTTCCTCTATCTTTCCAATGTAATTTATCACAATTTGGTATCCATGTTTATTATTCTCATAATTAATAACCATGTTAACATTGTTCAATTTTTGAGTAAAAACTCTGTTATAAATGCCTTTGCTTTCTTGTTCAAAGTTTAGTTTTCCTGAAGTTCTTTTTGTCTTTTAAAAAAATTTTACTTAGCTTTCTTTAAATCAATCTTTTCCTATATCTGACAATATTTCTGTAAAATGACTCTCAATCCAATTTTCCTCACCATAAACCTGTCATAAGATCTACCAGTTTTATTTTCTTCTGGAAAACTCCTTCTCAGGACCTTTTATCTTCTCTTTTAATCGAACTGGTGGCTCTCTAAAATGTTTGCTCAGCTGTTGTTATGGGACTTACTTTCTTATCATACCAGGGATGCTACTTACCACTCTTTTCCTGATTCCCCAGTTATGTGGCTCCCACATTTCTCTCTTTCTTATTTTGCAGTAACTTTTTTGTTTTTTAGGAACTTATCCTCTAGAAGTTTCTTGAGAAAGCATGCATAGGAAGTATGTTTTTTGAGACCTTGCATATAAGGAAACATCTGTATTTTTACTCTTGTTTCATAGTTTGGCTAGGTATAGAATTATAAATTGGGCATTATTTTCTCTGACTATTTTGAAGATATACCTGACTATCTATAATTTACAATATTGCTGTTGAGAAGTCATTTGCCATTCTTATTCTCGATTCTTTGTGTGTCATTTGTTATTTTCATAGGATCTTTTCTTTATCCTTTGGATTCTGAAGTTTCATAGTTATGGCCTTGAGGTAAACCTTTTTCTTCAATTATTGGGCCTTTGTACTTTTTAAAAAAAACTTTCTGTTTATTGTTGACATTGCCTTTGTACTTTTCAGCCTGGAAAGTCATTTTCTTGTATAATACATATTTTACATTGTATTTTTTCCTTTGACTTTTTTTTGGCTGTATTTTCTCTGTTTACTTTATTCAAAACTCCTAGTTTAGAATGTTGGACCTCTTAGATTTTTTAGTTTTCATTGTTTTGTATTTTTTATTCACTTTTTGTGATTTATATTGTGAACTGAATATTTGTATCCCTCCTAAATTCGTATGTTGAAATTCCAACCCCCAATGTAATGGCATTTGGAAGCAGGGTACTTGGGAGGTAATTAGGGCTGTCATGATGGGATTAATGTCCTAATAAAAAGAGGAAGAGACGTGAGATGCCTCCCTCCCCTGTGCATGCACCAAGGAAAGGCCATGTGAGGCCAAAACAAAAGGTGGTCGTCTGTAAACCAGAAAGTGAGCTCTCACTAGACACTGAATGTGCTGGCACTTTGATTTTGGACTTCCCAGCCTCTAGAACTATAAGAAAGAAATACTTGTTTTTTTAAACCACTCAGTATATTATAGCAGTCCTAATGGATTAAGACAAGATGTTCTCAACTTTGCTTTTGAACTCTTTTCTTGACTTGAACTCTAGACCCACATATCCAGCTGCCTGTTTGGCATCTGTGTGTGGTTGTTTTTTTAGGCCTACCTTCAAATTCAACCCGTCTCGGACTGAATTCATCTTTGGCAAAACCTCTTGTTCTCTATTCTTTCAAATCAGAATGGTACTACTGTCTTTTAAGAAAATCTACCTATAGTTGATAGGTGCTACCTTCTTCCTCATCCCCCAGTTCAAGTCCTTAATGGTTATTAACTCTATCCACTACTCTCTACCCCCACTACCTTTGCCCTAGTTCTTGGCCATTTACAAACCTTTCCTACATTATAGCAATGCATTCTCCACTTGGATCTCTGATTTCTAGGTGAACACAATCTAACAGATTTTTCATTTTGCAACCAAGCCTTAAGGTTAAACTCAGTTAAGTGTGGCTCTCCCTACCTTCTACTCCTCCAGCTTCCATCTACGTTTTTCCTATCTCTATTATACAGTTCTTTACCATGGATATTACAGTTGCCTATCCCCTTAGTTGGCTTCCACTTTAGACCTTGGATGACTTAAGGGTAGGGTAATGTTTGTTACACAACAATTTCACAATATATATTCATTGTAAAAATCTCTATCTCCTAAAGTAAGACATTCGGTCTTTGGATAGTTCTTTCTATTAAAATATTTTCCTTCATACTATGTTGGAATTTATTATCTAGAATTTGTACTCCTTCATTATAATTATATTCTGCAACTATAAGTCCCAGATTTTCTAGAACATAATGTCTGATTTCAAATATTTACTACATCTATAAAACATCACAAGGTTCTGAAAAATTTTCAGCTTTCAGTATTGAAACTGCATGCTTTAGGTTGCCTCCTACACTTGGAAGTGGTGCAAATACTCTTTGTTATGTAACGAGTCCCGAATTTTGGTTTGGAAAGTTTGGAAACTGCACAGTAGGGAACCAATCTAATGTCTCTGCTTGGTATAGCTCTTCAGTCCCTCTTTTTCCTAAATTGCAACTTCTCAGGCTGAGTCCCATGGATTATTCTTATACTCTGGATCTCTATACCCCTGTTTAAAGTTTATGGTGACACTAAATAATCTACCTGTACAGGACAGATGAGACAATTCTATCCATGCCTCTAGAAACTGACTCTTATTAACACAACCAAGTTTGCTTTTGCCATACATGGGGGTAGCCACCTTATAGTTGTGACTCCCAGTATTTACTGTCAGTTATCAAGCTATATTGTCCAATTCTTTCATATAAGGACTGTTTTGTTTTCTGTTGAAATATGTAAGGTTATGTTGTAACCAACATACAATCTTATATTTTACTTTGGATGCCAATTCTGCTACCCAGTGTACTCTCCAATCCATCTCAGACTAGGGACATCCAAACAATGTTAGTTGTTGGTCTGTACCCCATGTGACTGGTACTTTGAAGAAAAAAATTAAAATTCTCCTTGTAAGCTGTTTTTCCTATGATGCCATTTGCCTGCTGAATAGCTGTTTATGTGTTTGTATTTCATTCAGTATTGTATTTCACAGCAGGAACTTGGGGTCAAAAAAAAGTATCCTCTGAGCTAACACAATTAAGAAATACAGTTTTCCTAAGAAATAATTTCCCTTCATAATAGAATGGCAGAATTTAGTCCTATTCAAATGCCTGTTCAAATATTTGCTTATTGTTTTTCTGACACATAAGGGTTTGCAGGTCCATTGTAGTAATAAAATTACTAGTTGCCAATCCCTTTTCTCTGTCACTAATTTAATTTTTTAAAAAATCTATACACTTTAATGTTCTCAGGGGGAGGGAAAATGCTTTATACTTCTCTATCAGACTGTACCTGAAAATACATTCCCCAAACATCAAGCAATTTCCTTTCCGCCCTTGCGTGTTACTTCTCCTTTCTAGAGCGTCTCCCTCCCATCCGCGTGGGCTAAGATTCTTGCTGTTTGCCAAAGCTCGACTCAAATTTCACCTCCTTTGAGAAGCCTCTCCCTGGATTTTTCTACACCTAAAATTCCTAAGGTATTCATTATGTCATCTACTTTGTTATTTTTGATGCAGGATTTATATATGTGAGTGTTATTTCTAGAGCTGGATTAGACACTCCTTGAGGCTGGGGACCACATCTTGTTTTCCTATGTGATTTCCTACTATTCTTTGCAGAGTGCTAGGTACATAATATAAATCTAGTTGAATTGAATTTCAGAAAACTCAGGGAAGGGAAATGTGTCCAGGAAAGCAGGTTTAGGAGATCATTACTTTTCTTTAAAAACAAACCAAAAAATAATAGGCTCTTTAAAATCACTGCAGCAGTGTTCCTTGGTGCTGCTACAGTTCCTCACACAAATATTCTAAGTCTTACTTGATCATCTGTCATTACAAGCATTTTCATATCCTTCGATGGGGTCTTTGTGCAAGGAAGAGACTGTGCAGGAGAGGTGGTGATGGACAGCCCAGGCACGGGGCCAGGCTGGGAACCTGCACTTTCCAAGATTTGGCCAGGCACATTTGGAAGCTCTTCTTGGTGTCAACACAAAGGACACATTATTTGATTTTTCCCATTTTTCTACTGTTCCTCCCCCCGCCCAGGAAAAAAGAGAATCCTTGCCTATTTTAGGATAGATTTATCAGCTTTTAGTTTAGGCCCACCATTTGGTTTCAAGATAGTGATACATGCCTCTTTCTTCTACTTCCCACATCCCTCCCAACTAATCTGGGAGGTCAATGCTGAAGGACTGGGTTTGACTCTTTTTAAAAAAAAATCCCGGTATACAGTTAGCTGAACCAGTTCCCTCTACCTCGCAAAGCCCTACTTATGCCATGGAATCATCCACTTTTTTCCAAAGGATATTTGACATTTATTAAAATTCTAAGCTGTGCTATGCATTTGAGCTTCCCATCTGTTATCAGTGATTTGTATTTTTTTAAACACAATCCAGATATTTATTTATTTATTTATTTATTTATTTATTTATTTATTTATTTGCTAATTAGGTAGTGAAGAGTTAAGTATATCCAAAGAGAGGTCTGGTCTTTGTTCCTCTAAAGGCAACGTCTAAAACCTTGGAATTTCTAGGATGATGGGAGAATCTTTGCTGTTCATGCAGGGACATCACAGTAGGCCAGGAGATAGTTTGCGCTAACAAGATGACTCAGGGTAGAGGCTCTTGGCCACACCAGAAGACCAAGCATGTGGTTAGAGGCTTGGGGCTTTGAGGCAGGTGATTTCAGCCTGACCTCCAGGGAGGGGAGAGGGGCTGGAAACTGAATTCAGCCAAGAGGGCAGTGATTCAGTCAGCCTTGCCTACATGATAGTTAGTAAAAACTGTGAACACTGAAGCTTGGTGAGCTTCCTGACCGACAAAACTCTGTGCAAATTGCTGTACATCAATGCAGGGTGGGTAACCCATCCCTGAGGATGAAGACAGCTTTGTGTTTGGAAATTCCCCAGACCTCACTCTATGCTTCTCTTTTTTAACCTGGTTCTAATTTATATTCTTCTGTTATAATAAAACCATCATCATAGGTACAGCATTTTCCTGAGAGTTCTATGAGTCATTCTAGTAGATTATCAAACCTGAGAGTGGATATGTGAATCCTTGAATTTGTAGTCAGCTGGTGTGGATTTAGGGCGGCCCTGGAGACCTCCAAACCGGCGACTGGTGCCTGAAGTGAGAGCAGCCCTGTGAGGGCTGCATCTGCAGATCGTGCAGCTTGTCCACCCATTGTAGTAATCTACCAAGAAACACAAAATTGAAGGATAACAGGAGGATAGAAAACAAAAATATTTATGACAAACAATGAGATCCAGGTGGCTGAAAAGAAGTTCTTTTTATCCTTTTTCTCCTAAAACAAAGTTGGGTGAAGATAGGAAGGTATTTTTTTCTGTTTCTTCTGTTGCATCTTAAAGCTTAACATTTTTAAAAGAATGACCTTATTTTTCTAGAAGGAAGTAACTCACACCCTTTAGATACTTAGGGTCAGAGGTGTGGGGATCCTGAGTTGATGAAGGTGGGGATGACTGTGAAATCATTTCACATCTCCTCTCAAGATCGAGTTAATTGGGCTTCTGTTTTTGTTTGTTTGTTTATTTGTTTTTTAATGGAGATGCCATGGGCTCACTGGATCAGCAGCCTCTCTAACAAACTGAATATTCAACAAGAGAGTGCGAACTGAATTAAAAGAGAACATTAAAAGAGAAGTTGGGGTGGTGAAGGATGAGTGGGGCAAACCTTTTTCCTGGGGTTCCCTGCTTTGTCTTCCCCCCTGTCAATTTTCTGGAGAAACTTGTTCCCCTTTTATTCTTCTTATCCTTGCCCTCCACAAAACAGGGCTCTTAGCAGTTTGCTCTTCTTTCCCTTCCTACCACCCGTGCACTCTAATTCTCCCTTTGTCGATTCTCCCTAATGGTGGAACAGTTGGCAGGAATATTTGCTTTCTTTGTATGGCGTAAGTCTTAAACCTAGAGGTCAAACTTGGAGGATGGAATTTCATACCTCACTGGAGGTCAAGCTGCAGGTTCAGAGGCTTGAGAATTTGATCTGTGGAAGTGTCCTACCCAATTTGATTCCCATTCTACTCACCCTAATGCTGCCTTTCAGTGATGACCTCAGGCTTTGGAAAGAGGGGCTGTTATTCCCCTTTGAGCTGACCTTTAAAAAGTAAACCATTGTTTCACTTAGCATAATGCTCTCCAGATCCATCCATGCTGTCGCAAAGGGTATAAATAAGCTGGGAGGTGAGGGACAAATACCATATGATTTCACCTTTAACTGGAACCTAATCAACAACAAAAAAAGTAAACAAAATATAACCAGAGACATCAAAATTAAGAACAATCTGACAATAGCCAGAGGGGAGGGGGGAGGGGACAGTGGGGAGAAGAGTTTTCAGGAACTACTATAAAGGACACATGGACAAAACCAAGGGGGAGGGTGGAAGCAAGGTAGGGAGGGGGCTTTGGCTTGGGTAGGGGGCAGGGGAGGGGAGAAAATGCAGACAACTGTAATTGAACAACAATAAAGTTAAAAAATAGTTAACTATTGCTACTAGTTGCATAAGAGGATGTTACTTGAGAGCCCCTTAGGAGCATTGAATTTAGGAAGTTAATAAGTGATCCATGAATCACTTTGGCTCTCAGTGGCAGAATTTGGAGGTGCTTCTGGAGAGTGTGACCTTGAGTAAGTCCTTGAGAGAAGGTGGCTGGAGGCCATAGCTAACTAAATTGAGACTGAGTGAAATCAGGCTGGGACAGATGGAAATCCAGGCTTTGCGGCAGCAATTCCTCTTGTGTGAATACAGAGAAGGGTCTTGCCCCCCAGCCCCTCGCCCACCGCAAATAACTGTGAAGTTCCTTTCTGTATATAAAGAGGATAGTGATTTAGAAATTCTTTAAAGACATTTTAAGATCTAACAATGTTATTATTTTTAGCCTAGGAATAAGGTTAGAGATAGGAGAGAGAACCACCAAGCAATGAAAAATTTGCATGGGCACAGGCTACTTTGGAAGGACCGATTTTATCCCCTCTAAACATAACCAAACGTGATTATGCTGCAGCATAGAACATGCGAATGCCAGGATAGTTCACTCATGAACTTCTAGTAGAAATGTTTGGGATAGGTTCTTTCAATCTGGAGACTCCTATATATAGGTGTCAGGAAATTCTTTGTGTTATATCTTTGATCGTTATCTTTCTTTCTGATCTTTCTGTGCTTCATTTTTGAAACTTACGTAAATCTGATAATGCTGGATCTTCTGGATTTTTCTTTTCTATTTTTTTATGTCTGTTTTATATTTGGTGATATTACCTCAACTTTTTCTTCTATTGGGTTTTTAAAATTATGTCTTTACATTATATGACATTCTGTTTTTTGTTCATGAATGCCTTATTTGGACATTTTTATAGCTTTTAATTATTTTAAGTTGATTGTCAGTTAAGTACAGGGAAAAGAATAATCATAAACAAAAACAATACAGTACACAAGAGGGAAGTGCTAAAAATATGGTTCGAAGGTATGCATGAGGGAAGGGGGATTTTACAGTGATGAGTAATCACATGGGGCCTTAGCTATTTCACTGGAGGACTGTCCCTATCTATGGTTCTTTCTCCTTGGACTGGTCAGTTTCTGCAGAGTGATCTTCTGTATTTTCTGTGTAGATATATAAGCTTGGTGGTCAGAGTTCCAGGAACTGGGGAGGGGGTCCTCTCTTACCATTTAGAATGCTAATTTTCTTTTAATCCCCCCTTTCTATAGCCCCCCCCCCCTCATTTAACAGATTATTGAGGTATAATGAACATACACCCTTGCATTTTAGCTCAGTGACTCACCCCATCCTCTGTTGTGCAGGCATCTCTCTTATTCTGTCCTGGAGGAGTCTTTAGAGGTCCCTGGTGGCTTCAAGTCTGTCTTTCTGTGGTCTGCAGCACAAACCAGAGTGCCTATTGGTTTAGGTTCAGCTTTTATGATCTGCTAAGTCATTTACCACTGCCCATCTGTTTTCTAGCTTCTGCAATTTAAACATTGATAACATTTTAATGGGATTTGAGAAGAAGAGGAGAAAAATGCATGTGTTCAATTTGTCAAGTTTAACCATAAGCCCTATCCATTGTATTTTACCAGCATTAATACTATCAATTCCTGCTACTTAGATGTGGGATCCTTGAATTGTTTAAGGGCTAAGGGTCAGGAGTAAAGGATATATGTGTATGTGTGCATCCTTGTGTTTCTTTGAGTACGTGCGAGGCTACATGTGGTAGTGTGCATATGCATTGGTTAAAATGAGAGAAGGCATGTTAGCTGAGGATCTATAAATAGGCCTGGAATGGTGAATTGTTGGGAGAAGGGCCGAAAGGAGAAGGAAAGAAAACCTGCAAGTCGTAGAGTAATATTCTACTTCAATGAACAACTTCCTTCTTTTTCTTCTTCTTCTTTTTTTTAACCTGGCCCTTCAGCTCATCTCTTTAAACCAGAAACCCTGGAAGCAGGGTTGAACACAGGTGAAGTGTGAGGTTTAACTTTCTTCCCTCCCTATCACTTTATTAGCTTTTGCTACTACTTCACTCAGTTATGTTGGACTTCAAGTGCTCTGATTGCTGAAACTTCTACTTTGTTCTTACCTTCCATGTAGTGCCCTCTGCTTCTTTGCCCTCTCTGCACAGAATCTAAAGGTAGAGATATCTTCTTTACATGAGTTTGGCATCTCATTTAATTTCTATACTACCTTGTGAGGCAGGCCTAGTTTTTCCCATGTGACAGATGAAGAAACCAACACTTGGAGGGATGTAGTCTCTTTCCCACAACTACACAGAGAGCGGGGAGCAGAACTATGATTTGAACTTAGCTGTTCTGGTTTTAAAGTCCATCCATTTACCAACTTATTATGCTATCTCAGTGTATTTAATTACATGAGTATTCACTGATAATTATGCATGAAAACTTTTATATATGACAAGGATGGATTAAAATCAATTTGAAAAGCACATATTGGCATTCGATTGTGTACAGTCCAACATAAGTCCTTACTGAGGTAGGAGTGCTGCTCTTAAGAAGGAAGGAGTAGTCCCTGTCTTTAAAGAACTTGCCCTCTGGAATAATGCTACCCCTCAATGTCGATGTCCTGGGGTAGACGAAGGCAAGATTTGGGACTTCGGGGCTGGTGTAAAGTACAGGTTTGAATAATAACTGGGTGACCAAGAGCCAAACCTCTTTTGGTTTCACAAGTGTAAGGGTCAAGATATAAAATAGAAAAGGAGGGTTTCCTGCAACCTATGATATGAGTAATGCAAGCATAATTCTATGTTAAATATAAGGAAAATGAAGACCGTGAGGTTGAGAGGCTTGCCCAAGGTCACATCACGAGAACCCAGTCTTCTGAAAGTCAGCCCAGAGCTTCCTCTCTTCTCACTGACATTCTTTTCAGTTCTGTGTATTTTTCGAAGATGTCACAGCACTCTTATGAGGTAGGTAGAGCACGTAATATCTCCACTTTGTAGATGGAGAAACTGATGTGAAGAGTAAAGTTTAAGAATGCTTTTAGTAAATGCTATTTTAGGGTAGATATGAATGGAACTCCTGGTTTCTGAGCAATTTGGGAACATAGGATGGGAGGACAGGTATGAAGACATAGAGAGGAAAAACCTACAGTGATTGAGTATGCCAGGTAGCCAGGGATTGAGCAAGGGCTTACATACGATCTTGTCTAATCTTCAAAGCAGTACTCTGAAGTCGATATTTTTATCTTCATTGTACAGATGAAGCTCAGAGAGGCTTTGAACCTTTCCAACTGTCACACAGACCATCTGGCTATCACTAAATGGGGTCATATTTCATGTAACACCTGACGAAGTTGATATTTGGTCCAGGAGTGTGTAATTTTAGAGCCCACAAGAGTGTGTGTTGTTAACCTTTTCCTCATTGTCTAAGATGAATCATAGAAATTTCTGTGGCTTCTTTGAGCTGAAACCATTGATAAGCTTTTCTGCAATCACTTCACAGAGATTCCTCTAATTTAAAGAGCATGCTCATGTCTTTTTCTTGCTGTTTAGGGAGATGGATAAATAATGTGTTTGAGGAGATGTTTCTTCAGTGACCACTTTAATAAAGGCTTTTCTTGTTTTCTTCTTTCTGAGTCCATAGACAATATTTTTAATTGCCCTGCCTTTCCCCTGTGAGTTATAAAAGCCATGCTATGAAAGTTATACATATTAAAATTTTATTCATTTGCTAAAATTTCTACCTCAGAATATATTCTGTTGGTTGGATATACACAAAAGTACTATGAATAAAAGATTTAAATAGAAAATATGTTTGATATGAAAATTCAATATTTAAGAGGCCCACAGAACTTTCTGGATGTTTGTGTGAAAAGCTAGCAGTTCAGTTGGATAAGTATTTATTGCTTCCTATGGGATAATATGAGCCACTTGGGAGCCATGAAGTGGAAGAAAGAGACCCTTGGCTGTACAGGGGTGAGAGTGTGGCAGCACTGACTTTAGAATTAGGAAAAAACTAAATATGAGGCTACTAACACACATCTCTCCTGGTTTGATTATCTTCTTATTTAAAGTATCTTTTTCTTTTGCTTATGATGCTATTTTTCTCCCCCAGGGAGTTCAAACACATTGCTTAGAAGGTGACCTCTGGGGAAAGTTTCCTGGATATGAGTTTTATAGTCTGTGAATTCCAGGCCCATTTCCGGAAGCGCACACTGGCTGTTATCACAGATGAGGCGAACGAGGTGCTGCCCTCGTCCCAGCGCAGCGTGAGCCACTCAGCCCTCTGGACGAGTAACTCTTGGTGAGATCCAAGTGGAAGTGTGCTCTACTCCCTCTCACACTTCACAAGGCCGACCAAACACATTCCTCAGCTTATCGTATTAGAAACACTTTCCAGTGAACTCATTCTCTTGTTTCTTCTGCTTCACAAAAACTAAATAATTCCATATGTTATTTTCATTATTCTAAGTCTTCTTTCTCAGTGTCTTGAAATGACAGCTGGTTCTGGATTTGCCTACATGTTCTTGTTTCTTATTTTTTTTTCTTTAGAATGCACAAGGCACATTTTAACATACGGACATTAATTGATACTCTGCCCAGGAATTGGTTTGGCAGTGGGAGAAATACAAAGGAAGTGAGACCAGCATGCGTGTTAGAGTGAAGATATGAATATACTCCCACAGTCAGGGGGAAACAAGGGTCAAGTACAATGGATACTCATGCCTGCAATTAGCAGGCACTCAAAAGCATTTTTTTGGTTGGGTTATTGAGAGAAGACGATGATCCAGGTGTCTGAAGGAAACAGAAGGAGATTCAGGGAGGAGGCAGGATTTAAGGTGGATATTGGAACATCAGCCACAGTTAGTTAAGAGGGAAATCCTGCCCACCATGGGGGAACATCATACAAAATGAGTTAAGCAGCAGCTTTATTTATGAGCAGGCAAGTGAGAAGCTCTGTCTGAACGAATTAGAGTCTTGTCTTGCAGAGAAATGAGGAGCCATTCTTAAAATCCCATGCATGCCTGCTTCTCTCCAGCTACATCACTCCATCCCTTGTTACTCATTGTCTGTTAGCATCCTAGGCTGTGGGGAATTCCCTCTTTGCTTCATGTGTCCTATATGAAGTAGGGTTAGGGACACCCTTGTTTAAAAAATAGCAATATATAAACAGTCTTTGGGTCCTATAGGGTGTGTGTGTGCTATTCATAGAGAGAAAGTATCTAATCCTTAAACCTCAGCACCAAACACTGGATAGCTTGTGTCAGCATTTTCTTGGCATGAATTTCCTCATTGCAAAGTCTTGCATTGTATTTCAAAATTATGCAAAGAGGATTTTAAGCAACATAACAGAGTTGTTTAGTTATTCCTTTATTGGGGAGTAGAATAGATGGTTATAAAGTTAAATAAAACCCAGAAAGTTCATAGTGCATTTTCTTAAAATCCTTTGTCAAAACAAATAGCCTTGAAATGAACATAAAAATTTAAATGGCATTGACTCTAATGAAACCACATGGAGCCTAATGAAGTTGAAGTGCTCTGAGAGTACTGGGAAAGCGGGCTGCTTTTATCTTATTGGAATGTTTATGTCGTGCACGTCTCCTAATCACACTGTAATAACGTCATTTGGAAAAAATGCTTTGGGAAAGATTACTAATAAAAACCAAAAATGACATAGCCTAAAGCTAGCAGTGCAGAGTCTCCTGAGTAGTTGGACTGAATCAGGTGTCTGGGACGGAGGGCACTGGCCCGGAAGAACACCACTGGAGGTGGCACCCATCTGACGTTTGGTGCCATTGATAACGGTTCTCAACTGTAAACTGGGACGGCACCTCAAACTCTACATGATAGAAAGCAGAGTCTTTAGGTTCTTGGAAACCAGCTTTCTATCCACAGTTCCTTATTTCTATGAATGAGTAGTCATTCTTTCAGGCATCCAGGGTTGAAGCTTTGAGTTAGCCTTTGTTGTTTTTTCTTTCTTTCCATATCCCAAAGGTACTAAATTTTTATCACTTCTTCTCTCAACATCTCCAGAATCCCTGCCATTCATTCCATGGTTACAGTAATCAGTTCAACTTATTTTCTTGGTCCTTGTCACTGGACTAGAGCTCTCTCTCACTTCAGGCTCACCATCTTCCACCTTATGCTGCCTCAGCTGGTCACATAAATCATCCTAAAGCTCATGTCATTGTGTCATTCACCTGAGTACTGCCCTGCAGCATAATCCTGATAGTCAAGGACCTTTACCACCCAGTTCTAACTGGTTTTTCCAGCTCCATTTTCTGATACTGCCTTATATGAACATGTGACCTCTACTACTGCTCATCTGGTATTGCTCATTTCTTTCTTAACTGGTTTGTTCCTTCCCTCACCATTCCTTTGTTTGTTCCCCTATTTATGATGCTGCTTTTCTTCCTCATTACTTATGTAATTTCTTGCAAGGTAATGGCTTGTAACTTTTTTAGTCACCCCTTTCAGAATCTGGTGAAGACCATGAAACTCCATCCCAGAAAAGTGCATATCCAAAGGGTTCATTGGCTCCTGCAGCTCCATTCACGTACCCCTTAAGAGAACATTGACTTAAATTAACAATCATTGCTCAAGATCAAGTTGAAATTTCCAATCCTTCATCAAGCCTTCCTAAATCACTGTGGTTAATGATGAGAACTCCCCCACCCCTTCCTCTCTCACCTAACTGCACTGAAACTGTGTATTGTTTGTTTGGGTTTTTTAATGCACATGCTCTATATCCTGAAATAAACTAAAAGCTCCTTGAAAGTAATGCCCTGCCATATAACTCTTGGAATTGTGTGTAACTCGGTGTATGTTGTTTTGATTGGACAAAGAATATAATTAGATACGTGAGGGCATCCAAATGGGCAGTTTTTTCTTCTTCCATGTTAGTTGCTGTAGAACACATTTGGCAGAGGCCTCTGATGTCCAGTGAATCGGTCACAACCTGATGACCCCAGAAGGCCTCTTGATCTGAGTAAGTTTACTGGAGTTGCTGCTAGTGTGGTCACTGGCTGAAATGCCTGACCTAGAAGAAATGAGGAAAACTACAGATGTATAATATTTAAGGGCATTTTGGGATACAGTAAAGGGGTTGGCACTTATACAAGATCTCAGCAAGACACTTAATGAAGTGTCCTCATTATCTTCCCAATGAGACGAGAGGCTTGGTGTCCTCTCTTCTCCTCTCACGACCCCCTTTTCCCTGACATTATATGCCTTGAGTATTTCCTTTCCTAACCTGAATTTGTACTCAGCAAAATCTCTACTATAAATTATTTAGACCATAGTCTGAATGGCAGCCTCTCTATTCTTTATTCCAGTATTAGTTATAGTTAAAGTTATTTCTAATTATGGCATGCCAAACTTCATTTTCTAGTAAAGAGAGTGTAGGCATCTAATAATGAGAAAAAAATTTAGGGTGCTAATGACTTATACCTAAAATCACACCATGCAATTTAATATGTATACCATCCTTCTCCCCACCTCCAACATGAACACATATACATACATGTGTGCACACATGGCTGGGACTGGCTTCTGTATATGAATCTATAAAGTCCTAATAACATTAGTTATTAACTAAGGAAACCCTCATTTTCCACGTTCCCCCAATAATCTGAGCCACAAATGCTTTACCACACTCTCATTATGCTCTCCAGTAGAAAGAATATGTAGTAAAGAAGAAATGATAAGAAATTGGGTGAGCAACAGATTGTAGATTCAAGACCAAGAGTTGTATAGGAGTAACAGCTGTGGGGGTGCTCGAGTTATAGAGCCCAACAGCAGCAAAGGCTACATGTATATTATAGGTAGTTGAGAGCAGTGCCCTCAGACTAGCCTAGGTGATAGGGTACCTGAACAAGCTTGTGCTCTTTACTTACATCACGCTCTTTGTGGAACACCATAAAATGTTGATATATTTTTACCCCAGTAGTCAAACAAGAAGCATGTTGCTAGCTTATATTATACAATATATGTGCAATAAAAGCTCCCTGTCAAAAGCGTACTTCCACCAGTACAAAATGAAGAACAATACCTCAGTGGAGAGGAGAGGGAGGAAGATTTCTCTGGCCTGCTGACATACAGGGACAAGGTCTGCAGATAGCAGGCATGCTTGAAACTCTTAAGAGCAGAGGCCCTGAGTAGAGGGCTGGTGGTCAAGTCAGTGGCCATGGCTTACTGAGGACAAAGGGCCTTTGTTTTTTTGATTTTTGTAAAACTACATAAGCTTCCTGGTTCTAATTCAAACAAGGCAAGGAGGAGGTCTCCTGAATAGCTGTGACTAGATTTCCTGCTCACCAGGTGGGACGGAACACAACTTAATTTGATTTACACAGTAAAGAAATGTGATGTTTCTTGCACTCAAGTGCCATAGAGCAATTCATATCATTATAGGATTTTAGTTTTTATTTTAAAGTTGGGAATACTTGTTCTCAGGAATGCCTTTATAAAGTCTCCAGTTTAAGAATTTCTCCTCCCAGGCAGCTGACTTAGGACAATAGGGTGGGGGCAGGGATGGAGAGACTGCCTTCCGCTGCCGTGGTTCGGTGGAACTGGAGAAGTGCCAGGACAGCCAGACAGGACTCCAGTCAAAGGTAGACAGAGCCCTGTAGTAGAGGAAGTGCCCTGGAGGATGTGTCCCTTGTCCATAAGAAAGGTTCTTCGAACCATCATTAAGATTTAATATGTTCAGCAGTCAGCCAAGATGGAAGTGTAGGTAGAAACACTTTGCCTTCCCACACAACCAAAAGAAGTATAACAACTAATTTAAAAACAAAAAACAACCAGAACTGCCAGAAATTCAAACTGCATGAAAGTCCGACAACCAAGGAGTTAAAGAAACATTCATCCAGACTGGTAGGAGGAGTGGAGAGGGGCAGTGGGGGCAAGAGAAGGTGGCAAGATAGCAGCTGGTGGATGGGTTGGTCCCACATTCCTGCACCAATAAACTGGAAAGTACAACTGGGGAGTGAGACAGACCTCGGAACCCAGGGTTTCAGCGTGGGAAACAAGACTCAAAACCCCTGGCTGTAAAAACTCTGTGGGGGCTGTGGCAGTAGGAGAAACTCCCAGTCTCACAAGAGTCTGTTGGAGAGACCACAGGGTACTAAAATGTACACAAGCCCATCCACCTGTGAATCAGCACTTATGGGAAGCAAGGGAAGTGTTGGAAAGTGGATCGAGAGCTGAACGAGTGCTATTGTTCCCTCTCTCACCCCTCTCCCATATACAGTGCCACGACACAGTGAAGAGGGTTGCCACACTCTGGCAAATACCTAAGGCTCCACCCCTTACGATGTAATAGGGGTGTGGAGACAAAAAAATATGGCCCAAATGAAAGAACAGATCAAAACTCCAGAAAAAGAACTAAGTAATGAAGAGATAGACAACCTATCAGATACAGAGTTCAAAATACCGGTAATCAAGATGCTCACAGAAATGATGGAGCTTGGTTGCAAAATGAAGGAAGAAATGAAGGCTATACAAAGTGAAATAAAGGAATATATACAAGGAACCAACAGTGTCAGGAAGGAAACCAGGACTCAAATCAATAATTTGGACCAGAAGGAAGAAATAAGCATTTAACTGGAACAGAATAAAGAAACAAGAATTCAAAAAAATGAGGAAAGGATTAGGAACCTCTGGGACAACTTTAAACACTCCAGCATCCAAATCATAGGGGTGCCAGAAGGAGAAGAGGAACAGTAAGAAATTGAAAACTTATTTGAACAAATAATGAAGAACCCCCCCCACCCCCCAGTCTGCAGAAGGAAATAGACTTCTAGAAAGTTCAGGAAGCCCAGACTGTCCCAAAGAAATCGAACCCAAGGAGGAGCACAGCAAGGCACATCATAATTACATTACCCTAGATTAAAGATAAGGAGAGAATCTTAAAAGCATCAAGAGGAAAGGAGAGAGTTACCTACAAAGGAGTTCCCATAAGACTGTCAGATGACTTCTCTAAAGAAACCTTGCAGGCAAAAAGGGGCTGGAAAGCAGTATCTGAAGTCATGAAAGGCAAGGACCTATATCCAATATTACTCTATCCAGCAAAGTAATCATTTAGAATGGAAGGGCAGATAAAGTCCTTCCCAAATGAGGTCAAGTTAAAGGAGTTCATCATCACCAAGCCCTTATTATATGAAGTGTTAAAGGGCCTTATCTAAGAAATAGAAGATCAAACACTATGAACAGTAAAATGACAACAAACATACAACTACCAACAACTGAACCTAAAAAACAAAAACAAACTAAGCAAACAACTAGAACAGGAACAGAATCAACAAAATGGAGATCACATGGTGGGTTTTTAGTGGGGGGGGAGAATGGGGGCAAAAGGTACAGGGAATAAAAAGCATAATAAGTAGGTACAAAATAGACAGGGGGAGATTAAGAATAGTATGGGAAACAGAGAAGTAAAATAATTTATGTGTGCAACTCATGGACATGAACTAAGGTAAGGGGAGGAATGCTGGAGATGGGTGGGGTGCAGGCAGGAGGGGGATTAAGGGGATAAATAAATTGGGACAACCGTAGTAGCAAAATCAACAAGATTTACTAAGAAATAAAAATAAAAAGTACATTAGGAAAAAGAATTTCTCCTACCACTGTGTTGGAATTTGGCTTAAGTGCACACCCTACTGTTAAGCTTCTGGTAACCACACAAGTTGCCCTCTGTCTGGGTGTGCTAACTAGCACACGGGAAAAGTTCTCAGGGTTTAGAAAATGAAGAAACACTTAGGTCATTTTTTTCCTATGAATTGAGAAAAGATCATCATAGATCAAGTTCAGGTGAGGAATATCTGGGTTCAACTCCCATTGGGTGACACAAAGGTTGAGATATATAGAGGAGCATTCCTCACATTTTAGTGTGCATGTGAATCACCCAAAGAAGTTGTTGAAATGCAGATTCTGACTCAATAGGTCTTGGGTGGTACCTAAGAATCTGCATTTCCCAGATGAAGCAGTCCTGTGGATCCATGGGCTGTACTTGGATAGCATTTATCTTAATTTCTGCTCCACCTCTACCTCAGACTTCTTCTTCAATCTTTAAAAGTTATTTAACCTTTCTAGATCTCACCTTCCTTAAGTGTAAAGAAATCGAATTAACTTGTATATTCCTGATAAGCACATTTTTTAATCCCAGCATTGCCCCTTCCTGATAGCCCTTTGATTTCCTTTTGAAGGATTTACTTAGCTGTTTTGTGTGCCGTTGTGATAGGTAGGTAAGCCTCAGGATTCTCTGTCCAATTATGGAAGCTGATGGAGACCCTCTTGGCTCAGTTCTCATGACTTTCCTCTTACAACCCAAGTATAGTAAGAGGCAGGTTGCTGTCTCCTAGGACTTCGGATCTTGAGTACAGTGAACCTAGGGTACAGGAACTGTTGAAATGTATCCTTCCAGCTGTGGGGCCAGGACTCAGTTGTCAGTGAAACCTTCTGGAACCTGCTCATACCTGTCTGTTTCAAGCTTGGTTATTTAGTCTTCCCTTCAATCTGTGAGCAGCCCAGAGTTTTCCAGAATATTCCTTTTTCCTTAAGTTACCCAAAGTCCAGAAATTATTGCTTTCAACCAGAGGCTATTATAGTTTTCTAAGCTCCTTCTGACTAGAGCATTGCAAATGCAAGACCTGAGCAGCTTGTGGATGAGTTAGCCCACTGTTCGCTGTAAGAAAAGGAAAGGTCCAAGAGCATTTTTCGTAAGGAAGGTCAATTGCTTTGAAATCTTGGACATGGAGTTGGGTATAGGCTATTGGTGCTGGTGAGGGATTTAGATTATTTTCCAGCAGATTGGTAAGTGTAGTAATGTGATCAGGATATTTCCTTGAGAGTCACGTGGAGACTGAGGTGCAACCTGTGTTTCAGAAGTAACAAGGATCCCCATGAGGCTTCTTGGACCTAATTATACTTGGGAATGTCAGGAAAGATTTATACTTTACTTCTTTTGACCCTACCCATCAGTGCTTGAAGTTTTTTTGAGGGGCTCCAGAATTTCCTGTCCATAATAGGGAATAATAGCTAAAAGTAGTCAGAGAAGATTCTGAAGAGTAAGACCACTGCTAAGCAGTAACAGAGCTCACAGCTCAATCACCTTTAATGACAGTGTGAAGAATGAAGACACCTGACACCATGCCCTCATTACCAAGACTGTAACAAAAATAGGAAATGGCATATGCATATGTCCCTTCTTCTCACTTGTGCCAGAGCAGCCAGCAGCTCATTAGCTAATTTAAGCCACTCTCTTCTTGATCTAAGGCTGTTGCTGCTGTGACCATTTCAGGTTGTTAGAGCCTACCAGGAATAAACTTGTATTCCATGAGCTCATGCCTCACTTTTGTTATCCCCATCCTACAACAGGGATGGGGATAGGGTGTATCCTAGGGGTTGTAGGATGTATGGAGGCCAGTAAATACCATATTTTGCCATGTATAATGTGCATCCACGTTTTTGTGCACATTATACACGGGATGATTATACCCATGGTATGTAATCATTATACTCATGTATGACCATATCCTTATTTTTCCCTCAAAAATTTGAGCAAAAAAGTGCACATTATACATGGCAAAATATGGTAACACTCTTCTATTCTCATCCCATTCTGAATCAGAAAGATGAAGTTCACATGCCTCCTTCTTGAAGGGTGCAGCTTACACTACTGGCCAATGGGCATTTCAGAGCCTCACTCTGGTCCCAGTCTGGCTGTAGGCCCTGTCCACAAGGGCAGTACTTGTGCTAAGATTCTTCTTGGAGAGGAGCAGAATGTATGTATAGCCTGCAAAGATAAGGGGGAATGCAGTCATTGTGATTCTGAGCTGAATTATGGTAGGGTCTTCTGTTCTATAGCCTTCAGTGACAAAAGAGATAATTCCTTTTCTCATTTTTTAATCATTTTTTGGTTATTAAATTGATCTATTTACTTCCTAGATGGTTTCTTCCTACTTCGCTTAGACTCATCTTCCTTGCTACTCCTCCATATTTAGAATCCTGAGTGCACAAAAACAAGTATCTACCCTGGATGTCATGTTACTAGCATTCCTGACTTCAACTGCACATGGCCAGCCTGCATGCTGAGGACTTACCAGCCATTCACATTGTGCAGCAGGACAATCTGCAGAACCGTTTGCTGAGGAAGGTGCTTGGTGCTGCACAGCTGGTGCTCCCTTGGTGGGGGGCGGGGTAGGGTGCAGTCCTGCTTAGGTTCTTCAGTTCTCATAAGAGAATGTCTTTTATGAAAGAGACATGGGGAGAATGTTCCCTCTTGGTAGATTGTTACAGGATACAGAGCTTCCCCAAGATAATCTATACCCCGGATTTCTGACAGAGATGATGACCTTTACTCTGTTGTTTAGTTCTTATCAAAAGCTCAATTGTGAGGAATAAAGCTGTTAGAGGATTTTTAGAAGGCTATCAATTCCTCCAGAAGCTCAACATTTATCCCTAGATCAAACTAGACCATCGAAGAACTGTGTACTTAGACCACACTTTTTTGGTTTCTTGTAAACTGCTTTTACTGAGCTGGACTTTGGGGTGAAGCCATGAGGATGCCATGAAAAGAAGCCATGTGAAACTTGCTTATTGTACTTCTTGAAGGTGTTGCCAACTAATTTGAGCCACACCCATTCAGACCCGTAGGAGACATTTTTTCCCCCAGACTTAACTATTTGGAAAATCTACCTTTCTCCTAAATAAATGCATATGAAAAATTTTATGTTCACTTTGATTCCTGTAATCAATAATGCTTCCTTTTTAGCTTTGGCTACCATAATATTTCAGAGTGAACTTGTGATGTATGTGGCATTTTGACATCCATTTTTGGGGTACCTTCAATTTGCTTATAGTTTCAAATATTATTCTACCCTGTGTTCTTTGCTCTGATTTCTTTATGCTTTTTCTTTTACCAAATTGTCTTATATTTTATAAGCTGTTTCAAACTCTCTTTAGTAAAGATAATTAGAGTATCAGTGAATTCATTAAAATTGTAATTATGGAGTTATGTTTCCTCCACAGAAGAGAATATTCTTAGCATTTGTCCACACAGTAATTTGTTACCTTGTTATCTCAGGTCCATTTCTGCCTGTGACCCTCACACCTCTGATCCTGGCCCGTTTTGAAGCTTATTTGGTCCATTCTCCTCCTCAGGTTACCTCATCTCCACCCTACGCCATCATCAGTCTTTTCTCCAGGCCATTTCACAGTGTCCAGTCCTGTCGATGACTCAAAAATCCACATCTCTAAATTTCAAATCTGTGCCACAAACCCATAGGTTGTATCATTTAAGAGCTCTAATTCTGAATCTGCATTTTTGCCTCCAATCTGTACCTTTTCATGTATCCCTGATGTAGTGAATGGGGCAACTATCCTCGAAGATACCCTCATCAGAGAACTAGGAACCATCTTAGACTTGTTTCTCCCTTCTGGTTTTCCATATCCAATTCATCCCCAAATCCAATAGATTCTCCCTCTTAGATATATTGTGAATTCCAGCAGTCTTCTCCACCTGCACCACTAGTTTAGCTCTCATTATTTTTAGCCTAGACTGTGGCAATGCAGAGCACCACCCCCAGCCCATTCTCTACACAACTCCCAAAGTCATATTTCTGGAGAACAAATCTGATTATAATAGCCACTTAAAAACCTTCAACAAAATCCTCATTCTGGGGAGATAGTTAAAACTTTGATGCAGTACATAAAAATGGTACCATAAGTTGTGAAGAAAAGGATGGCCTACCACGCCACTCATTTCTTGCCACTCTTTTCTTCATGATCTTTATACTAATATTTGAGTATTTGGGATCATTCTCTTGGTTTTCTTCTTAAGGGTTGACATTCTAGTGCTAGCTTTACATAAAGGCAAGTTGGTAGCTCACTCATAATGGGATTGAGGGGCAAGGAGTCCCCTCACCCCATTTTCTATCAGGATGCTTAAGATTTCCAGGAGGAATAGTAGTTTAATTCTTCATTAGCCTAACTATTCTGTAGTATAATAAATTAATTACATCAATTATGCACTTTCCTATTATGCACTATTATGCACTTTCCTATTATGCACTATTTTTTTGTGGGACCAAAAAATAGATACATTTCAATGAGAGAAGAGGAAGAGAAGGGAAATTTCTGACCATGAAGTTTTGGACAACTCCATCATGTCTCCAAACTGAGGTTGCTTAGTATAAGGGCAAAGAAAGAAAGAAGGAGGTTCACTTACAGGCAGTGAAGATGAACATGGGTTATGCCACAACTTTTATAAAGATTAGAAATGATTCTGATGCTTTTTCTACATCCCAGCAGAAGGTTAGTTATTTGATGAAATGATTCTTTTCTCACCGTGAACTGTGAAGAACAGATGGTGTGAGGTTAGGAGTAAGGAGGTGTGTGATGAAAGGAACTTAGATTAGTCATCAGCTTTACATCAGGGATAATGGGATAATGGAAAGTCATACCTCTCTACAGAATATCTTCCAATTTAATGTGGCTCAACAAACATTTGTGGAGTAAATATTTTACTAGGCTTTCCTTGGTGGCATATGCATTGTCAAAGTGGTAGAAAGTCATCTCTAAGAAAAGAAGGGTGTATCAATATAATGTGCTAAGTTAGAAAAAAATCATTTTGAACTCATGACCTAAAAAAGAAATATCTTTTCTAGTTCTTTCAGCTCCCTAAGTGGCCCAGCAGCAGAAACAGCCCTATGGGCCCCTGTTGACACTCATACATAGTCCTAGCTTAGGAGCCAAAGGGGAAATGATTCCATGGAATAGGACGATCTCAGAATATCCTTGGTTGGAAAAAATGTAATTTCAAGGGTGTTGGGTGGAACTGAAAGGACAAAGGAATCAGGCTAAACAATCAAGTTGTAACAATTTAAGCATCAAAAAATCAGAGGGATGTTTATATATAAATATATTAAAATGCTTCTATTTTGTTTCTTCTATTAAGTGTATATCTGTTGTTATAGTATCTTAGAGATGTTAAAAATACTTTCCCAAATAGTCTGGGGAAAAATAGCAGAAACTACTAGAACCAGGAATAACTGATCAGCATTCTTTGTCTCACACAAAAATGACATAGAAAGAGGGTTCAAGATTTAATTGGCACAATGAGAAAGAGGTTAACAATGTATGGGCAAGGTTTTCAATTGTCCAGATGTCTTCAGGAAGACAGATAATTGCACAGACTCAATCTCTCATCTCCTAGGAAACAGAACCCCTGGATGGCCTCACTAATCACAATAATAAAGTAATCAGGAATACAAGCTTTTCTAATAATGCTAATAATCTAGGTTGCTGATAGGACAAAGGTTCAGACTGACCGAGTGACACTCAGAGTGCAGTACATTATTTCAAAGGGAGATGCTAAAAACTGTGTGATAAGTGTAATCTTAGAATCTTATTGACATAACAAAGGAAGTTTTAATTTCTAAAATAGCTTAACCAAATCCCTGCTCAGACCAAAAACAAAAAATAAAACAAAACTAATAGCGAAGATCTGGAAGCAGCCCAAGTGCCCAGCAGTAGATGAGTGGATGAACAAGCTGTGGTACATTTACACAATGTAGTACTATTTGGCCTCAAAAAAGAAGGAACTCGTATCCTTTGCAACTGCATGCATGGACCTGGAGAATATCATGCTAACTGAAAGAAGCCAGTCAGAGAAAGGCAAATACCGTATGATGTCACCTGTATGTGGGATCTAATGAACAAAATAAACAAAGAGTCAAAGTAGATACAGACTCATATAGATAAAGAGAACAGGCTGACAGTTGTCAGGGGAAGAGGGTTGGGGGGCTAGGTGAAGAAGGTGAAGGGATTATAAAAAACAAAGCAAAAACCAAAACAAAGCTCCTGGACACAGAAAACAGTGTGGTGATTAACAGAGGGGGATGGGGGTAGGTGGAGGTGGAAGAGGGTAAAGGGGGATTAAATGGTGGTGGAAGGAGACTTGACTTGGGTTGGTGACCACACAATACCATATACAGATGATGTCTTACACAAAACTAAAGGCATTCATCATCACCAAGCCATTATTATATGAAATGCTAAAGGGAATTATATAAGAAAAAGAAGATAAAAATAATTAACATTAAAATGGCAATAAGTTCACAACTATTAATAATTGAATCTAAATAACAAACTAAGCAAAGAAGCAGAACAGGAACAGAATCATGGGTATGGAGATAATTTGGAGGGTTATCAGTTGGAAGGGGGTAGTGGGGAAGAATGGGGGAAAACGTGTAGGGATTAAGAAGTACAGATTGGTAGGTACAAAATAGACAGGGGGATGTTAAGAACAGCATAGGAAATGGAGTAGCTAAAGAATTTATATGCATGACTCATGGACATGAACTATGGCGGGGGGTGGATTGCTAAAGGGAATGGGGTTATTAGGTAGAGGGGGGGCAAAGGGGGAAAATTTGGACAACTGTAATAGCATAATCAATAAGATATATTTTTTAAAGATAACTGTGTCTGAAACCTATGTAATTTTATTAACGAATATCACCCTAATAAAGTTAATAAATAAATTTAAAAATAAAATGCTGAAAGCATACATAAGAATATAACATTAGATTTCTGATTGTAATTAAATATTTAGGAGAATTTGAGCAAAAATGTTTGTATTCAATGTTTGAATATTTGGGAAAATCTAATTTGTTAGATCATAAGTATTGATTTATTACTTGTGTAATTGAACTATAAAATTTGAGTACTATTGATTACTTAATAGTTAAATGAATATTTGTTACCTCATAGATTTATAAATGTTATATACTGGGCATGAAACAAACTTGAAATGGAAGTTCCTCTCCGTGAACAAAAACCGTGGAAGAATCTTTTGTCATAAAGGTATAAGGCATAGTTACTGCTCTCAAAATTCTCTCAGACTTATTAGGGGCTGTAAGAGTAGTCTGCAAGTAATTATGTGGAGTTCAGCTGTGGTGACAAAACACAGAGTTTGAGGCTTGAGGCAGGTGTGAGAGACACTGATACAAGACAAAATTGTGCTGGGTGCTTTTTTAGGCAGCTGGGTCTATTATAGAAACTTGTATTTGTCTGAAGTAGATACCTCAAAACCCAGCTCTGCCAGTTGGTTGAGAGGAAAGTGGGCACTGGCACTGGAGAGACTCCCAGATTTGACCAAATCTCCAGCTCGTTGGGGCAGAGATGCAGCATGAGTCCAGGCCTCCTGACCGAGAGTGCAGGGCTCTGCTCGCTCTGCCAGGGCACGGGGGGCCATCTATGACATGTGCGTGGTCAGCAGCCAGTAAGTGGTATTAGCAGTGATAAAAAAAGAAATAACATAGCAGCACTGACATATGCACTCATGAGGACTTCGAGTTAAGTTGGGCAGGTGAAACAGACTTCTCAGAAAGAAAAAAGTCATTGTAAAAACAAAGTTCTAATATACGCAGGAGAGAAGGTAGAAGAAAGCATTTCTGCTCTTTCAAATTACTCAAATGTAGACAAAGGATCTAACCAAAAAGTGGATCAAAAATAGCAGCAGACATTTCACAGAATAAGATATTCAAATGGGCAATGAACATATCAAAAGATGATCAGCTCCACTAGTAGTCAAGAGAATAAAAAATGTTATTTCTCATTTATCAGACTGATAAATATTTAAAAGAATGTTGTATTCATTGCGGGCAAGGACGGGAGGAAACAGAGCTCTCACACAGTGTTGGGTGGAGTGGGCTCTATGGTAAAGACTTTTTGGGGGCTGACTTCTGAATATTTTTTGAAATGTAAATTGTGCTCATGGTCAACTCAGAATTCTAATTCTAGAAATTCTAAAAATGAAGATGTTTAGTGCCACATTATTTTATGGTAGTGAAAAATTGATGTTACTCAGTTTCTTTATAAGAAGAGATTAAATATATTATGGTGCACCCACACTATGGGCTATCGAGTGGTGATAAAAAATTAAAAATTAGTCCTGATCAGTGTGGGTCAGTTTGCTGGGCATTGTTCTGCACTGTGAAAGGTTGCTGATGGATTCCTGGTCAGGGCACATGCCTAGGTTATGAATTCGGTCCCGAGTTGGGGTGTGTAGGAGAGGAACTGATTGATATTTCTCTCGCACCTGAAGCTTTCTCTCCCTTTCTCCCTCCTTTACCCTCTAAAAATAAGTAAATAAAATCTTTACAAAATTAAAAATATCTCCAAGGGCAGACATAGGCAGATCACTGATGCATTTTGTTAAGTGACAAAAGGCATGAAAAATGTGCATAATGATCTCATTAAAGCTAGACACGAATATGTATATGACTATATATGATTGTAAATACATACATAAATCATCTGAAGGAAACCCTTAATTTTTACCAGTGGTTACCTTTGGAAAGAGGAATGTGTTTGTAGGTGGGGGTGAAGGTAAGAGACAATGTTCCATTTTACACTTTATTTCTTTTCTTTTCTTTTAAGATTTTAGTTTGCCATTTTTAGACAGAAGGGAAGGGAGGGAGAAAGAGGGAAACATCAATGTGTGGTTGCCTCTTACACGCCCCCTACTGGGGACCTGGCCTGAGACCCAGGCATGTGTCCTGACCGGGAATCGAAGCAGAGTCCCTCTGGTTTGCAGGCTGGTGCTCGATCCACTGAGCCACACCAGCCAGGGTGTACTCTATTTCTATATTTTTAACTGTAGTTGTGTCTATGTTTGTGCATGCTGGTATCTATGTCAATGTGATGTTGACATCTATATCACTATTGTTTCAACATTTGAATTCATATAGTGCTAATCTAATCTAAATTATCTTAAAAAAAATAAAGACAGCATTTTAAAGTCCTGGCACTCTAGTCCAGTTCTGGCTCCACTCTAAGAAAATAGTCACTTATGGTGGAGTGAAAGGGATGGCCTGAAAGGGCTTGAGAGGAACAAATAGCCACTTCTTGGCCCCAGTTCCTTCCCTCCCTCCTCCCCGTTTTCCAATTCTGCATGTAGAGGCAGAGAGCATCCTGCTGCACCTGTGTGTGTCCCCCCAATCTTTACCTTACTTCTAGAGTCAAAATACACCTGAGATTAAAACTCTATAAAGTAGATGATGCCAATTTGAAATGTTTTTTTTCCCATTGTCTAGTTTTCCTGTGCTTGGCTGATGTCCCCAGCTCTGACCGGTGTGGTTGCTCGCTCGCTCCAGGTGGAATAGCAGCTTGTCTCCACTCTGCTTTGTGCTTGCTTTGTGGAGCCACAAAGGATAACTGGCCTCATGCTGGGGCCAGGACTGCAGACTGTGAACTCAAAGCCTGTACTTCGTTTATCAAATGGAACAGTTCCACCAAAGGAATCTGTTGGGGATGTTGGCCTTGGTTCCCAGGACAAAAGATGAATAGTTTGCTTTGAGCACTTGCAGTCCTCTGCATTGGCTCATGCTAATTAGAGGTTGGTGCTGGCATGGCACCTGCATCTCTGGGGATGTGAACCACGGCACTCACACAGGAAGGCCGTTCGATAAGGTACCAGCCATCAGAAGCTTGAGGCTTTTCCCCAGCTTTTCGACTGATTATTCCTTTATTTGGCAAACACTTATTAGCTTTTTCATCTCTGGTCTGCTCATGGAATCCATCACCAGGCACATATCAAAGCCCATCATTTCTGTGAGTTTTCTCACACTGCCCCCTCCCTGGCTTGTTTTGACTTGTTGTCCCTGGCTTTCCTTCATCTTCCCTGGCTCTCTGCTCCCTTGGTCCTGTACTCCTGCTCCAGAGAGTGGTTGTTCCAGGACCCACTTGCTTTGAGAGACTGCCTAGACACAATTTGCCTGCCCTAACTCGCAGCTCTCCCAGGACTGTGACTTGCCTTTGATTCTCTGGCTCTGTTGTGGCTGTGGAAACCCCATGGGCTTGGCTAAGCCTTTAGGACTTTCTAAGCAGCAGAGGTGACCATATAACTCCATAGCCTGTCACAAGAAAACCTGGAGTATTTCTTTACTGGCCTTCTGGCTTACCAAAAAATAAAAATAAATAAATGCCCTGAGACATCAGCCTTGCCTGCAAAGAATGAGTTAACTCTAAAGGAATTTTTAACAGGCATCCAGAGGAGGAAGGACATAGCCATGGAGTCAGTATGTGGCCAAACGTGCAGACCTTTGTGGTATTGTGTGAGGACCTCAGTTTTCCCTGCCAGTGAGCTGATGGAACAGTCACTGCTAGTGGGGAAGTCCCTTGAGTGGAGGTGGACACTCACTGGGTGTACTACACGTGGGCCCTCTCCTTCGGTGGTGGTGAAACCAGTGCCGTGCCCAGGCTGATGGGGAGTGGACAGCTCTGTCTGGAGAAGCTGGGGAAGAGCTGAGTCTGGAAGTGTGAGTTTTCCAACCAGAGGGACTAGAACGAGCAAAGGCTGGTATGTGTGACATCATGATAGCTTCAGAGAAAGGAGAACAGTTTGCTTTGGCTTGAGATGGCGGTGTGATAGTGAAGAGGCGGCAGGCTGAGAACTCAAAAGAGATTGATCAGGCAGGGGATACCAGTTCAGAAGAGCCTCATATGATGCAATAATGTGGTCAGATTTAATCCTAGAGTCATAGAAAATCACGGAGGTTTTCAAGTAAGGAAGTGTGACATAGTCCTCTCAAAATAAAAATAATTTTCACCTTACGCTTCAGTTTCTACATCAACTAACAGTGGGTAGACTTCAAATCTAGAGAAAGAAGTAGAACTGAGTTCTCACTTTTTACACAATCCTAACTTTCCTGATCTGTAAAGTGGGGGTTTATTTGCTTTATCTACCTCACCAGGGTTCTCTAAGGAATAAATGAGATAATGTATACGAAAGAGTATTGCAGTCTGCAGAAGGCCCAGTATTGCCATAACCCCAAAGTAGCATGGGGTAGAGTCAGCAAGAGTGGGCAGCCTGTTCAAGTGGGAAAGGCATGGTTCTGGAGTTGGACATCAGTTGGAATCATGGCTCGAGCACACACTGACTGTGTGACCTTGGACCAAGTGGACTGGCTGGACCACTTGGAGCCTCAGTCTCCCCATTAGAAAAAAGGGTTAATTTTTACTTTACAGGATTGGTGTATAGACTGGAAACAATGTGTATGAAATACCAAGCCCTGTGCATGGTCCAGAGGAGAAGCTCAGTAGTTGACAGTTATTTTTCTGAGATGATTGTGGTGAACACAATTGGATGGATACTCATGACAGACCTACTGTGGGAAAGACACCATGCCTAGTGCTGTTAAAACAGCACTACTGATGCTGGCGGAGTGTGCGTCTGAATCTTAGCTGCCTCTTTAGTAGTAGGGCTGGATTTGTGCTGATCCTTCACCTTATGGAGATCCATTTGTGCCATGGTATGCTGCATATCTGTGGCTGGAGGCACCATCTGGACCCGTGAAGGAAGTGTAGCTAATGGGCCCCCAGGAGCATCTGGCTCGTGGCTGGCATGATGTGACCTCTCGGCTCTGCCCAGCTAAGCTAACTGGCTGCAGCTCCACTTAACAGCCATTGATTCAGACAGGCCAAAAGGAAACAGAGGCAGAAACATGGATTCATAAAACTAGCTCATAATTTTATCCTTTTGAGAGAAGAATGGCTGATTTTTGTCTGAATTTAGCAGAACAATTGTCCACATTGTTTGAATCCTTCAAATCACTTCTCATCTCCCTGCTATATTTTGTTTCAGAGCACACAGCTTCACATTTAAAAGAGAGAAAGAGAAACATTACTGACCAGCTGTAATTTCTCATTTGGCAGGCACCCAGCTATCTTCTCAGGATTTGATAGAATATAACCTCGTATTTAACTCATGTCCTAATACTGCCCCTGGGCTGGACTGAATTGAATCGAACCCAGTGCAATCATCATCTTGGCTGAAGATTCACACCTACAGTTCCTCCTGCAGACTACTCAGGGCAGCTGCAGCAGACTCAGAGAAAAACAGTCAGAAAACAACGCTCTTACCGCGTGGAAACCAGGCTCACTGCTATTTCCTACAGGAGCCGCCGTACTTCTGCCTTTTAACAGTTCTCCACAGTCATTAGTTATTCATTCATTCACTAATTAATTAAGCACCTAGAATGGTGCAAATGCAAATAGTATGATCTACGATCTTTTCCCTCAGGGAACTTACAATTTAGTAGAGAAGATAAGATGTACACAAACAACTCGGCTCTCACATAGGAGCATGCAAACGGGTGACAAACAGTAAGGGTAGGATTTGAGAGCAGGGGAGGTTCAGCTTTGCCAGGAATTACTTCATGGAATGGACGAAATGGTTTGGGTGGTGCGTTGAAGGAGTGGGGTAGGCAGAGATGGAGATGAGGGAGGTGGGTGAGTATTCCAAGCTTGATAATGCGAGAAATGAGAATGGTATGTTCTGTAATTGCTTTTTGAATTGAAGTGAAATAAGTATCATTTGGAGTAATGCAGTAGCAATCCAACAGCTTGAAACTTAAAGAGGCTGAGGAGAGGGAGACCAGTTAGGAAGCCAACACAATACTCCAGGTGAGAGAGGAGGTGATTTATGAAGGTGAAAGTAATGAAGATGGCGAGAACGGGTGGGCTTCTAGACATATTATAGACTTTCCAGTCTCATTTTGACTTCTATGTGTGTTGCCTTCCTAGAAGATCCCTGGCTTTCAGATTTGAAAAAAAGATACTATTGAGGGCAATTTCTGTCTGTGTGTGACTAGAATATCTTCCCTCTCCTCCCCACAGCATGTCTGCCCTTGGAGTTATGGCTTTTCCCTATTGGTAGCTGTGTTCCCTCAGGGTCATAGACCCCGGGAATGAGAGAACTGAGGACTAGGGATCCTCTCGTCTAGTTCCTCATTTTACAGATGAGGAAGCCAGGGCTCAGGGTGCGGTGAACCAGCTTTCCTAAGACGTAAAGGCAGTTAGAGAGGCACTGAAATTGGGTGTCCTGATTCTGACCAGTGGTCTTCCTAAATCACCGCTTCCTGCTCCATGTAGAAGACAAGGTGTTCTTCTCCTTTGTGGCAGAGACTGGCTGGTTGTACCCGAAACTCCATTCCTCTTGCCCAAGCTAGTCTGTACTTCCCAGTTTCTCTTGCTGTTAGGTGTGGCCATGTGATCTGGTTCTGGCCAGTGGAATATGGGAGGAAGTAGGAATTGCCTTCCATAGGTTTTTAGCTGGTGGGAAAATGGAAAGGAGTCTTAACTATGGATGAAGACAGAAGTGCAGATTAATAGAATGAATACTTTCTCAACTGAGTGTGTTTGTTAATACTTAAAATGACCAAAGTATATTTAGTTGTCTAGGATGGATGAAAACTATCAGAGGGCCTGCCATGTTTTCACCCAGGGGAAGGGGCAACACTCTCTGCTGGTAAACTTTTCAAGAGCAGCAGGAAATGAAGAATAAAGGTGATTCATCCACCAAGTAGTGCTTACTGAAGGTAACATGGGTGGTTCCAAGCAGCCTGATAAAGTCTAGAGGTGAGTAAGGGCTGGTTACTAAGGGAACACATGGGAGGGCACTGAACCCAGACCTGCTTGAAATGAATCAAGGGTAGAACCTAAGGGAGGAAGCAGGCTTCGAGGTGGAGAAGGAGTATCTTGGACAGATAAAAACAGTGAACAAGATGGAAAAAGAAAGAAACTGAAAAAGGAAAAATGACTGCTACACAAGAAGTAGGGTGGCACGGAGGCTGGATTAGGAAGCCAGCTGCTGGCGAACATATTGAGAGGTTTGGAAACACCTGAGAGACTCTGGGAAACCTTGGAAAGATTTTGAACAGACAAATGACATGGTCAGGTTTGTGTTATAGAAAAATCACCCTACTGTTGTGGAGAATTGATCAGAGCAGGATGGGGCTGAGGTGGGAGACAGAGCAAGAGGCTTGCTCCACTGGTGTGTGGTTTTTCTCAGCAGTGCCCCATAGCCTATGTGCAGGATGCTCAGGGTTATCTAGGGTGAATAATCGGTCCAAGAGGTGTGTTAAAAGAATGGGGGACATGGGATGCTATGAATCCCTATCGCTGTGTATTAGGAGGTGGCAAACTATGGCCCGTAGGTCAAATCCAGTCTGCTGCCAGTGTTTGCATGGCTCACAAGCATGGTTTTACACTGACTGATTGATTGCACTCCCTCCCATTCCCATTTGTCCTCCTTATATCCTCCTGGTTTTTACATTTTTAAATGGTTCAAAAATGAATGATTTTCATTCTGAAAATTATGT
This sequence comes from Tonatia bakeri, assembly GCA_004024845.1. NCBI lineage: Eukaryota > Metazoa > Chordata > Mammalia > Chiroptera > Phyllostomidae > Tonatia > Tonatia bakeri. Next base: position 8,648 of record PVIA01000747.1, on the reverse strand, counting down.
GAAATTCAAATTTGAGTGCCTATAGGTAAAGTTTTAGTGAGGCGTAGCCACACTCATTTGTTTTCATATTGTCTATGACTGGTTTCATGCTTCAGTGGCAGAGTTGAGTAATTGTGGCAGAGACCTACGGCCTGCAAAGCTTGAAATATTTCCTCTCAGGACCCTGACAGAAAGTTTGCTAACTGCTGCCCTATATCCTCAGCCTCTACTTAAAACGTTTCTTCTTTTACTTTCCTGCCGTAATTTATCAGAATCAACCTTGGCTCAGTATTGCACTCTCCTGGGGATCTTAAAAGGTTCTGAGGTCTAGCACCCATTTCTGAGACATCATGATTTAATTGCTCTGGGGATATAGCCTCATCATGGGGATTTTCAGATATTCCCCAGGTGACCCTCACGTGTATCCAAGCTTGAGGACCCCTGCATAGCTGAGACCTGCACCTACACGTATCTCTCAGGTGGATACTGTCTTGTTCCATGTGTCTTACACACCGCAAGGCAGGAGATGGTTAGTATCGTTCTTGTTTTCAGGCCATTCACTTCTTTCACCATTGCAAAAAATGCTGTGATTGGAGATTTGATGCCTATTTCTATAACCTCTCCATGGACTGATTTATCATGGACTGATTTCTTACCTCCCTTGTTCATTATCTTTACTGTTTGGCTCGTGGTTCCAATTCCTGATATAATTCTTGGTCACTTCATCTTCTACATTGGACGAACTACCCAAATATTGAGACCTTGAGTGGGTAAAGCTACTCATCTTTAGTGACCCTTTCCTTGTCTCCTCCTCAACCACAAAATCTCACAGTCACACCTTGGACTCTGTCAGCTCCCAAAACTTCCACCACATATGAAATGTCAATTTCAAACATCTTACTCCCCAAGTGTTGTCTCCTATCTTTCCAGCTTTCTTGCTGAAGTGTGCCCACTTCTTCCATTTTCAACCTCACTGAAACCCTCAGTCAATGGATTCTCCCTGCCCATTGTTTACTGTCATTCAAGCCTGAGGCTTCCCATTCATCCTTCTTGGGCCTGCCTAGATTCCATATTTATTTTTATAATTACTCATCTGTAATTAGGGGTAATGATGACAGGACATCTACCTTTTAGGGTTGTTATGAGGATTAAAAAAGTTAGCTTGTTTAAGTGCGATGCCAGTGCCTGGCATACAGAAAGAAAGTCAATAAAAGTTAGCTGACTGTCTCTGGAGAAAACACAACACCAGCTGACCAGCTTTATTTAAAACATATGACCATGGCCCTGGCTGGTGTGGCTTGATTGTTTGGAGTGTTGTCTCCTAGACTGAAAGGTTGCAAGTTCAAATTCTGGTCAGGACACATACTCAGGTTGTGGGTTTAATCTCTGGTTGGGGCATGTATGAAAAGGCACTCAATGGATATTTCTCTCCCACATGTATCTCTCTCTCTCTAAAAGCAATTAAAAACATGTCCTTGGGTGAGGATAAATATATGTGTGCGTACACACACACACACACACACACACATTATATATACACACATACATTATATATATATGATTATATTATATATATGAAGCATGTGACCATGAACCTTACGTGAACATCCTCTCTGCCCGGTGGTCCGTTTGTAGTTTCGTTGGTAAATTTGTTCCCTGCTGCCTGAGAGGACTCTTCAACCATCCCTTTTCCCAAACTCTCATCTGTCCTCACTTCTAGCTGATGCTTCATCGTATTTCACTCTAGAATACATCTAGAACAAAATTTAAACTTTTAAATATGCCCTGCCTGATCCAGCTACAGAGTCTTGCCTGGTTTTCTAAAGTGTATTGTATGCAACTTTCCCCTTTGTCTCTGAACTTGAGCTTCATAGGTCTGCTTCCATTCCAAAAAACACGCCAAGCTGTCTCCCACTTCATGGCTTTTTGCACATACTCTTCCCTCTGCCTGGAACATTTTTCCTCCGTTTATTGTATGACATTTACTCATTTTTTAGGGGCCTATTTTAAATGTGATTTCCTTAGAAAGGCCTTTTTTGGGGGGGCCACTCTGTATTAGTTTTCTGTTTCTGCCGTAACAAATCGCCTTAAAATCAGAAGTTTAAACAATGCAGATTTATTATGTTACAGTTTGAAAGATTAGGAGTTTAAAATCAAGGTTTTGGCAGGGCTGAGTTTCTTTTGGGCGCTCTAGAGAATAATGCATTTCATTTCTTTTTCCAACTTCTATAGGCCACCAGGATTCCTTGACTTATTGACTACTCAGTCCTTCCATCTTCAAAGCAAGAAACAGTGGGTCAAGTCCTTCTCATCCTACCATCCCATTGGTTCTCTCAATGTTCTCTTCTACCTTTAAAGACCCTGCTAACTACATTAGGCCCACCCAGGCAATCCAGGATAATCTTCCCATTTTAAAGTTAGCTGGTTAGCAGTATTAATTCCCTTTAGCCCTGTACCCAACACGTTCACAGATTCTAGGAATTAAAACCGAAATTTCTGAGAGGGGTTTCTAGACTGAAAGCCCTGCCTACCACACTATTGAAAGTAGGTCTCTAACTTTCTTGCTTAGCTTTTGTTTGCTTTCATGGCACTAATCACAAATTTGAATTTCTTTCTTGTTTTCTTTTGCTTTCCTTCATTAGAATACATTCTCTATTAGGGCAGGAACCTTTTTGTCTTGTTTGTCTTTGTGTGCCTAACAAATAATAAATGCCTAATAAACATCAATTGAATGATTTGACAAATGAAGAGTTGTTGAAAGGCTGGATCATGGAATTTAAGTTGGAAGAGAATTAGAGTAAAACTTTAAAGAGGTAATGGAGACCCAGTCATCAGAGGAGTGGCTAAGGAAAGCAGCTGGAAGGGATGAGAGGCTGTGAACTGAGAATAAGACAGTGGAATGTGTGATGTCACAGGTGGAAAACACTAAGGGCAATTTTAGTATCTGGGGGAGTCATTCTTAACTTTTTTGGGGGAAGGTTATGCAGTCCCTCAAAAATAAAATAAAAAGTATAGGCCTTCAATCAAGGGAAATACTTAACTAACAAACAAAATTTTGCATCAGTTTCAGAAGGCCCAGTTGTCCTATACTTTGGTGAGTGAAGGGACAACTTGGAGCTTAGAAAATGACTATATAAGCGGGATAGAACATTATAGAGGTTAGCAGCATGAGCTTCAAAGCATATTTCCTCCTAACATTCATTTACAATACCTTAGGTTTACAACACTTTAGCTCATGCCAGAATAGTACCAGCAAGAGGGTTGCAAGCCAAAGACACGGGCCACTTGGCCACTTGGAATTGGTTATTGGGGCAAGATGGGACAAATGGGAGTGAGACTTCCTCCTCCTTTTTATTTTAGTGTGGTAACTATCGCTCGTGCTATTAAGGTGATTTTGAAAAAGCTACTCAGAGAGGGGTGTAGAAGAGGGATAAATGGTAATGGAAAAAATATACAATAAATTTTTTAAAAAGGTTACCGACACTGTTCTCTTGGAACCACATGCTCTCTGAGGATGAAGCTCTGAGGGGAGTGGGTGAGATAGCTGCTGCAGGAGGCTCATGCAGGGCGAGTGGGAAACGTCAGGTCTGGGGCCAGGGACGTTCTTCTGACAACTCTTCCGACAAGTTCATACCTCATAATTCTCATCCCAAAGCAGGGAGTGCGATCTGAAGCTTTTATGTGATGATGATGAAAGAATCTTTTATTGTTCGTTAATTTAATAGAGCGATTTTCTGTTGCTTGCAACCAGAGAACGTAGGATCCATAAATTACAAAGTGAACACGAATGTCACGCCTGTTCTGTGAAGTTCAGTTAGGCTCACTTCACTGAGAAGAGAAGACACGTGGCCGTCTAAGGCCATCCACAAAATCGGGGGAGCCGTCACGAGAACCAGGTCCTTTGACTCTTTGTTCGGCACTCTTTGAACTGGTTGGTCTGTGTTATGCTCAGTCTGCTTCCTGCAATAAAACACAGGCCATTTGTCTTTTTCTTCAAAGCAAAGCGAATACAAACATGATGGTACAGGTTATGAAACAAGGGAATATGTGAAGCATTTTTTGTCCATATTTGACTTGCAAGCAAATGAACAACAAGTAATAAAAAAAAACAACAAAACCTTCAAGCGTTGATTAAAGACAGAACAAATTGTCCCCAAAGTTTCCAATGTAAAACAAGACAAATTCTGAAAATTAAGTTGACAAGCATACACAGCAGTGTAATTTTTTCTTAATTAAACTGACAAAGATTCCCAGTTCCACATAAATCAACAAAAACAACAAACCTAGAGTGCTCAAAGGAAGGACATTAAGAGTTGCTAAAGGGGAATATGAGGAAAAATGTAATAAAATAATCTATGCTTTGCTGACTTGCTTTCCTTGGGGTAAGTGATCAGTTGGGGGTGGAGAGGGTAAGTGAGGAGGAAGGGGGATAGCAAGTTGTACGTGTTAATTTCTAGGGTTGTTTCTCATGGAAGGTACAGCAGACAGGCAAAGTACCTGCCTTCTTCCACCTTTTGGATAAAAGAAGTATAAAATTAAAGATTAAAAAAAGTATTGATTCTTGATTTTGGGGAGATTCTCCTGATGGATTCTTTGTTGCTACATTGTACAAGTATAGCTGTGCTCCTTTAATTTTGTGTAAAGTGAATTTTTACAGATTAAACCACTTGTTTTCATTTCCCATAATTATACAAGGGGGAGCTGCACAAGACCCGTAATTTATTTATAAAAAATTGTGTATTTATTCTTCCATCTTTAAACTTCAGTCACCTTCAAAGTACTCTCTATTTGATGCAATACACCTATCGAGATGTTTTTTCCACTGCTCAAAATACTTTTTGAACTTGCCAATTTTGATGCCTTTTAGTGCTTCTGCCACTTTTTGTTTTGCCTCTTCCACTTCAGCAGAACATTTTTCTTTGAGGACTTTTTTTCATCTGGGGAAACAAACAAACAAAAAATACCTTGCTTGGGTGAGATTGGGTGAATGGGAGGGTGGGGCATAGGGGTCAAGCCATTTTTTGGTCAAACACTGCTCAACACTCAACACAGTATGGGCAAGTGCACTTGTAAATCACTCATCGTGAAATGGGCAAATGCGTTGGAAAAGTCTTCAAAAAAATTCACTGAAGCTGAACTCAGCTTCTCACAACCATGCCAACTGGCACACTGATACACATGGGTTCCTAGAACACTCACCTAGCGGGGAAAGCTTGTATTACAAGGGACCCACCTTCTGGAAGATAATTTCAGTTTTTTTTAAATCTCCCATCATATGTAAGAAAAGGCTTAATTTCTAGTAAATGCATATAAAATACATAGGCCTGCTGTGCTCACAGAGGTTACTGCCAATCAATAATGGCAGTTTCCCAATGAGCTAGTTACGGCAACAGAATCCTCCTCAACAAAGCTTCTGGGTAAGCCATACCAGCCAATCATAGTGGGCCCATGAGATAAAATCTGTTTGTCATCTCTGGACTAGTTGGCTTTGGAGGGTAGGCTTTGGAGGCAGATGGGTCAGGATTTACATCATCCTTGCCTGCTATGTAGCCTTGGGCAGATAATTGAACTGTTCTAAATCCCATTGATAAAAATGGAGCACATGTTGTGTTGAAGTTTAGAGAAATATATGTGCAGCTTGATCATATTTTGAGCTTTTAGTTTGTCTTTTCCTGACAAGAGGTCTCCTTCTATCTCACTGCTTCCCACCAACTGGAGCACAGTGCAATGTCCAAGAAGATCTAGGTGGTGGGTGAGGAAGGTGAAACAGCCAGCAGAGACTCTCTGGCTTTAGATTGTACAAACATAAGGCTGCCAGAGGATGTAGAGGTTCCAGAGGGGGTAGAAGAGAGAATAGAGATTGTGGAAGAAACAAAGTGACTAGAAAAAGCAAGAGGAAGAGTGGCTGTCTCCAGACTAAATGGAGTTGCTAAGATTCCTTGAAAGGGTCTGCATGTCTCTGAGAAGTGGGAACTCAGGTTCTACTTTCTTGCATAAACCAAGGTGTGTGAGGCTCTGATTGGGGTTCCCTGCCTTGGTAGAGGGGTCCAGGTGCCACCTGGTGCATCTCTGAAGATGGAGGGAGCCACTGCATTTGAGAGACCATGCCATTTTGGACAGGGGAAGTTTCCGGGGCAGCCTGTGTGCACAGGGACACAGACCCGAGGGTCCCATACCCTGGTGCCTGGTACCTTGTCCTTTTGGTTTGGCAAAGCTCAAAGGATGACTGAGGTGAGGTTTTCCATCATCCTGGTTGGATAAGAAATCAAAATAAAAATTAAATAGTTTATAGAAAATAAAAAGGTGCAATATTTTTTGTGCCTTTGAGTCTAAACTGAGACCCATACCAACTGCCTCTGTAAAGAACCCAAAACAGTGCCAGGCAGATAGCAAACTCTTTAAACCACAGTTATTATTATTAGCAAAGGTATTTGCAGAAATTCTTTTGGAAAAGTAAGGAATTGCTTTACAATGTACATAAACATCCCAATAAAAGAATTTTTCCCCCTCCTCATCTGAATTATTCTCCACTCCCCCCACCTCCACTCCAAACCAATTTATTCCCCTCTCTGCAATGCTCTGTGCCCCAGGAGGCTGACCTTTATGGCTCAGGCTCTCTTGCTGGTTGGGTTCCAGTTGGGTCTGATCAGCAGGAAGCACAGGCAGGACCTGGGAGTGTGGGAAAGAGAGAAGTTGGGGCTTTCTTACCAGCTCTCTCCCTGCTGGGAACCAAGGGCCTGGACATGGCTGTGTCCCTGGGTGACCACAGCTCCTGCTGGTGGCCCTTCCTTCACCAGGCTACAATCACACTACTCCTTTTGCCCTTGTGGCCTCAGAGTCCGAATGACATCCTCTTATTGTTAGTTTCTGGGAGCTCAACATCCTTTGGTGGTTCCCTAACCCTGCCCATAGTCTGAGAGGAGTCCTTCCATTCAATTCTCCTCTTTTGAAATATCTGAGTAGAATTGTTTCCTGCTAGGATCTTGACAGATAACATAAGCAAGATTATTCTTTGTGTTGTCTTCCCAGTAGTGGGAATGGTTATAATGATCTGGTCACTTTGTCCAGCTCAGATTCCGTTAGGACCCACAGCTCCTCTCAGTCAGCATGAGACCCAGTCGAGACTGTGGGCCAGCCACTGGCTGGCCCTGCAGGGCGTCTTCAGTTAATGATAGGAAAATGGATGGTGAGGGCCTTAAAAGGTGTTGCCATCCCTCTGACCTTGGTTCAAGTTTCATTTCTACTTGTGATTTACTTTCACTTGGGTAATTTAAATAACCTCTACACGCATTCATTTCTTTATTTATAATGTATGCTTGACATAAGCTTGTGATAAGAAAAACAAGATGATGAAAAGCACTTTTCATACATGTATTACCCTGAATATGCGAAAATGGTCAGCGTTGTTCTTGGGCATCAGCTGTGAGTCTCTGTAAGTAGAGCCTTTCAGCAGCTTTAGCTTTGTGCTGTGAGCTAACAACATTGCAGGGCTTCTGCCCTGGGGATGGCAACTGTAGGGTAAAACTGATGGTTCAAAGCCCTTCCTGATCTTATCTGGCCAAGACAAAAGCTTCCAGAAACAGAGAATGGGTTGAATTCTAGGGGGTTACTTGCTAGGTGTGATTCCTGAGGCAAAATGGAAGGCTATTTAGGAATGGTGAATATTCAACTCTGATGTCTCCAAAGCCCTTGTATTGATTGCTTGATGAGACCTCAGGCCTCAGGCCAGTGGTTGAAGAAACAATCAAGTTTTAATTCCATTACAATGCAAATGACCTACAACCCAGCCTTTCCTGAGATGGGGGCAGGGCTGTGAAGGGGTTCTGGGGGAGATGATTGGGTACCAGGTGCTTGGATGATGGGATACAGAGGTGATAGGCAGCTTTTCTAGGAGCAAAATCTTTGAGGAAAGCTAACTTTAGGCTTATTTAGAATAATAATGTAGCTTCTCTGGCAAAGTCTTTACTGTGCAGGAATAGGAATCTAGGTAGTGGTTGTTATACCAGGCTGAACATTAGAATCATCATCTTGGCAGCTATAAAAAATACTTAAGCCCGGCTCCCACCTGGAAAGATTCTGGTTTAATGTGTAGTGGGGTTTGAGCATCAGGACTTTTCAGAGCTTCCAAATGATTCCAATTGCAGCCATAATGAACAACCGGTCAGGGTATTATGATGTTTGTCTAAATGTAGGAGAGAAAGTCTCAGGTGTGGTATTTAGGTACTCATCAGTTGGGAGAGACCAACATTGAGTACTTGCAATGTAACAGGTGTTCTACATACTTTGTCCTTTAATCCCCACAACAATCTCATGGCATTGCCATTCCCATGGTGAAGATGAAGAAATGTGTTACAGAGCAAAACCCAAACAAGCAAGGGGCCCGGGAGCCCGGGACGGTGATGCTCTTACTGAAAGAAATTCGGGTCCGTCTTGTCTGCCGCCATAAAGGAAAGATATCTCTCAATGCCAAAGATTTGTGAAAAGGAAAGGAAAACGTTTATTTTGTGCTATACAAAACTTAAGGCAGTGACCTAATGTTTTTATCTAAATCTTAAAGTCCCTTAAAACACCCACAAACACACACAGTTCTTCCTTCCCCCTTGCCCAGTATGGGGTACCGTATCTCAGGAAAGGAAATAGAAGTCCAGTCTCAGGCAGTGTCTGGTTCT